>BMAU01016281.1:0-240630 GCA_019973935.1 Trichonephila clavipes
TCACGATAGTTGAGTGGAAAGTTTTACTGATACCTGAAAGATACTTGACACTTTAGGATCAGTTTATGCAGCAATGAGACCTAAAATTATTTCTTGAAATCCTTTTTTTTTTAAACGAACAAAAAAATATTTTAAAAAATAACATTCTGCAAAATTTATATTCTATCCGAAATTAGTACCCTTAATTACAAAGAAGGCATTAAACTTATCCCTACTAATCTATGTGAAGACTTTAACGCTTATACAGAAATATCGGTGTTTGGTGAAATACTGCTACCAAATGCAAACTTTAAAATACAAATGATAATTATCAAAAAATTAACATACAAATATCAAAAAATTTTTTTAAAAAAATATTAATACCAAAATTTAAAACAAAAATTCCATATATCAAAAATACAAATACAAAAGTTTAAAAAATACTAATACCAAATATCAAATTTTAAAATACAAATACAAAAATATCAAAAAAGAGTGCAGATACTATTATCAAATATTAATACTATTATGCAAATGCCAATCATTCTAACAGACAAAAAAAAATAATAATGCAAAGAAAATTCTTATTTTTCCGTGATTCTCATTAAGTGTGTGTGTGTTTTCAAGTCTTAAGGAGTACGGCTTTAAACTATCAGCATTCTGATTTTGTTTTCCCTCCCGATAACAATCTCATAATTAAATACTTGCAAAATTAAGGACCACCTTGAGAGTCTTGGATTATAGTCTGTATTTTTCTCTAACCAGACCAAGGGATTATGGTCGGTTTGTATAAGAAAAATTTTGGTGTCCATCAAAGAAGATGCGCATTCAACCCAATGGTGAAAAAGCGACATATAACTTTTGCACAGAAAAAATAATGTGGCTGCACATTCTTTTTCTGTAATCTTCTATATTTTTGTTCATACAGCGACAGCTTTTGCTCAGGAACACGATAGGATGTTCTTCGTTTCACATACTTGCGACAACACAATGCTATTCAAGATTGGGATGCATCACTGAATGATGTGAAGGGTTTGTGAACTCAGGGGCCGTATAAAAACTGGATTTTAGATAGTCTTGTCTTGAGCTCCTGGAATGCATTCTGGCAGGAACTATTCACCTATCAACGAGTTGATTTTCAATTTCGGCCATAAGTAAATCTGTCAGTGGAACACTGTACTGAAGTGGGAATATATCTTATATAATAGCAAAATAATCTAAAAACAACACTTGCGTCTTATTGAAGTAGGGGATTACGTCTTTGATGACCTGAACTTTAATTCTCAGGTGTTCTAAACCTTTGGTAATAGGGCGCATTTTTCAGACCGAAAGGTAACCTCAATGGTTTAAAAGTTCCAAATGTTGTCACAAACGATGCGTACCTTTGCGCTCCGGGACTCAGAGAAATTGTTTGCAATACCCTCGAGTGAGATCCAAGATAGAGATATGTTCGCTGCCGATACCTTTTCTTAAGTTCCCTCTCGATATTAAACTAATGCGGAAAGAATTGTGTCGAGTTACGCTTTATTCAACCTTCTGTAATGCTCACGGACCTTGCTTTGCTTTCCCTGAGCTTCAGCAAAAAGTATTAATGGGGATGTAAAATCAGATTCTCTGGCTCTATTATTTTTTCAGTTCTAATGCCCATCTTATACTTCTGATTTGAGAATTTCAATTTGTCGAGGAGACGCCGATAGGAAGCCTTTCAACAATTGTTCATTCATATTCACAATTCAATATCATGTTCAACCTAATCGGTACATCCAGGAATATTTAAAAAAAAAAGATTACTATATTCATATAAAAGATTCTTTGAGCTGTCCTCATTGGTGTTGAGATAATTTTGAATTTAACTTACATTTTGCTGATGATTTTTGGATATCCCGACCTTTCGTTTTCAAGTTCCAAACTAGGCCCTGTCTTCTTCTTCAAATATGTGCTTTAAAGGATTAATGCACAATAAATTAATATTTTCCTGTCGTTGGTGATAAGGTTTTAGCATATTAACATGATAAGCGTGGGTTTTATCATTCTCTCTGGAATTTGACCACATAATTTTGTCTCCCAGAGAGTTGTTGCACTATTTCTCCAGGGCCAACCCCACTGGACAGATAACTTGTTAGGCTACCTGGATGAGCTATGATGAACCAGTTCACCCAGTTGAAATTGACGCTTAACGGTCCGGCGATCGCCACCACAACTTCTGTTTTGTTTGGCATCTTCCATGGCGTGTAGGATTGTCAATTTCTGACATTTTTCATTCTATTAATGAGTTCAAATACATAATCCATAACTTACTGTTTTTTGGGCTCTTCTTCTGTCTAGTTTCTAGATCACAATAACATCACAGGATTCCTAAGATTTTAAGTGAACTGGTTCGCTGGTGAAAACCCATTACTATCGTGTATAACAGTCCTTAGAAGGGCAAGGGGTGAGGAAGAATTTGCTCCCCAATCTGGAATTGCCTCAAGACACAGGTCCACGAAGATCGCCTCTTCAATGTTCTGCATTCTTTTGCCACAGGATTAAGCACGGCGGATGATAAACAGGCTTCTACCTGCTTTACTTTATCAAATCTTTCAAAAGATTCCAAAGTGGTTGGTGCTGTATTTCATCCGGCATATATTCTCTATCATGGGTGAGCGTGCCTTGGTCAAATCTGTTATTCTCTTGGGACCTATTGGCTGAAATCTCATAACAATGAATTTAACAGTTTTGAGCAAAGGTTTGCTACAGGAATATCAGGATACCTTGATGACATACATAACGCACAATTATATATTTATTTCCAGACGGTGTCATTGGTAAGATCCGCTTGCATCGATGTTAATCTTTGGTGTAAAATTTCGAGTTATTGCAGGGAACTTAATTTTGTAGTGGGGCCTTCTTTTTTTTATCTTGCGTTTTACACCGACCCTTTGTATGTCTTTGCAAAAAGTCACTCAGATGCTAAAGCATGTGAAGCTTAAGTAAAATGTTTTGAATATGGCATCTTTCGTTTTAGTTACACTAGATAATTTCTGGCTGTACCTCATTTGACCTATCGTCATTCAATTTTTTTTTCTATCTTTTTTTCTAATATTGCTTACATTTCCAGTGCCATCATATCTTCTTTTTGGAAAAAGCCAGCAGTGAGTCTCATTCGACAAATCACTCAATGATTTTTCTTTGAAGACCCGCTTTTAGCTTCTTCAAACATTGGTACAGTTCAACGCTTTTTCATTTTTGCTCCTTTGTAAAATCTTTATGGGAATAATTTTATGGAAGTTGGTTGAAATTTGAAAGGTTGAATAAAGGAAGCTAATATCAACTTAGTTCGATATCCGGAGATTACATTTCTATTAGTTACTTTCAGGAATAGTTTCTTCTGACATGTTAGATCTTGTTTTACTCACTTCAGTCAATTTCTTCTGCGAACTGATGTTTTAACAGCGTTCACCGCATGCACTTGTATTTCTTTATTCTTTTACTATTATTCGTTTTCAAATTGTCAAATTAAGATTTTTGGATTATCAGTCATCAATTTTTCGAATAATTTTTAATTTAAAATCACTACTATTTCGCAAATTTTAAATTAATTTATTTCTTAAAAGTTTTTTTTTAACTAAAATAAAAGAAAAGTCTCGTTTACAAACCGCAAACCAATAAATTAAAATTTATAAACATGGAAGGCTTTATATTTTTCCAGATATGTATCGTAGAATTTGATGTTACAAAATGTTTATATTTAGGCATTTCAATATACATTTTCCCCCTGTTGTATCATGAATTTAATTTATATGGTGCACAATGGACGTAAAAAATCTAACAGTTTCATGACGTCGTGTTCCTATCTCGATACAATACATTTTCGTCCGTTTTGAGGTTCGGAGATGTGTAAAAATAATTAATTAATTAATTAATATATTCTTTTCACAGCTTTATGGATTTTTTCTGAAGGTTTTTTATTAAGTATGTATAAGCAATCTTTTTTTATCAATTTTATAGTTTCTGTTTCTATGAAGACTTTGATACCAGTTTGTAATACAGTTCTTGTTGACTGGTTTCAAATTATTTAAAGTTTATTTTGTAAATTTCGATCGTTCGAGTTTGATTGGGGAGCTTATAATTTCTGGCACTGAACCAGTTATCACGAGACAAAATGCTCTCTTACTTCAGCTAGATTATAACTACTTTCATTGTATTATTATTTATTAATTACTTTTATTGTATAAACGCTCTAACCTGTTCAGCTTCCTTCTTGCAATATAACTTTGTAATTCATCTTTATTTTCTTTTTGAAAAGTAAAATGTCTACTATCAATGTAACGCTTCATTTTTCGATTTCTTATAAATTGCTTCTTCGTGGTTTTCATCGTGCATTGGTTGCTATCAATATAAGACATCTTTTACAGAAATTTTATTTCCTACTAAATTGCAACCATTGTTGTGAAGAGATTATTTCTACCGTATTGTATTTCTGCTTATATTACTAGACATTTTGGTTCAAACACTGTTGCTTTTTACATCGTATAACAACTGAATACCAATGTAAACAAATATAAAGGGAACGTTTTTCACTGAGTTTTTAATTTTTACATTAGATTTGTAAGCAGCGTGTAGTTTGCGAATAAATCTGCTTAATATTTGTAAGCAAATTTCGCCTTTTTTTAAAAATTTTTATTTAAATCATTTGTTTAAAATGGATTATTTTAAAGTATTATCACATTTGTGGCATAATAATGAGTCAAGAGTGTGAACAAAACTGTGTGTGTGTGAGTAAATCATTCAGATAAGTAATGGTGATCAAAAGTAATGACTGTTCTCTCTTTTTTTCAGATGTTTTAAAATTCTCGTCTAATTCATGTCACTAATGACACTGTTTTCAAGAATTTCCTCATCTTTTTGACATAAATTTCTCATTTAATCGAAATATTTAGATAACTTTTTTGTTTGCTGTCAGGGTTTTTTTTTGTGAAATAATATTTGAAATGACATGATTTCTTTTTAGCTGAGAAAATTATAAAATATTGGCAATTGATCAAAATGTCATTTCAGGGATCAAAATGTCTAAAAAAGTTTCAAAAAGCACAAAAAAAAAAAAATCATGCCTGTTTAGTTTACACCGATTCATTACACATTAATTTAAAATCTCTAAAAGATTACACCACACATTAAATGGCGAGACTAAGATAAAAGGAATTTTATTAGAGCGTTCTCCATACGCTCTTGTTCTCTGTCTACACATACACTGTTTCACACTGTTTTTTCACACACTAGCGCCCTCTCGCGACAAATATGCACCTGTTGTTGTGGGCGTCACAAAAACCATTTGTTCAACACTGAACATCCACCCCGGGTTGAATGACACATTCAACAACTTTCACATAACACAATAATGCACAAAACCAATGATACACATAATACAAAGACAATAATACTCAATACAGAAAACACTAATACTCAATAAAAGTAATATCGTTCAATACACAAAAGATAAAGTACTCAAACACACAAAATTGAATTGAAAAAAATACACAAATTTGAAATTTTCACATACATTATTCACTTGAAAAGGTAAAATACAAAGTTTAGTTATTGGACGTTTAAAAATTCCATTTTTAGTTTTCACTAACACTACTCGAATTTTATTATCTTTACCATGATACACTTCAAGAATTCTACCAAGAGGCCAATTACACACGGGTAAATTATCCTCTTTCAGAATTACCATATCATGTATTTTTACATTATTCTTTTCAAAATACCATTTATTTCGATTCTGAAGTGTACTCAAATAATTATTTGACCAACGTTTCCAAATATGTTGCACAATTTTTGTTTGTTTTTGCCACACTTTTAACCTATTATCAGACACTTCAGTTAAACTTGGCTCCGCAATGGCTGTGATGGGACGACCAACTAGGAAATGACCAGGAGTCAAAGCGTCAAAATCGCCAGGGTCACACGACAAGGGGTAGAGGGGACGTGAATTGAGAACTCCCTCAATTTGGTTAAGAATGGTTAGAAATTCTTCGTATGTAAATCTTAAATTACCCATTACACGCCTGAGGTGATATTTGACGGCTTTCACTCCAGCCTCCCACAGGCCTCCGTGATTTGGAGCTCTTGGGGGAATAAAGCTCCACTCAACACGTTCTTCACACAAAATTTACTCAAATTACTAACACAATTACTCATAATTTCTCTAAGTCTTTTTAACTCTAACTGTGTGACAACAAAATTCGTAGCGTTGTCTGAAAATATACGCTCCGATTTTCCTCGTCTACTAAAAATCGCTTTAACGCTGCAATAAAAGCCTCACTAGATAAATCAGTAACTATTTCGAGGTGACACGCCTTTGTCACCATACACACAAAAATGCACACATAGACTTTATTTAAAACTCCCTTTCTTTGATTAGGATATTTAATCCAGAAATGTCCACAAAAATCTAATCCCACCTTGTTAAAGGGAAAACTCTGAGAAATTCTCTCGGCTGGTAATTGACCCATAATTTGTGAACAAGTAACGGGTTTTGCCTTAAAACAAATTATACAGTTATTTACAAGTTTTCTACACATATTACGACCATTTAATGGCCAGAACCTTTGTCTAACAATAGACAGTAAGGTTTGTGGACCAACATGCAAATGTCTCTTGTGAGTCATTTCAAGAATTAAATTTGTTAATCTGTGATTATTAGGAAGAATTATCTGGTGTTTTTTTATCAAAACACAATTTACTGTGGGCCAGTCTACCTCCTACTCGGAGCACATTTTCGGAATCTAAGAATGGTGAGAGATTTCTAATCTTACTTTGAGGGTTAACCATACCCTTACAGGACAAATCTTTTATTTCCGAGTTGAATTCCATTTGCTGGACCAGCTTCACAAGGGTAATTTCAGCTCGTTGAATTTCACACATCCTTAGTGGCCCAATTTGTTTGTTGGAGGGCCTTTTGCAATTATTGATGAACCTGTAAATATAACTGAAAATACACAAATTTTTCTGAAAATTATTAGATACAGAGAGGATATGGTTCAAAAGGTTGTTGTCTAAAATCACAGTCAAAGTTTTTCTCTCAGTAGGTTTTAATTCCTCCAAATAGGCACTTTCATCACTAAGTAGCACATTGTTGCTCACAGGAACAGTATTTCCTTCTTGTAGGAAACTCGGTCCTTTCCACCACTTTTCACAGTTTATCAGTGAATCAGCACTGATGCCTCTCGTTAGAAGATCTGATGGATTGTCCTTTCCAGGACAATGACGCCATGAATCTTTGTCTGTTAAAGATCGTATCTCTTTCACTCGGTTGGCGACGAAAACCTTCCATCTGTTGCTGGGACCTTGAATCCAACTCAAGGCTATAGTCGAATCTGTCCAAAAGTAGTTGGTTGTAGATATTTTCTCATTGAGAACACGTGAGACTTCTTTCGCCAACCTCGCAGCAAGCAACGCTCCCATTAGCTCCAAACGTGGAAGGGTTAATACCTTTAGAGGAGCCACACGGCTTTTGGAAGCTAAAAGATGTACCGAGATTTTGTCAAAGGTTCTCAATCTAACATACGAAACAGCTCCATATGCCTTAATACTAGCATCTGAGAACGTATGTATTTCACACTCCGGACAGTTCACACTATCACATTGCAGGGCATATCGAGGAATCTGAAGTTCACATAAGAAAGACGCTTCCGAACACCATTGTTCAAACTTCTCTCTAATATCAGGCAGCAACTCTTCGTCCCAGTCCGTTTTTCTCTGCCATATTTCTTGGAACAAAATTTTAAATCTTATGGTGAAGGGGGACGCAAATCCCAAGGGATCAAATATCCTGCCTGCAGCCATCAACAAAAATCGTTTAGTGTTCTTTCTTTTTTGAAGGAAGTCTAAGAGACTGGTCAGACGAAGACTGAGATAGTCTTTTGAGGATGCCATAAAAGCCCCAAAACACGATGTGGATGGTTCACGAAATCGTTCATATTTAAATGATCAAAATGTTCCAACTGCCATTGCTTCATTAACTCACAGTCATTTGAAATCCACTTCCGCAGGTTCATTCCTGCTTCACTCATGATTTTTGCCGCCTTGCTCGACAAATCGAATGCTGATTTTGCATCATCTTCACCAGTGACGAGATCGTCCACATAAAAGCAATGATCAAGTGTCCGCACAGTATCAGGATACTTTTCCATGTACTTCCCTATATGCGTCTTAATCGTTGCAGCCAAAAGAAACGGAGACGCGTTCACGCCAAAAAGAACTCGATTAAATCTGTACACCTGCACACCATTTTCGCCGTCATCTATAAGGAACCGTACTACATCTCTATCCTTTGGAGCCAAAGAAATTTGAAGAAACGCTTTTTCCACATCAGCTAAAACAGCTATTTTGTTCGAACGGAAGGAGATCAATAGGTCTAAAATATTAGGGTTCAAATTGACTCCATGGAAAAGGCAGTCATTTAATGAAAGTTGTTTTTCTTCATGAGCACTAGCGTCAAACACTAGTCGCAGTTTCGTTGTGAGAGATTCGTTTTTAATTATCACTTGGTGAGGAAGATAAAACACAGGGTTATTCGTTGGAATAAAGGGATTTGTTACCTTCTCAATTATTCCCACATCCAAATAATTCTTCAAGACCTTACAATACTCAGAATACAACACCTTATCCCTTTGCATTTTTCTCATAAGACTTCCAAGTCGTCTTTTCGCTAAACTAAAATTATCACTTAACTCATTACTATCTCTTTTCCACGGGAGTTCTACCTCATATCTACCATTTTTAAAATGTACTCTCTGCTTAAACATTTCAAAGCTAACGTCCTCCTCACTACTACAATTCTCGTTTTTGACACCAATCGATTCTAACTCCCAAAAAAGACCTTAATGTTGTATTTAAATCACTATCTCTAATTAATCCACAATGAATATTGTTATCCCTCACCTCATCTCCTACACTTCCGCTAACTACATATCCAAAAACAGTATTTTGTAAAAGTAGTCTTGAATCTCCACAATAAATTTGGCCTGGTCTCAGTAATTCGTAAAATATTTCCGCGCCTAACAACACATCAATTTTACCAGGAATATTAAATTTATAATCGGCTAGTTTAATTTCGTTTGGCATATCTAGCGACACATTTATTATTTGTGACGGAGTCAAATCGGTTATCCTTCTTACAACTAATAAATTTAGCTCCTTTTTGAAACTTAAATCACCGTTAAATATGGAGGTCGTAACTCCTCCATTTATTGTCATTGTTGACTCATTTAAACAAGATACTAGCAAATTAATTTTCTCATTTTTTAATTGTAATCTATCTGCACAGTCTTTCGTAATGAAGTGTGACTGACTCCCTACGTCCAAAAGCGCTCTTACCTCATGTAAAAGGCCATATTTGTCCCTTAAGAAGCACTGGACGCTACTCAGTAAAACGGTTCGCGTTTTATTCTTTAAAAAGCTGGTTGCTACGAACGACTTGTTTTCTTCATTTTCACCTTGGGGTGGAACGACGCAATTCGATCCTCCCGGTCCCCGAACACATCTGCGAGCGGGTTGAGAACTGACCTTTGAACTGTTTGGTTGAGGGCGACAGACTCCTTGTCCGGCTTTAGAAAGTGAATCAAGCGATTGTGCGGTTTCCCACAAAAACAATTTTTCGCACAGCAGGTTTTCACACTACAGTTAGGGGAAAAGCACTTGAAACACAAATGATTAGCCTTTACGAAATCCACTCTTTCACTGACGCTGAGAGATTTAAATTTTGAGCATGAATACAGTGGGTGGAATTCTCGTGATTTGCAACAAAAACATTTCACATTTTTAACAGAAGACAGATTTACGCTTGAAATATTTTTTGCTCCACGATGATTATAGGTCTCATTACGTTTAAACTTAGGAAATAAATTCTGTTCTCTAATTTTTCCCTTGGATGATATAAAAATATCACACTCGCGAGCTAGATCTTGTGGCTTAAACCACATTTCGCCCTGCTTAATGCTAATATGCGTATTTAATTCTCGGTCTAATGTCTCTATTATCTTATCTGAGATTACTAACTCACAAACTGACTTGAAATCATTGACCTCCCGTAATTGGCAATAGTAATTAAAATTCGCACTTAATCTAGACGCGAATTGAACATAACTCTCGCTAGGTAATTTTTGGGCCTTTTAAATTGATTTAAACATTCATAGGGGGTCGGTTGAAATTCTTTTTTAACACAATTGCCTTCAACTTATTATAGTCACTTAAATCTTCATCTCGAAGATAAATCATTAAGTTATTTGCCTTTTTCTCCTAAAATATTCAAAAGAATTTCGGGTTTTAATTTTTCAGGAACATTTTTAGTTTTAAATGCCTTTTCTATAGATTGAAAAAATAAATTAAATGACTCTGCTCTTAGGGGTACCGGGATTGTTAAGGTTTTGATACTTTTAATCAAACTTTCAATATTACACTCGGTTGTAATTAATTGATTTTCATTTTGTAAAGGTAAACTTTTGCCCGATTGATTATGTAATTTCGCTATTTCTAACTCCTTCTCTAACTGTGACAGTTTAATTTTTTTCAATTTCTAGTCTATTTTCGTTTTCATGCTCTAACTGTGACAGTTTAATTTTTTTCATTTCTAGTCTATTTTCGTTTTCATTTCTTTTATCATTTATCTCCTCCAATACACAATCAACAATAGACTGATACGTTTCCTTATCATTTTTATAAATCTCATTCTCCTGTATTAATTCTCTTAAATCTAGAACTTTAGCATTGTCTGGAACAACTAATTTTAATTCATCCGCAATACTCTAAAGTTCATCCTTTTAAATTTACCTATACTCATTTTCACAAAGTAAAGTTATCTCAATCACCAATGAAACAAATAAACCACAATTTAATTATCTAAGCCACAAATCAAAGTTAACTCAACCTCCAAATTAAAGTTATCTTAACCACACATGAGACACACATAAATCACAATAATTATCTCAAAACACAATTAAAGTTAACTCAACCTCAATTTAACACTTATAAATCACAATAATTATCTCAAACACAAATTAGACACCTATAAATCACAAAATAACTATCTCAATCACAAATTGAACACCTATAAATCACAAAATAACTATCTCAATCACAAATTAAAAGTTATTTTAACCGCTTATGAAACACATATAATTTTTCTCAAAACACAAAATATAGGAAAATTGAAGACTGACCTCTCAACAAGTGACAACTTTCTCTCCACAAAAAGGACGCTTCCTTTCTTTTCATTCGTGATCGTTGAGTATGCTACAATTCCTTATTTTCAGTCCCGGCCATTTCGGGCCTGACGGACCAATGTTTAGTTTGCACCGATTCATTTACACATTAATTTAAAATCTCTAAAGGATTACACCACACATTAAATGGCGAGACTAAGATAAAAGGAATTTTATTCGAGCGTTCTCCATACGCTCTCTTTCTCTCTACACATACACTGTTTTTCACACTGTTTTTCACACACTAGCGCCCTCTCGCGACAAAAATATGCACCTGTTGTTATGGGCGTCACAAGAACCATTTGTTCAACACTGAACAATGCAAATTCAATAACATACACCTTAAGTCCAAATTATCTCTTCATAAAGTCTCTTCAAAATTTAATTTGTCATTCATTAATTGTCATTTATTTTCAATTTAAAACAAACAAATGCGAGTAAATATGTTTAAAAAAATTCAACCTATAGAAATTCTACAACTTCGCCCTTAACTTGAAAATAATAATAGATGTTTATATTTATAAAAGCAAACAAATTTTTCCTTCAAAATGTTTCAATGTAATGACCACTTTTAACTCAAATAAAATCTACACATTTTCTTTTTTTCAGAAAAACTAAACACTTCTCGCAACAACAAAAAATATTATAAGACAATAATGAGAGTAAAATAATTCCACTAGTATTCTGAATCCACAGAAACAAAAATTTTACTGAATAACTTATAAAAAAACAAATTCTTATATGATTCGAATAGCTACATAATTTATGCATTTAACCTTGAGAACTTCTGGAACGTAATGAGTCAGCTTTTCTTTCCTCTCAGTAAAAGAGAAGAGTCATAAATATTTCTTTGACTCAGCAAAATCAAAAATATTTCTACTTAAATATACACTTTATACATATATATATATATTTTTCATTGCACCATCAAATCGTGAATAATCACTTCGTGCTATAATCACAATTTTCATAAGTTATTTATCATTCACTCTTCACAAATTCTTAATATTGTATTTACAATGCATATTTTTTTAAACACCGTTGAGAGAATCTTTTAATTTATATCTTATACATACAAAACACAGTTTTAAATCAGAATACACTAACTAAAACTAAAAGAAAGAGCAATTTTATATACTCAATTCAACCACAGACAAAAAAAATTTTTCTTCCTTTTTATAGGATAAATTTTTGTTTTTATTTAAAAACAAATCATAAATTAACGAGAATCGCAGGGATAAGTAAAAGGCTTTAAAATAATCAAAATCCAGCATTTAATACAAAAAGTGAATTAAGAATGATTGCTGAATTTAATTTGTACCCATATTTTAATATAAAAATTGAGATCAAATTTAAAATACGCCCGAAGGTACTTTCAGATAGAAAAAGTACTTACCCCAACTATTTCTTTTGTTGTTAAAGACACTGTTTTAGTTCCGTGCCATCGCTGCCACCAGTCTGTAAGATCATCTTGTAGTTGAATTAATCAGCTCTAATTAACCGGATTTACCGTTTTTATTTTTTCCTTCAAAACACATCACTATATTTACACTTTCATTTACAATTAAAAATCGCATCGGGAACTACAGGCAGCTTCCTCCATTTTACGTACGAGACTACCTTCTTCTTCTCTCCTTCCCACTCAAAACCAAAACGGTTCACAGCAGCGCCCTCTTTCTAGTCTATCGTGTGCTATGTGTCAAGCCTCTTATGTGCCACGCCGTTACAAAAGAGACGCTTGCCGGAAGGAGAGTCAGTCTTGAGATTAAAAAGGCCATTAGTGAGCATTGTTTTGATTAGATCGGCTGTGCTTTTGAATTATCTTTTACTTAAGTGTATTTTTAAACGCTGATGATTGTGTTTTATTGCTGTTGAAGGTGTGAAGACCTTTGGGGGATTTACTCTGTGAATATTGCTGCTGAATCCTGTATTTAAAGGATTGTATTTTTGATAATAAATTCGCATCGCTCTTACTGTTTATTTTCTTTGTGATTGTTTTGCATAAAATCCTCGAACCCGGATCTACGAATCAATATTTACCATTCAATACGCAACACTGCACAGAATGGAAATAGCCAAAACAAATGTAGTTTTGCCCGTTAATTCAATCTTTGCCGACATTGTTAAAGAAAAATCATTTGAGTTACATAATTACGGTTATTGGTTACGGTTATTTCTCAACAATAAAAATTGGGTGGCTTTTTTTTTCGTGTCCTTTTAGGCTCCCTTCACACAAAACGATTCCGAGACTGTAGCGATCTTTCCAATTTACAGCGATTCTGAATGAACAGAGATTTACCTTCACACCACCACGGGTCAATCATTTTTCCATCAGTTGCTGTCGAACATGGATGCTGTTTTTAATGTTTTAAGACGATTAACGTTGCAAGCTATTAATTTCACAACTGTATCCTTATTCATTTACTTTCAAATTGAAATACATAAAACAAAAAAAATATAAGAGAATGGTTTTATTTATTTATTTTTTTATATTTTGCCTGTTAGTATCAAGTGTAATTATAGTCTGAAATTAGTAACAAATAATAAATATGTATTATAACTATACTACAATGCAATTACTTTTACAAATAATATATCTAATGTTTTTAAAAGGCATTTCAAATGTTGTTATATACTACAGCTTTTGTAGCATATAACAACTATTTTTTTTATTATTTATTTAAAATTGGTTTTCTAATACATTAATGAATTAAAAATTTTACATTCCATTTGCATTTTGTTTGTTTCATATAACAACATTTGAGATCTATGTAATAATAAAATGGAAACTTTTTAAAAAATTAAAATTATCGACAATATCGGTGTTTTATTTTATTTTAGCATTCTTATAAGTATTTAATTTTTTTCTCTCCCAAAATAAATAAATTCTTATCAAATTTATCTCTGAAGCTATTTCAAACATCCTTCAGAATATTCCCTCCCCTCCCAAGAAAAACCACATTTTGCTTTATAGTATTAAAAAGTAAAGAAAAATTTTTTCAAATTTCTAAAACTGAATGAAATAATACATGCAAAATTAACTTTATTATTTGCCCAAGTTTAGCAGAGATAAAATACACACACGGCGACAAGAACTAGAGTTAGTTTACATAATGAAAAAGAATACTGATTACCAAAAATATAAGTGTCATCTATTGGCATAAAAACAAACTCATGCTAACCCAAACAAGAACATTAAAATCTTTAAATATCTAAAATCAGCCTCTTTAATAGAAACTTTATGTGATATAATTCTAAATAACATAAAAACAATAAAAATCATTACTCTATTTGTTTGAATTAACTTTTTCTTTAAGAAATAGCTCCCGGCTGCCGGTGAATGAGTGAAGAAAATCTGACCTGCCGAATCACGCGTGAATGAGAATGACGACTGATTGAACCGGTTTCGGCAGTGTGAAGGCGGGAAGCGAATCTTGGCTTATTTGAGCGGAAAATTACGATGCCGAATTCTGGTCCATTAGAGAAGTTTGATGGTGAATGAATCGGAGTCGTTTGGTGTGAAGGGAGCCTTACACACATCACGTTTGCGCTATCCGTCATTTATTTCAAAGTGCACGTTTATCATTGATCTATCAAGTGTAGATAGTGCACAAACTGGACATCGCTTCGTGGATTTGTGAAGAGGTCAACTTGAGAATTGAGTGATCCTGCCATCTGATGCGAAATGGCATCCTGTTCTTTAAAAAAAACCCACCAAAACATCCATCATGTACATTTTTTATGTTTCTAGAGATAGATCAGAGTTCGTTATTCTCTAACTCACTGCATTCAAGTAATGCAAAACGAAATTTGTGAAGAGATTTTTCTTTTTCAATTAAGATTATTCTTAATCAAAATCCCGACAAAATTTTATTGGATTCAAAATGACCCAGAACTAGCTCAACACATCTTCGCCAGTCGTTGTCATTACTGTGAGGCATAGATTCGTAATTATTTTCTCGCGTTATTTGTGTATTTCTACTGTTTTTATAGGCCATGAAAACTTGTATCTTGGTAATAGTTTATTTTAGAATGGGTAAATTGCAGTTTTTCATGAGTGTCCTTTTACACGTAGTATACTAACGCGGACGAAGGGAGTGAGAGCTGAATAGAAAACAAAACAACAAGAGGGCTACGGGTGACGCATTTCGTAATTTTGAGCCATGGTCAAGTGATAAGAACGACACCTGAGCTAACACCACCATTTCTATGCTATTACACTACGGAAACGGGAGCCTCCACAGATTTAACGCGCATCATCTCCTCTGCACGGCGGGTATTTAGGCTCCAACTCATATACCAGATGTGAGTCCATAATCAGGACCACTAGTCAGGGACGTCTTTCGACTACTTGAGGCCCTGGGCCTCAACTCAAAAGTAGGCCCTACCTATGACCTTTAAAAGCAGACAGTACATAGAATACACGTTGTCAAATACTCGAACAAACTGTAACCCGAAACATAAATGTGCACGACTTACAATCGCGCCAAACGGTTCGATCCATTGCCGCCCTTTGACTGAATGAGTATGGTGGTCAGCCTAGGCCTGTACTTGGACGACGGTCATCACATGTAGCCAGTTGACATATCCGAAATTCCCAGTTTTTCGGAGAATACAACCCGAAATAACATTGGACCGTTCAAATTATTAAAATTATGATCATATTAAGGCTGAGTCAAGAACGAGACGAGGCCCGGGCCCCATGCTGTAAGACATCCCAGCCTCTCTGCTACCGCGGCACTTCAACGCGGACGGTAGAGTGAATCAAAGGAAAAAAGGCAAGTTCATGTTAATTAGAAAACTGCATGACCCCGGTAATTCTAGAAATGTGGCGATTATATAAGAAAACTTTCATGACTGAAAAAACGTACGGTACAAGTACAGTGAGACACCGCTTAACGCGGAGTATACGCTCCATCAAAGTAGAGCGTAATATGAAACAGCGTTAAACGAGGTTATTTCATCATGTAAGTAAAGGGGTTATGAGAAGATGGGTAGAAAATCGTGGTCAAGTTTATTACCATTAAATTTATTATTTATGTGTTTTTATAACAATAAAACCAAAATTTATTTCTTACAAATATAGAAGCATTATAAACGACTATACACATATAAAAACAAATAAAATTCAAAGTCAGTATGTTTACATTTCCGAGAGATCATTCAGTCTCTTCTGTATTTTAAATTTTCTGCCTTTTTATCAAGAAGGTAGATTGGCTTAATGGCATATTGCGTTCAATTTCGTCGTCACTCCATATAGAAAGTCGTTTTTCTATTTCACCTATTGTATTATTTCTAGAACGGATAATTCTAGTGGCTGAGCTTGTCGTAGTTGCAGTTGCCTATAGACAGTATTTTTTTCTTTATTCTTAAGAATAGTTCTTATTGTTGAAGTTTTCAAATTCAATGCTGCACCCATTTGAGATTGAAGTTGATCAGTATCTAATCTTTTAATCACTTGCATTTTAGTTTCAAGTGAAATGCTTTTTCTTGTTGCTTTATTTTCGTATTTCTTACTATCACTCACGATAAAAACTAAAAATCATAATATTTGTCACTACAGCAATCGTTGTATTACATAAATTTTTACTTTAAAAACGTTAACAAATATCTGAAACGATAAAAATACGTTCCTATTATACCGCCGGAAAGAAGAAACACAGATAAACTGCTTCGGATATCGGGAAGCCTAACGCTGCGTACAATTTCAGGGAATCTTACTTATCAAATAAAACAGCTTTAAGCGGGGTCTTACTGTAATGACATTGAAAAGAGGAATTTAGAGGTCGAAATCCTCACCGAGCACAAAGAAAAGTGGTACTAATTTGCAATATTGCAACCATTACTCTCACGACAAAAACGTCCTTCCGTTGGTGTGGAGTGGTAGTTAGGAGAGAGGATGCCAGCTTAGGTGTCGTCCACGTCACTTGACCATGGTTCAAAATGACGCGGTCCGTCGCCAAAAGCCCTCGTGTAGCTGAACAGTGCGACTTTAATATTCAATCAATCAATCAACTCACGACAAAAACAGCTTGTTTTTACCGGAACGCTAATCAATAAATACATTAAAAAAAATACAGATTTGAATTTTTACTTGAACCACTTGAAGACATAAATTTTGAGTAGGGCACCTCTTCATGTCAACAAAATTGAAATTCATAAATAGAAAATATATGTGATCCATTCAATTTGTGTCAGTAACTTCTTTCCGTTACAAGAAGTGGATCGAAATCGTAGACCAAGAGTGTCAAACATGCGGGTCACACAATTCTTTTTGAAAACTTTTAAAGTTCTTTCACCTTGAAATTTATTTGAGAGGTGAACCTTATATTTAAATCTACAATACATTTGCCTGTTACCTATTCTTGTTCTAAAAGAAATTCTTTTTGATAATAGAAATGGCCTTTAGATTAGAAATATTTTTTTAATGTTTCATTAAAGGTCTTCATTTAATTTTACTTTAATAAAGTATTTGTTATTAAATTCTAAAATGCACTGTACTTATTCTGAACTGTAGATGGCACCCTGATTCTTCGCGAGTGTGACTTCTACTTCTTTTTATATGCATTGGAATGTCCAATCAGCAAGAGGCAGTCAGGGATGTTTTTCAAAGTTTCAAAAAATTTATTCAAGACTATCCAGATAGGGAAGTGTATACTTAATGGTTTGTGAAAGAAAGCACAATCAAATTTCAACAATGAGTTAAGAAAGATTAATTCAGAAGGAATGCCATAGTTTTCATGAAAAGGGCAACTGTGATATTTTTGTGTTCAAAATAAAATTAAAATATGTTTTACATCTAAAAGTTCTATTTCACTTGCTAAGGAATATAATCTTAAAAAGTGTTATGACACAAATTATGAAGCAAGCTATGTGACCAATACTTTGCAAAACTTCGAGGTGACAAATTGTCCGAATTGTGTGTGTGGGTGAAAGAAATCAATTCTTCAAAAACAATAAAGCACACTCATTAAATTTGTTCAAGATTATACAGCGGCTGTAAAAGTTATATACTATTACATTTAATCAAGCAAGTAGATCGAAATCATTTACTGAAAGGAATTCATTAGTTGATGTTTACTTAAAACAGCGGAAATATTATGTCCAGAGTTGACGAGATAGCCGAGAATTTGAGAAATCAGTATATAATTCAATAATATCAACATTTCAAGACTTTTTTATTGCAATATTGATGAAAGTACAAATATTCAAAATTCCGCTCTGCTAGACGTTTTTTTCAAGGATACGATGTTGATTCAAAAATAAGTCAAGAACTTTCGGAAATCATTCATATTCGAAATGCAACTTCTGTAGCTGATATTTTAAATGTACTTATAAATGTTTTGAAGAAATATGTTACCATTGGAAAAGTTGATCCGTCTCACATGACCTGCCATGGCCGGTCTTACTAAAGAAGTGGTTGCAAGATAAAAAAAAAAACATGAAAACAGTATGTCAATAAAAATTTGGAGCAGTTTTATTGTATTACTCACCAGTAGATACTTTACTCCAAAGTTTTAAACATAGGACACGTTTTAAAAATAGTCACCAAAACTGTAAATTTTATTCGAGAACATAGACTTAATCATAGTCAATTTGCTTCATCTCTAGAAAGAAAATGAATACAACGTTTTACTATATTATATGGAAATTCAATGGCTTTCAAATCGTAAAGCGTTAAAACAATTCTTCAAATTGCTGAACGAAATTATAATTCTCTTCGAAACAAAAATATTATGAACTAGCTGCATAGCCCGGCACATATTTTGCACTAGGGCACGTTTTTTTAGTGTAAAATTACTGTTTCTCTTCCCTCAAATGACGCCAGCAATTATGTGTGTGTTTGTACGCAAAATAATAGCGCAATGTGAGTGATTTCTAAAATTATTTCATTAAATTTTCCATGTAGCATGAAACAATAAAAATGGTTTTCGAAATTTGTTTCTTACATATTTTCGATTTCAAAACAGGAAATTTTTTCCCTTCCCTCTAGCCCGGCATAACACGGCTCTTTTTAGTGTAAAATTACTGTTTCCTCAACTTCCCCTCCATAAATAAAAAGTCACGTCCATATGCCCCTGAAAAGTCTCAGATAAAATATAGCTTCAAATTTCGATCTATGACATTATTTTTAAAAAACAATATTGCATTAGTTAAAAAATTATTAATGTGAAGCAATAAAAGAAAACGATTCTTTAGTTGGCTTAATAATGTCTCTGCAAAATGTATTTTTATCCAAAATAATAGACAATGTACGTTTTTAATTAACAAATAATTAATTTAGTAATGAATTAATAGAAACTTTACAGATTCTCCAAAAACACATAACAAACCACAGTCCCTACACACTGAAATCAAACTACACACAAATATAGTTATGATTCACACCCTTGGATGACGTAACGCCTAGATTTGCATATCACAAACCGTTTGATTACTTTTGATTGGATAATGTAATTAGGCTTGGTTTTCACACATTCCCAAATACGGATCACATTGATTGGATATTTCATTGAATATCATCATTTTTTATGATAATTTTTATGTATATATATATATAATATAAAAAAACAGTATGTTTTTATAAGCGTAGATATATATTTACATGTACTGAAAAAACAATCAAAAAATAAAAAAAAACTAAATGATAAAAACATTTTGATATTTTATTTTAATTTCATAGTTTCAAAAATAAAAAAAAAACTAAATGATAAAAACATTTTTGATATTTTGATATTTTATTTTAATTTCATAGTTTTCCTTCCATTGTCATTCTTACAAATTTTGTGTAATGAACGCTTAAAATAGTGTAAATAATTTATATCAGGAAGTGTAATACATTAATATTACTTTTTGTTGTATTTATTTTATGTTAAAATCTTGCCACCACCTCTCCCTTCGAAATCTAGTTTTATTATGAAACACAAATAGTGACGACACTGATGAACGGAATCAATGAAAAGCGAAAGCGCACTGAGGAATGGAGTAGACAAAACAGAAGGAATAAAAAAGATAGATGAATGCTGTCACGGGCTTTTTTGCAAATGGAAGAATTTTTTCCTACTTTCTTGACAATTGTCGTTATATTTTGAAAACTTCTCACAATATCTTTATAAATTTTAGCCTATGTGTTATTCTGATGTATAAACTATATTACTGTAAAGTTTCATTAAAATCCATTCAGTTGTTTTTGCGTGAAAGACCCACAAAGATACTCACAAACTTTCACATTTATAATATATATTAGATTAGATAGATGTGCTGAATTATAAAAGATGGACAATCGGGAAAGGACCTGGCTTTCTCAGTTGATACTACAAGCCATCTTAATCAACTTAATTTTCAACTACACGGTAAAAGTCAAGTTACAACTCTACTTGATAATATTAAAAATTATTAATTTGGCAAAATAAATAGAAAAAGGAAACTTGTCTCTCTTTGAAAACTGTCAATATCTGTTGATTAAATCCCAATAAATTAAAGTTTACTAAACACTTGCACAAAATTTAATTGTTTGAAACGGAATTGCTGATTCTTATTTTAAAACCTGTGAACCATCATTTCACACTTTTACTTCATCTCTATCAATCGATATCGAAAGTGCTGATGAATACTTACAAATGAAATTAATTGAAATCCAGTGGGATACTTTATTGATGCAAAAATCTAAGGAAGATGGAATTCTGTACTTTTATACATATTTATATCATTAGATAGATTTCCTAAAATTAATCATTCGTTATACAAATAATGGCAGTGTTCGGAAGCACTCATTTATGCGGGCAAGTATTTTCTTTAATGAAAAATAGCAAAAATCCAGAAAGTTTAAGATTAACTCCAATCACCATTTATTGGCAATTTTCAAAATTACTTCCACACAATATTTTCAATCAAATCTCGAAAACTTGCTTTGTGAAAAAAACGATGCCAAATATCTTCTAAAAACTTACGTTAAATTGAAATTCTTAATTTTTTTTCTGTTTTTTTTATAAAAAATATAAAACATGAAAAGTTTAACTTTAAAAAACAACATGAAATATAAGATGACTACATATGAATAACAGCTAAAAACACCGAGCTTTACATTGAGTCTAATGCATTATTAGAATGGTATATTATTGATTTTTTGAAGATTGCAAGCCTGTGGCCCCCAACTTTTAATAAAATACACAACATGGCCCATAATGTCATACGAGTTTGACGCCCCTGCCAGGGCCGGCTCTAGCAGTTTTACCGACCCGGACAAAAATAGAAAATACTCCCCCCCCTCTCTCTCCAAAGCAAAAAAATTAGAATTAGAAAAGATAAATTGCAAACATAGATGCACACCTATAAAACTTGAATAATTCTTGCAAACAAAAGGGCAGCAAAACAATGTATATGTATTATTTTAAGTCTAAAAAATACAAAATAAAGTAAGTTCCAAATTAAGGACCTAATTATCTGTTATTTTTTCAAACGAGTAAAATGTAAGAGAAGGAATTGCCCACATTCCAGCAGGCTAATCTCTTCGAAAAAGAGTCTACTGATGGTGGGGATCACAAGCATTTATTTTATAACTTATAGTAACTACACTCAAGACTGTGGGTAGCCTAGTGGTTAGAGCATCGGACTCCAGACCGGAAGGCCTGGGTTCGTTGCTCGATGCCACCAAACACCCTCCGAGTACGTGCTCGTTAAATCAGTGGGTCCGTAGTCTTGTGGGCTTAATCACGAGCGCAGGGTCTGGAGAATATTTCCCTCCCTTTCAGTTCCATGCCTAAATTGTGGAGTTAGATGTCGTGTCGCCATCTATCGTCCCTTCGGGGAATTTCGCCGAGCTAAATCGTACTGTCACCTGTATGGTGCTCAAGGCCAACGACAGGCGTACTTCTAGCCCTTTGCCACGATGAATTTCGTGGGCCTCGATCTGACTACGTCAGACAGGGGGCATTAGAAAACAAGACTAAACACCTTCTGTGCCTCACTACCTACCCAAAAGACTGTTCCCTCTTGGACACCGAGCACGGCATGGGGGGGAAGGAATGTGCAGTGTGACCTCACTCCGAGAGGAGGAGAAAGACGCGTTTCCCAGACTGGGGGCGGCGCCTTCCTAGGGGGCGTAATAATTCTACAAGGGAGGAGCGAGCGTATTAACAAGTCGAAAACAAAAGATTATTAATTTACTGAAAGTAAACAAACAAAATACATTCTGACATAATAAAAATGAAATACGTATTTACACTGATATAAATGTATCAGTACTGCACAATGTATTGTTGACAATACTAAGTTTAGAAGAACATTTTAATAATTACCAAGGACTTGTCGTACATAAAATTCTATACAAAAATTAATTCTTCTATTGATAAAATTTGTACCGCCGATTAAAAGTGACGCGCTTCGCTCCCTAACGCCACGTAGTCGCGCGCATGGGAGCTGGTAGACCCGTTCTTCGCACGGGTGAACTGAAAAATTGAAGGATCTCACGGGTGTTAAATTTCTCTCGAGGTCTGAAAATGTAAACAGCTATAATTTCTTTTAAATTTAAATTAAATGATTCGAATCTTTTACACATTATTTATAAAAGAATGCGGCTTCAGAAAAGTATAAAATTATTAATATATAAGAATAATTTTAAAAATCATAAGCAAATGAAAATTCTATAATAAATATTAAGTATTTTTTGCGTTGCGCACGCTATTTTCTAAAATAGTACCATCTGTTGTATAAAACTTTGTACAATTATAAAATGCATCTTAAATTTAAACCCTACCTAATTTTAGTATTATATATCTTTTGTATTTCAAAATATTTGTAAAATATTGCAATTTTTTAAATATATTTTAAAAATGTACTTTTTTATTTATTAAAAAATATATAAGTTATTATTTTATTTATATATAAAAATAGCTACAGTGTAATAAAAATACTTAACTTATAGCTAGTAATTAAAGCTACTATTTTAGAAAATAGCATGCGCGACATAATACTTAATAAATATTTTTTACAGAAAATTTTCTTATTTTCATATGCTTATGATTTTTTAAATTATAATTATATTTTAAACATTTTATACTTTTATGAAGCCCCATTCCTTTATAAATAGTGTGTAAAGGATTAGAATTATTTAATTTAAATTTAAAAGAATTATACCTGTTTGAAAATTGTTTATATTTTCAGACCTCTAGAAAAATTTAACACCCCTGAGACCCAACACAGATTGAAGGATAAAGAAGTTTTTAATGAGTTAATTTTACGTGAATTTCAAATTAAACAAAAAAAAAGCTTTTTGCATATCTCAGCTAAACAAAGAAAAAAAAAACCTTTGTTAAATTTTAAGTATGTAGATCTAATAGCTGATAAAAAATTTTTTTTTAATTTATAACTCTCCGTAACACTCTTGAGGGTCGATTTTTGAAAATACCTCCCTAAGCTGATCGCTGCTCAGAAAACAAAAAAAAAAAAAAAAAAACATTGTTAAAAGTTTTGTGTAAAAAGCTTAAAATAGTGTAAATAATTTATATCTGAAAGTGTAATACATTAATATTACTTTCTGTTCTATTTATTTTATGTTAAAATTGTAATATACGCAAGCAACGCCGCTTCTTAAATTATAATGGCGATTCAATGAAAAACAAAGCGAAATGTTAACGATAGAGTCAAGTTGGCAAATGTCTAGCTATTTTCATAGCTCGAGCTTTATTAGAGCTTTATATGACCCGCCGTGTAGGGAGGCGATGCACGTTAATATTTTATCCACCGCATTATGATTTACTGCAGTTTTTTCATGCAGTATTTTTTTTTTTTGGATAACTACATTGAAAATTCAGGGATATACATAAACAAAATACTCCACTTTGGGAAATTTAATCCGTTATAGCTAATAAAAAAATTAATTAAAAATATTCCACTGTAAAATTAATTATGTACACCGTTCACTTAAAATAAATAGTCAAATCGTTTTCTAAGGTCTTCATTAACGTACAAAAACATGAGACACTTAAATTTTCACATAAACTATTTTTTCGGGACAAAAATAATAATCTTTGCAATCCGCTGAAAACGCAATATCTGCTACAAAACTATTCGAAATAACAGTAAAAATTATCATCATAGGAAAATATCCATCAAAAATAATCATCATAGAACCCGTGCTGCCATGTATCTTAGAAGACTGGATTTCAATGAATATCCCTGCTATGTATTGGTAGAATATTCCTTCTAAGTTGGTGTGGTGTGGTAGTTAGGAGAAAAGAGTGCCAGCTCGCGTGTCGTCCACGTCACTTGACCATGGTTCAAAATTACGTGGTCCGTTGCCAAAAGCCCTCGTGTAGCTGAACAGTGCGACGTTAATATTCATTCACTCACTTTCTCCAAAAAATACAGTACTGTAGTTATAATTATTTTTATACTTTAAAATGCACAATATCTGCCAATTCAATTAAAATTATAGCGTTATAATTAGCTACTAACCACAAACAAATTTTGAAAAATTGTCCAAATGATGTAGTGTGAAAGAGAAAGTTTATTTACTTTAAGTACCAGAACCGATAAAAGCATTTATTTTGAAAAAAGATCAATTTCTTACTATCAAATGTTCATAATAAAATAAAATAAAAATGTTCAAATAAAGAGAGATTTGTAGCAACCTCTCCCTTCAAAACTTAGTGTTATTCTGAAATAAAAAAAAATTAGGGATTATGCTGATCACAGGTATTAATTAGAAGAGAGCGACTTGCGTAGCCAAAACAAAAAGGGTTTCGTCACAAATAAAAGATAGATATATGCTGTCGTGGGATTTTTTGCAGCGCACGGCAGAATTGCTTGCAGATGGAAGAATTTTTTCCTACTTACTTGACAAATATCGTTCTATTTTGGACACTTCACACGATATCTTTATAAATTATAGCCTGTGCTATAAATTATAGCCTATGTGCTATTCTGATGTATAAGCTATATTACTGTAAAGTTTCATTAAAATCCATTCAGTTGTTTTTACGTGAAAGACGGCCAAACATCCTCACAAACTTTCGCATTTATAATATATATCTAGATTGGAAGGGGGGAGAGAAAAGGAATAAATAAAGAAATCCTGAAATAAATCCTTCACAAACACTGTCAAAGTCCCTTTATTGCATTCCAAAGACTTCGGAATAATTTTATGGATAGCAGTGCGCAGAAATCACCGTACTTCGAAAAGACATATATATACGTCCGGTGTAATTAACACTTTGGCTGAGCGAGACGTTTCTATACACCGGTGGCACTTAAAAGGTTAAAGTCGTATTGTAGCTTTAGCGTCACAAAGTATAGTGTTGTTGAATTCAATGCATTGTTATTGTGTGGAGGGGGGCGTGACGAAAAGTAGGATTAGATAGTGGGTCGCAAACATTGAAACTTTGAGAAGCACTGGTGTAAACACATCAAATTTCATGATTTAACATATACTCCTGCCTCAAACCCTTCACATTTCAACATATTAGTAATTTGACGATAAACTTACAGAGTGCAAAATAAGAAAATAAAATACATTAAATGAAATACCAAAGTAACACCCAAAAATATTTCAGAAAATATATCAAATTTACTGTAAAAAAAAAAAATCCAAATTTTATCCTAATGCCGACCTTAAAATCTGCCACCCCCGGGCCCTAGACAATGTCAGCCCCCTCGTGATAAAGATCATTTTTCTCACCTCTTGGCAAACTCCTTCGACGGCTCCGTAGCATGAGCCCGTCGATGCAAAGACCAACTTCTGGTGATTCTTGAGGGACGTCGCCACATTCCTGGTCCCTTCGACATTCACGCTGGTCGCTAGAGCTGGGTCCTGGTCGCAGGCTGGATACCCAACCACCGCGGCCAGGTGGACGACGGCGTCCACCTCCCGCATGGCAGCGGACAGAGAGTCTATGTCTCGGATGTCCCCCTTGACAAGTTTCAGTCGGGGGTTTTGTGCTAAGGAGAGCAGGGGGGACACTCCAAACCGGAACAGGTCGAATACCGTCACCTGCGAAGGAAAAGCAAGTTACGCGGGGGAAAAAATCCAGCAGAAAATTTCGAGAAACAAACGACTAAAAGCCGTATCACACGTACATTTTCCATGCAGCTTTTTCGTCCAATTTTCGGCCTAATATGAGGGGGAAGGGTTGCCCTAAACAAAACGACATGCTCTGGAGTCAGCCGCGCTCTATCTCCACTTTGAAACATTACTCGCCGATTTTTCTGCTTCGAAAAACGAACATCCAAAATTATTTCGCTTGCGCTTTTGTTGATGGGTGTAAACAGAAATTGAGCGCCCTCTTGTTAAAAAATATTTTTCGTCGTTAAAATATTGTACGGCATATCTGATGTGTTAGACGAAACAGAAGCCGCCATCTTGTTTATGACGTGGGGCGCCGAAGAACCCCATTGGCTAGAATTTCAAGCAACTTTTATTTGGATCAATTTTTTGAGCTCACTAACAAAAAGTTGTTCAAAAGCCGTTACTATGGAAACTGAGTAAAAATTGCACGAATTGGACGAACAATTGATTGAAACGTGTACGTGTGATACGGCCTTAACAAAGTTCACAAAATACTTAAGATATCCGACTACGTTTGGAACCGTGATTTTAAAAAAAAGCACTTAAATGGGTAATTTTTACGATATTTAGTGTCACTTAGATAAGAATATATGTATAGAATTGTTTTAAGAATATTATTAGGATGAAAAACTACTTAAATGCAATATTTTGACAGAAAATCAACATAGAATTATTTTTTTCCGAAACATTCTCCTTTTATGAAAATTGCTTCGATAATAATAATATTTTGCTTACATAAAGCTTTCTCCAGAGAGCCTGGGCTATGATTTTTGAAAAATTCACATTATTTTCAGAGTTACTACCAATTTAAATAATATTATTGGTGTTTTTTTTTAATTCTCCACTTTGTTGTACTAAAATATTGATAAATCCACTTCTAAGTTATATAATTCAAAAATACTAGTTCAGACTCTGTACAGAGGTTTGAGCTACATATAGGAAAAATATTATTATTATAGAAGCATTTCCAATAAAAGGGGAATGTTTTGGAAATAAATAATTCTATGTTGATTTTCTGCCAAAATATTGCATTTAAATAGTTTTTTACTGTAATTATAAATTTTATACATGTATTCTATTCTAAGTGACACTAAATGTCATAAAAATTACCTATGTATACGATTTAGCAAAATAACAGTTACGAACGTTGTCGGATACCTTAAGATAACAGACAGCGTTTGGAGACTTCTTTTCAAAAATTACTACGGATTTTACATCTTTTATTTCATTTTTATGCACACTAATAAAAAACGCAGTTAGAAATTATATAAATATATAATAGCTTATAGATATTTTAATCAAAAATTTTGGAATATTTTCCAAGAAAAAAAAATTGACGAAACAGATTTTTCAACATTGTTTTAGAGAATTGACTGCATATTTTAAACTACTTCTTTTTAAATAAGAATTATAGAGCTAATAAATGCTGCAAAAACTAGGAATTTCAGACGATATTTTGTTTTAGAAAGGTATTTAACTGTAACATTACTAAAAATTGTTTAATTTCATAGCTTTTAAACCATTCACTTGATAATACTATTATCAACATGAGTGTTTAAAATGTCATACAACTATCTTTAAAGGTTCTTAAGGCATCCCATTTGAAATATCATCAAATTAACAACAACAACAAAAAAATTTTGAGAAAAAGGGGTTTAAATAGTGTAGATGCAATTTTTTTTTCAAAATTAGTTATGAACATAATGCAATTAGCATCCACTGTTTTAAATTTAAAGACTACTTTTTTGTGGATAACGTTCCGTTTCTTTGTCCTATTTTTCATTGCTGATTTTGTATTAGGCAAAGGAAGTCATTAATAGGAGAGACAGCCTTAGAAACGAGATTAAACAACCTTGCTCTAGAAGGGGGAAAAGAGTGTTAGAATAAGTTTCTAAAATTGTTAGATATAGCCATAACATATATAAACATGATTATAGTTAAAATAATATAAGACACATTCCAATATCTACTAACATATGAAAATATTTTTTTTAGTTTATATACAAAACTCTGAAAACCAAAGATTTAAATAAATGTTGTAAAACTTTTAAGAAGACCATTTCAAAACTTCGGTAAGTTAAAAATGAAACGATTCCACCACATGAAAGAAGTTTCGTACATGAGGAAAAAACTATAAAATGATAATTAATAATATTATAGCTATAAAAACATAAAAAAAAAATATTCAAAAATTTATTGGAAGGAAAAAAATCAAGGATAAATTCTATATAAGGCTAAATGAAAAGAAATAGAGAAAAAACCCGTGGTGCCTTCTCGTGAATGTGTAATGAAATGAGAAATAAAAAACAATAAAAATATTAAAAAGTTTCGGTTTTTTAAGCCAGACAATAATATTTAACATACTGAAAAATATGTATGAAGGAAAAAAAAGGATGAACCTCTAAAATAAAAATGTAAAACATGTCATTAATGTTGAACTTATTAGAAATGCCATTATTAAAAAATTTATAAAATTGTTATAATTTAAACAATAATAAATAAACTCTTTTAACGTTATAAATTATGTTTGTGTTACTGCTCTTGCGAATAATATATCTCTATATATATGTTTATATAAATGGAAATATGTATATTAGAATCCCCCAAACATACGTTAATAATATAAAAATTTAAAGGAATCTCTTTCATGGAAAAAATATTACTTCTCGTATTTAATTATCCATGAAATACAAAGATACATCAAGGTAATCTGTTAGCTTTAATTCAATTCAAATATTTAAGATTAAATTCAATATTAGGAGAATAACTTTTTTTTTCACAAGAGAAAGTAATGTATCCAAAATTTAAATATCCTTTTTAATAATATAACCATTTTCATAAGGTAAAATATAGATTAGCTAAACTATTGCTAGAGAGTACATCCACCTTTTAAAATTCACTCGATTAGAAGTGGAAATTGGTCATCAGAGGGCGTCTCCCTCAGGGATTGAAAACTTACCTCGAGGCCTTCTCCGAGCAGGAGAGAAACAAGCACAGAGCCGATGTACCCTGCACCCCCCGTCACCATCACATGATGGAACTTCCTCGGAGACGCGCTGAAACCGTTGCTGTTCTGCATGCTCGGGAGGTCTGCAACGAATAAAAACACGCAATTGGCATTTGGACAAGTACAATTAATAGTTTTAAAGTAAAACAAGTGGTTTGATAAGGTTCGATTAGAACCCCAGAGCCAGTGAGCGCTTGCATTCCAAAGTAACACGAAAGCTATTGGCGATGGACTTCCTAAATATGAATCACTGGCAAAGGACGACACCTGAGCTGGCCTTCCACTTTCTTAACTTCCATACCACGTCAGCAAGAGGACTGAGAAAGGACAGACGTACATCATCCCAACTACACGGCGGATCTTCAGTGGCTTCAATAATCGAGCTCGCGTCATGACAACGTTGACCACGAGTTCGAGACCACGACCCTTAAGCTACCACGGGCATTAGAAGCGCCATAAGCATAATTACGAATGACCGCCAAAGAGATTATCGACACATGCGCATTGATCCATCTACTCAAAATCTCCACTCCCCACCCCACGTTTCCTATTCACACGCAACACATCTTGGCGTTTCAAAATCTCTACATCATTTGCCAGTTGACTCTTGTCTCGATACAATTTGTATGTGTTTATTTAAATAACAAATTTTTATTCCTTTTCTGTTTTTTATTAATTTAAAATTAGTATTCCCTTTTATCTAACATTTAGTTTACTCTTTATATGATTTTTATATGCTTTTGCTTTATATGTTACTTGGATTTTGTGTAGTTCTATAGTTTTTCATTAGAGTTCTTTATATCATCATCCATTCATTTCTTTAATAAATCAGCATTGTTTTTTTATTAGAATCCCGACTTAAGCCTGCCACTGCTGTTTTCAATCTCGGATGGGGTCGCGCCGATCAACGTTTGGAATTTAAAATTATTTTCTCCTGCGGTGTGAAGATTTTTGACAAATTGGTCCGCGATGTGGTTCGAGCTCTCGCAAAATATACAGTATTCAGACATTTATGAGAGCGAAGATCTCTTGTGCACATAGAATCTTACGTAGACTCAATATATACTCAGCGCATAATTTTCAATTAAACAATACTAGTTTACTCTTTCGTGAATGCATCTGAAAACTGCTGATGAAAAAGCATCTTCCATCTTCCTATATTAAAGAATGTAGCAACGACCGTTGTTCCGTAAGATGTTCCGATTAATAACAAAAAGAAATCCTCCATTTCTCATTGAAAGGAGTTTTCGAATGGGCCACACGAGACGTCTATAAATGGTTAGTATCTGAGAGATCACCCCATGTGTGATCACTGTGCGCACCCACTCACCGAAAGAAGCATCATTTTAATTACTCTTGTTTGAAAAGCATCAAATCATTCATTACAGCTCTAACCCAGTGGTCTCCAACCCCCTGTCCGTGGTTCAAATATTACCGGCCCGCAGCACAAGAAACATTAAATTATTTACTGGGGTATATTTTTTATGGGTTTGTGTGGGCTACTTTTTATGATAATAACTTTATATTCCTTGTTAAGTCACTTTATGTTCCTTTTTGGTGTAGCTATATTTTATTCTGAAGTCACGATTAAAAACAAATTAAAATTATTACATCAAAACAGTCTAAAATATAAACAATCAACGTCCTTCTCAGAGCTCCGAGGTAAAATTAACAAACGTTGACCGGTCCGCGGCGATAAAAAGATTGGAAAATAGTGCTCTAACCGACTCGGTCGAGGAAAATCTCCAACCATAAGTGTAGTCCCCGATTTAACGAAACCCTGTATAACGAATTTCGCGATTTATCGAATTTTTTCTCTAATCCGATTAAATGGAGAGGCAAAAACCTCTATTTAACGAATAATTAACCTCGAAGTATATCATATTGAATTATTTCAACAGTCAAAAAAAAATATTAGTTATAAGTTTGGATTACAAAAAAATGTGACTTTTTTTTCTAATGACATCCTTTTCGCCCGGAACAATGGCACACTTTTCTTGTGATTAACGAATTTCGACAGCGAAGGATGGAGCACATTATTAAATTTTACAGGTGTAAATGAGTTATGAGTGTAACCTACCACGTGAGTTTTCAATATGACAAGAAATTTCTTTATCTTGTTCCACTCCACAACACAGAGGATATTTTAAGAGATTTTTACCATTTGCTCTCTTTCTTCAGAGAGAAGTGAGGTTTATTTTACCTACGGTTTTGCAGAAAATTTTATTTTCGAAAATTTGCTAAACATGGCTAGTTGACAAAAACCAATGCGCAGCAATTTTTAGGGAGAAAATTAAACTTCTGTGAAAATTATATTAGATTTTGTAATTCTTTACATTGTTTGGAAACTGGAAAAAACATACCTCATACAGCAGGATGCAATATTTTCTTCTTTGTATAAAGTTGAGAAAGAATATTATCGAGTCTCAAGAATCAAAAAGATTTTCAAACATCTATCAGTTAGTATTTTTAAATTTCCAATTGTAATTGTTGCGTAATAATTCGTTTACAGTATTTTTAGCTAACAACTTTTTTAACTATACATATTTTTGTGTAGTTGCTTATTATAGATTTTCCCAAAGGTAAGTGCAAAGAAATTGTATTTGGGGGCGATATAACGAATAACCCCGATTTAAAGAATAAAATGTTCGGTACCAAGGAGTTCTTTAAATCGGGGTCCGACTGTATTTAATTTTTTTAATGGCATTGACCGTCTCTTCTACTTTTAATTTTACTCTGAAACCTATTTTTTTTTCTGTATGTTAAATATACATACGTATTTTGTTTTACTTTGTCTTGCGAAAATATTTTTACTGTGAGTTTACAATCCCAACCAACTGCCATGAAAACATCGTTTCATCTCCTTAACACTCTACGTAACATCTGACGCAAGGCTCTCGGAACACGTGACATGTAGAGTAATTTTTCTTTCAAGTTCACACACATACAAATTGCACTCGAAAGAGTTCTTTCAATCGTTCACAAACACATAGCCAAACTGGAAGATTGGTTCTCTACCTGGAAAATTGCGCTCGATGTAGCAAAAACAGAGGCCGTCTTCTTCTCATACCACATCCGGAAAGAAGCACCGAAATTATTTTGACATAACACACACATACCCTGGTCTCGTAACACCAAATACTTAGGAGTAATCTTAGATAAAAGACTCACTTTTAAACAACACGCTATCCGCATTCGTAGAAATTATAATATTTCCTTTGCAAAGGTTTTCCATTTAATTGCACGGAAATCATGCTTATCTCTAAAAAAACAAGATGCTTATTTATAAACTCGTTCTCAGACCAGTTTTATCATACGCGAGTCCAGTCGGGGGTCAAGCCGCCTATTTTAATATCAAGATGCTTGAATCTGCTCAAAATAAAGTTATTAAAGTCATCACTGACGCTACGTGGTTCATGAGAAACGAGGATCTCAGAACCGTCCTTAAACTTAAAACTCTAAAAGATTTCTTTAAAAAGATCTCCACTAAGTTTTTTAACAATATTGATTCTCATACTAATCGAGCAGTTGCTCGTATTGAAAAATATAGCATTAATTCACTTTTCAATAGACCTCGTAATATTTTACTTTAAACTATCATTTTATCTTTTGACATTCTACCTCTCTTAAAATTTAACCGGACTTGCTCTCGACCTATGGGAACAGAGCAGTCCGACCAATAGCGAAGCGATCTCTGGTAACGCCTCGGCGTCCAGATTTCCTTATATGCGTTAGGGTGAATTTTGGAGCACATAGTCCCGTCGGACTCAAATCTCCTATCCTGGAATAAAGATGACTGTACAAAATTTACCATTGCCCTTTTTAGAAAAGTATTTAAATAAGAGTAAAATTTAGTTTATGAAAAATTTGAAAATTAAAAAATTTAATGGGAGAAATAATTTCAATAAAAGTTATAAGTATTCAAAAAAGCTCTTTTAAGAGCTGAAAATCGTTTTTCGAAGCGTCCATTAAGTGGGCGGAGTTACAGTGGCCAATCGGGTTACAGCAAGAACCGAGATCAGAAAGTGCGGGAAAAAATATCAGGAGGTGGGAATATGGGCTGTGGGACGAAAGTGAGCGATTTTATTGGCCGAGCCAGGAGTTCAGATAATGGGGTATAAGTACTTTGCTAGGATATGCAGCCAATCAGAACACACTGCGATTCAACAGAGTTGGATCGCAGCAAAAATTTTTGAAAATTGGAAAATGAAGAGAAAAAAGAGGGTAAAAAAGATAAAAATTAATTAAAATCAGGATCGACCAAGATGTCTCTTGGTCTACGGATGAAGGGATAAGTTGGATAAGTAGGGATCTCTTGAATAGATGGGTTTTCATGCCCGTCAATATTACTGAAGAAGTTAATAGCTAGTTTTCTTATAGTTTGCTTGATAGTCGGAATGTTAAGAGCCGATCTAATGTCAGCGTTCCTCATGTATCAATGTGCATCGAGGATTTGTCGTAGAATAACGTTTTGGGAAATTTCAATGAGATTGATATTGGTTCTTGCTGCGTGTGCCCATATTGGTGAAGCATAAGTTAAAAGTGGTTTTAAAATCAGGGTGTAGATAAGCATTCCTTCCTATGGGGTGCTCTAAAGCTGTCCCCTGATTGGCTCGCGAAGAGTTACCCAGAAGAAGTCAAATAGACGCCCGTTTTGGGTTAATTTAAGTCCGCTTCACGACGGACAAGCTATTTATTTTTATAATTACACAAACAGGACACATAAACACCATTGCATTTCTATCTTCACAATCGCTCTTAATTTTCATTTAATTACACTCATTGTGGCTTTTATTTTTTAATGACTTTCACTCACTCTAATTAACACTTAATTTTCGTACAATTATGCAGCAATAGAAAAGCTGAACCTATGTATCCACCCAGATACTCATGAAAGGAGATTGAGCTTCCCTGCGGGAAGCAGTAATCCTTCCACTTATCTTTCAAGCCTTTAACACTGCGTTAAGTCTTCAAAAAAAGAATTTTCTCATGAAATGCTGAATTTTTTTTAATGTATCTGCTTTTTCATCAAAATAGAAGTTTAAAATTTTTTAAAACTTCGTTGGAAAATTTCTGAGTTTTGAAAATGTGTTATAAAATTTTCTGCTTAACTTCTACAGATGCTTAGATCAAATACTTACAAATGAAATTTTTCATAAACGTAAAAGTTATACCATTAAAAATATAAAACAAACTAAGCCATATAAATATTACCGGAGGAAAACCTATACACGCAAAAATTTATTCTCACATTTCAAAACTCTGAGAAATTACTTCTAAAAGCTCAGAAAATATTCGAAAAAGAAAAAATGATAAAGAGAGGTCGCTCCTAGCTCATTTATCAATCCATTTAATCAAACCGAAAAAAAATATACAATTTGTTTTACTTTTGAAAACAAAATTACCATAAAAAACATTTTTTTATTTTAATAAATATAAACAAAAGAGAAATTTAAGTATAAGAGTAAAGGTATATTTGTGATTTTAAAATACTTTCATCACAGATAGTCTCATCTTTATGTGTGAACTGGAAATATATTTATCAAAACTTAAGTATTTTAACTAGTATCAATGAGGGAGATAGTTTGTACATGCCTTAGGCAGTGCAGTTGATCCCATTCATTAAATATATTTGTTAAAGTCGATTGAGTTTAATATCTAATAAATTGTAAATTTTAAAATAACTAATCGAATAAGATTTTACTTATATAATGCAGTAACAATACAATTTAAATTGATTATTAGCTCTATCTACTTAAATTTTAACCCTTAAATTCCCAATGTAAGGGTTAAAATTTCTATGAAAAAATTATATGAGCTAGTTCTCCAGTAATAATAAAAGGGAAAAAATACATAAGAAAAAAATTAAGCTGTTTTAAATTGAATTTCAGTCATTTTTTTGTTTGTTGCAGAAGTGCAACATTGCGCAGTACTGCTGTAAATTACCAAATTTTTTTTATATGAGGATTTTATTGTTCATCATAAAATGTTTAAGCTTCTTACCGGGGAATTTATTTCGTCAATAAACAAGAGGAAGCGTAAAATATAATGGATTCTTTTTATAGCAAAAACACAATTCTTGAGGCATCAGATATTTTTTAAATTGTTGTTATTTCAGGAAAAAATGTACTTCCATCTAGTGACAAAATTAGCATGTATTTCGTTGCAGTAATCTTTTTTTCTCAGATGATTTGCAGGTAATTAAAAAAATTGAGTCTGTTAAATTAAAATAAATCATATGTGGCAGAAATGCAACAATGTGAAGTTAAGGGTTAAACTAACGCTAAAGTTTTTTTTAATTAATGCTATTAAGTTAAACTTTTAGTAAATATGCTTTATTTTTCATCATTTTTTCTCTTCACTTTGTTCACTACTTTCAAAAAATTAATAGAATGGGAGGAGGGAGGGGGGGTTTAATTTTTTTTTTTTTTTTTTACCTTAAATACTCTGTTAAGGTATCCTACTACGTTCGGAACCGTGATTTTAAAAAAGCGTATAAATGGATAATTTTCATGATATTTAGTGGGACTTAGATTAGAATACATGCATAAATTGTTTTAAGAACATTTTGACAAAAAAAATTATTTAAATACAATATTTTGGCAAAAAAATAACTTAGAATAATCTTTTTTTCAAAATGTTCTCCTTTCATAAAAAATGCTTCTAAAATAATAATATTTTGCTTATATAAAGTAAAGACTTCTCTCCAGAGAGTCTGAACTAAGATTTTTGAAAAATTTACATTATTTTCAGAGTAACCTCCAAATGAAATAATTATCGGCGTTTTTTTCTTAAAATTGCTCCCCTCTGTTGTCGTAAAGTATGGATAAACCCACTTTTAAGTTATATATTTCAAAAATTCTAGTTGAGCCTCTGAAGAGAGGTTTGAGCTATATACAGGCAAACTATTATTCTAATAGAAGCATTTTTCACAAAAGGAGCATATTTTGAAAATGGGTCATTCTATGTTCATTTTTTGTCAAAATATTGTACTTAAATAATTTTTTATTGTAATAATATTCTTAAAAGAATTGTATATACATTTTCTAATCTAAGTGACACTAAATATCATAAATATTATCCATTTATAAGTTTTTATAAAATCACGGTTCCGAACGTATTCGGATACCTTAAAAAAATTAATGGAATGGGGAGGGGGAGTTTAAAAATATTTTTTTTTTACCTTAAATACTCTGTTAATAGGAATGAAAACAGAGAAAAACTTTTTCGCCTAACGTTTTTACCTATTTAAAAATTTAAAGATTAAACAATAACGTACTCTTTTTTTTTTGCAAATAGAATTTTAAAACTGATGGTGAGAAGCAATTGGAATATTTAAACGCCGCTCTCAGGTGTTTACCATTAAGAGGAAGGATCCTTCTCAATAAATATCTCTCTATCACCCGAAGTCACATATTTTGAGTTCAAAACAGTTTATATTTCTTACATCCTTTTTTAAAATCAATTAAATTAAACACTCTGACTTCTGGTTGATGCAAAAAAGAAACAATAAGAAGAAAGGTATTTTTACCACTTATTTTAGCTGAATCTCGCAAAAAAAAGCATGAAATGCTCTGAACTAGTAATGAATCTTTATTCAAAATCGATACATTAAATTATAGATTGCTATCCATATCCCGTGTAAAAATATCTGAAGAAATTATTCAATAATTATAAACTGTTTGAGAATTTCATGTATCGTAAAATGTTAGTGGAATTTTCTTTAAACTAAACGAATGTCCTTGAAAAAAGATAAAAAATAGATCCGAACGTCTTTCAAATTGGAAAATTTAAGTCTAAGTTAATCATCTTATATAGGTTTAAATATTAAATTAATGGCAAAAGAATATCAAAAGTCCACCTTTTTTATTCTCCATTCACACTTAAAATCTGTTTTTTGAACAGCGTCGAGTTCAAAAAGACAGAATCCCATACATCATCATTTCTGTACAAATGCGAAATGTGCGAGTTCAGCTGATACAAAACAATTGCGAGCGCTTAATTGACTTCGTTACTAAAATAGTCTGCTAATTCTGAGCTGCACAAATGGAATGTGTTCTAATTAATATTAAGAAAAATTTTTAAAACTGAATTCCTTACTTAAAACAGGAATTAATTTCCATGGTGAATTACTTCATCTTCAACTTCAGATGAAATATTTCTAAAGCGGAGCTTCAACTCGCTGGGATGCTTTTCGCGTGGAAAGGCAAAGTAATTCGAAAAACCATTTAAAATATGAGAAACGTAAGGAGGAAAGAATTTTGGTGCTTACCAGATTTTGATCTTTAAACCTCTTCTGATGTTCCTGGGCTAAAAATGCTGATTATTATAACTTTAATGAGAGTATTTGTATAGTTGTTGGAGTCGCCAAGAGTCGCCAAAAGCAGAGATACCTTGTCAAGGACATTTCAAGGGGTTACAACCTTAATATGTCACTTGCATTGGGCAGGAAGACAAAAAAATTAACTTTTTCCTTTATCTTTTCATTCAAGAAGCGTGAGTGAAATTATAATTCCATTAACCCTTCACAGGTGCAATGGACTGAGCTTCAAAAACTTTCGAACGGAATGCAACTTTTTTAAATATATATATATATATATATATATATATATATACTTGTATTGTATAATGAATAATAATAAGATAAACTTAATAGTTGTAACGTTAAATAAGTAAAGCATAAATAAAATTACAAGCAGATAGTGTAGTAGGCAAGAAATAAGTAGCTACAGTAGTACAAAAATATATGTATTATATTACAATAATTCTCTATCAGAGAGAAGCAGAAATCAGTCAATGAAAAGATAAATGAATCTTAAAAACATATACTGAAATTTTAAAAAAGGTTGATGCTGCAGTATATTACAAACATTACTGACTTAGGGCTGCTCTTATATATAAAAATAATTAAAATAAGTGGAGTTAAACCAATTTTGTGGCTAACCAACCTTTCCCCTTTTTATTTATAATACTGAGTGAAATCCTATAGAAAATAATGGATAGTATTTCTAAATCCATTTCAAGAATATTATACATTAGCGGGACGGAGTATGTTAAGGCCCCCTGCAAAGTCAGGTTTTGGGCCCCCAACCGGATCTTATACAGGGACTTCAGTCAGGCTTTGGGCACCCTAGATCCATGGAGCCCCCACGATGCGGGGGTGCATGTTACGCCACTGATATCTGATAAACACACACACACATATATACACTTATGTCCATAAATTAAGGATAACTCAGAATCACGCAAAAATTGAACTCTAAAATAAAAATTTCACCTGTAGAATTATCACACACATCTTGAAGAATATGCAAATTACAGGAAACCACCAGATGGCACGGATAGTAGAACACAATGACGAGAGTTTAAGACAAGGGTATATAAGGAATGGTGGCAAAGAAGTAAAATTGTTCACAAGCGCTTTAAAAGCCCTTTGGAGAACAATAGCCGCATAGTTATGGCACAAAGGAAGCATTTGAATGATTTTTTACGTGGTAGAATTATTGGACGACTGGAATGTGGACGTACCCAGCTGGAAGTATCTGAGGAACTTGGAATCGCCCAGAGTGTCATCTCCAGGCTTTGACAACGATTCCAAGATGATTGTAATGTGAGTAGATGTTACAGCACAGGTCGCCCCCGAGTTACAACGTCGAATGAGGACCGGTATATTTGGCAGTTACTGCCAAAAGAAACAGACGGAGCACAGCATCAGACCTGTCTCGTTAGCTCTCTTCAGCTACCGGTACGACAGTTTCAAGTCAGACCGTGTACAGACGCTTAGGGCGCATTGGTCTATATGCTCGTAAGCCTGTCAGATGTGTTCCACACTTACCGCAACTCACTGTCGCCTGCGATTAACCTGGAGTAGAGACCATGCATTGTGTGTGGACAGTGGTCTTGTTTGATGTTTTCCGACGAATCCAGATTTAGTTTGCAGTCTGATTCTCGCCGGACTTTAATATGGAGAACACCAGTTATCCAGGATGGCTCGTTTGGGGAGGAATTATTCTTGGTTCCAGAACTGACCTGCATGTTCAGAGTTTAACGATGACAGGCCACATCTATCGGGATGTCATTCTGGAACAACATGTAAGTTTGTTTCGGGGCGCCACGGGTGCTGAATTTCTGTTTATGGATGACAACACCCATCCTCACCGTGCAAACATTGAAGATGAATGCCTTCAACCGGAGGATATCACCCGTATGGATTGGCCAGCATACTCACCGGACTTGAATCCAATAGAGCATGTGTGGGTTATGCTTCGCCGACGAATTGCAGCCCGTCAACTCCCTCCCACATGTCTACCGGAATTTCGGAGGGCATTGCTTGATGAGTGGTGTAATATTCCCCAAGATCAGATTGATAATTTGATACTCAGCGTGCCTAGGCGTTGTAAGGCCTGTATTGCATCGTCCGGGAGACATACTCCGTATTAACCATCATACTAACCATGTTATACTGTTTTTTGTAAATAGGTTCTTTTTTGAAATTTGCACCAGGGAGTAACAATCGCAATTTTTATTAATTATGTCAAACATATAGCATCTTTTTTGCTCTTTACCTTTTGTTTAATAAATAGACTTTACAAATAGGTCAAATTTGTTTTGCTTTTGTCTCTTTCTTTGCCAGAACTTCATTATCCTTAATTTATGGACATGAATGTATATGTAACTGTTTCTTTATATTGTGCATTCGGCGAAATACCTTGTAAAAAAAGTTATGAAAAATGAAGTATGTAAATTTTTTTATTCGTATGAGTGTATAAATGTTTCATAAATGTTTATATTAATAACTAAAATACCGTAAAATCCAGCGCATAATGCTGACCTATACTTTTAAGCTGAATTTTTTTTAATTTTTAGGTATATTCGCCGTATCACGCTCACCCCTTTTTGCGAAGAAATCTGAAATATTAGTATACATTGCTGTTATGTTTTGAAATCATTTATTCGAGGTATTATCCCAGACTTTTGAAAAATAGTATAACTCTACAACTACAGCTGAGTTCATAAGGCATGATGTGATTTCTTTTAAATGGTTGCGATAGGCGAGTGGTATAGGTATCGGATTGTGGCTTGCCTTGTCACGAGTTCGAGCCCTGTACCACCAAAGACCCGCCGTGTAGGGTAGCGATGCACGTGAAATCTGTCGAGAGCTGAAACGTCCTCCCGTTGGTGTGGTGTGGTAGTTAGGAGAGGGGGTGCCAGCTCAGGTGTCGTCCACGTGATTTGACCATGGTTCAAAATGACGTCTCCAAAAGCCCTCGTGTAGCTGAACAGTGAATATTCCGTCAATCAATCGATTTCTTTTAAATAAATAGTATTTCGATTTATATAAAAGTCTAATTTTTCTATGCTCATCTCTTTTGTCATTTTTATACTCGGCGTAGAACACGCACCCTTAATTTCCGATTTTATTTTTGGTGTTCAAAGTGCGCGTTCTACGCCGTATTTTACATATCGTTTCAAGAAGTGATGTAAACTTTAAATTAAAAATACTATAAATAATGTATTAAGGAATAATTCATCGGTGTATTAATATGCATATGTATTTGTTTACAAAGACATGAATCGAAATCGCTGTCTTCTTTAGAGAGGTTTCGCTCCATTCTGATCTTACGAGAGGAAGAAAAAACTACTATCCGATAGGTTCACCTTTTTTTATTTAAAAAAAAACATGTTATTTGTTAATGGTTAGCTGTTTTAGTTTTGTTCCCGGTACATAGCTAAATAAATGTTCAGATCTTCTTAGAAAATTCCAGAGTGCATTCTACTTCGGAATCACTGTTTAAAGGGTCCTTCTCCGGATTTTTATCAAGTTAAAAGCCGTCAGAACTTAAGCTAGTAGCTAAATTGTGGATTTCATCCAAATTGTGTTCCGGCAATTCAGCTGAGAAAAAGGGAAAATAAATGCGAGTACATCATGGAACGATATAAAAAGGAGTATTGTAGACAATTCGTTACCTGAAGAACGAGGCATGAAAACTACGCGTTAGAACTTTGCTAACTCGGATGTGTCCTCTTTTTCAATAAGATGATTGTAGGTTTAGGATAGATTTAAAGAAATACGTAGTGTGAACAGAAACGTCTTAAGGCGTGGGCCAGCTGGGCCCGGACCCAAGGCCTCGACCCCAATGGGGGGCCTCGTCTCGTTCTCGACTCAGCCTTAATAAGACAATGATTCGAATAATTTCAACGATCCATTTTTTCCCCGTTTGTATTCTCCAAACAACTGGCTACATGTGAGGACCGTCGTCCATGTATAGGCCTAGACCTTCCACGCTAAACCTTCATTACTCTTTCAGCCAAAGGTGGCAGTCGGTCTGGGCGATTGATTGTAAGTCATGTACATTTATTTGTTTCGGGTTATTGTTTGTACGAGTATTTGACAACGTATGCCATGTACTGTAATTTAAGAGCCATATGTTGGGCCCACATTTGCGTAGGGGCCAAGAACAGGGGCGTTGCAATAACCGTATCAATGATAAGGGGCCCCAACATTTGTAAGCAAAAAATCGTAAAATATTAATCTGATGTTTCTGATGATGATTAACTTTCTTAGACTTTTTAAATCTTTAAATTGAGTAAACGAATAGAAAACACTCATTTGATATTGAATGTGACATTGAATAGGGACATACATAAATATATTGTAGGGCTTAATTGAAATCCAGGAAAGAAATAATGATGTATGATCGATGCCAAGAAAAATATTACTGTTTTGCCCTTTTATAATAAAAAATACGCAACAAAAAAACTAATACATGTGTGGAAGCGTTATTTGGTCAAATGTTATGTCCAGAATGAGAAAAATCTCATAAAAATTGTTTTTGTCTTACAAATTTTTATTTCCAAAAAATAAGTCTGATATTTCTTTTGCTCTTCATATTTGTAGAAAATAAGAATTCAAAATTATAGATCGGATGACAAGGGTATAATTTTTTTCTTACTTTTTTTATATCTTTAAACTTTTAAATAACATTGAATCTTACAATCCTCTTTTGGAATGTAATATAATGTTTACTCGAAGGCGATTTAAACATTTTGTCGCTGCATCTGTGAGTGGTTACTTTTCTCGTTTTGAATACAACTGGGCACTTTTAAGCCCTTCTCGGAGGGTGAGCACACTCGTTATAAGGAATGTACTGGAATCTCCGAGGAAATTCTATAAGAGGACGGAGAAACTAAGCGCACGACCCCCAGCCTACAAATCAAGATACTTGCGAATTATGGAAGCCAAAACGGTTGGAAAGAGCCAAATGTGGGATATCTCAAGTATATGGAGATTCATTTCGAATTCCGCTCGAGTGTCTGGGAGACAAGGAATTGCGCACAAAAATGCGTTCCACTGATGGAGCAGACTTTCTCACCCTCCTCGTGCTGCGAAGGTGTACACACACATTCAAGGTCGCCACCACCGAGTGACGAAACTGGACCGCAGCCGTCGCGCGCGTGATGCGGGTGCTGATGACCACTTACGTAATGTGGGAAGTATTTTAACCAACGTCCTCTTTCGACACGGCCGTTGGTCTTCTTTTGGATTCTGTCACAACCTTTGGCTAAAAATTCCTATTTCAAGGGGGACTTCCTTTTTTGAAATCCCTGCTCTTTGTTTTGAGAGCGGCTCTTCAGACAGACCGCGCACTGATGAGACTTGGAATTTGGGTCACGTGCCAGCACATTCCTCAGGCCACGGTAACCGAGTGATATAGGTATCGGATAGTGGCTGGCTTTGTCACGAGTTCGAGCCCAGTACCACTAAAGACCCGTCGTGTAGGGCAGCGATGCACGCTAAATCTGACGAGAGTTGAAACGTCCCCCCGTTGGTGTGGTGTGGTAGTTAGGAGAGGGGGGTGCCAGCTCAGGTGTCGTCCACGTCATTTGACCATGGTTCAAAATGACGTGGTCCGTCGCCAAAAGCCCTCGTGTAGCTGAACAGTGCGACGTTAATATTCACTCACTCACTCAACCCGGCCCAAGTCGGTGGATTTTCGTGAAATTGACAGCGGCCATGTCGTATGGGCATACGGCATGTAAAAGATCCTTAGAGTGTCTGTTTGACTTGTGTGCTCTCGGGAAAATTAAATTCTGTTACAGGTTCGCATTGTCAGAGCTCAGGTGCCTCCCCTTATGAAGGAAACTGGGCGTCCATATTGCCTGCGGTGATTGGTATCCGCCTATAGGGTGCCGCACTCAAAAGAGATTTCTGCTTCCGGGAATGTACTAGGTAAAACACCTGTCTGCAACCCATTACATTTTTAAAAAAAGGAATTAGGTTATTAAAAAGCTACAACTTAGGACATGAAAACTTTAAGTGTAATAAGAATTTTTTTAGACCTTTCCTGTTTAATGAGTCTTTACCGTTCATTCGAATTCAGACATACTCGCACGGATTATTAGAACGCATTTCAAGTACAGCGGGAAATATATTTTAATGATTGCTTCAAAGAGACAAAATAGAGGGTGAGTCAATGAAACTACATGAGGATAGTACCTGGATTTAGTCTGGAGTTTGAGCCTGCATGGCCTGGACTCGAAGTAATCTTTTAAGAGTTAAATGAATCCTTTTATAAAATTATTCGTTGTGATTAAAGATTTGTTTTGCTTCCTTTACCTCTCGACATTAATAGGAGCACCGGTTGATTTCAAAAACGGCGGAATTCGAGGATCAGTGCATAGATTGAAGTGGTTCTTAAAAGTAAGGGCTATGATAGATGAAACTCGACATCCTGAACTACGGTTGAAGGTCGAGTACTACACTTGGGGTGACACTCCTAGCTTCACCACCACCCATCAAAAAATCGTTACCACAGAACCGCTCTGTGATAAGTGAGACCATTGACCTCGAACTTCATCTTGATGTGCAGGAAAAGAGGAAGAGTCACACCCACGTGTGTAAAGAAAGTACTGACATGGTGGATAAAGGAATGCGTAAATATTTGTATCAATTTGTGATTGTTTGTGCTTTATATGTTGTGACGGGTCTTTTATCGCGATTTCTATTAACTGTCCTCTTGGGATTTCTTTAGGGCCAGGATGGAAATTCTTTCCAGCCAACTCAAGAAGAAGAACTTGTATATGTAAATTAAGAATCATATATATATTGGAAGTTTAACATTCGCGTGGTCGCTAGGTGTGGTTGCTAAGTAGAAAGGTAGTTTCAAGGTAATAGGAGACATAATCTAGAAGAGGAATCTTAATCTTGGAAAATAGCCTAACAGTGCCGGTGCAGATTAACCAAAAGTGGGTCCGAGCCCAACGCAGTATAACCGGATTAAAGCCAGAACGGAAGTTATAAGGACCGTAGCTGTTTATCTAGGATATAGCGGTAAGCTTGATAAATTAAACTTTAAGTATATAAAGCATTTACTATTGAGAGAGTATTTAAGCCGGTGCTTCTCAAACTGTGGAGCGTGCCCCCCTAAGAAGGCGTCATAACCCTACAAGAGGGACGCGAGAGTACTTCGAAAAGTTGAAAAAAAAATTTTTTAAAGCATTAGTGTACTGTAAGTAAGCGTAACAAAATACATTCTGATGTAATAAAAATAAATAAAATACACATTTAGATTGATATAATACACTTAAAAATGTATCAGTATTACACAAGGTGTTTCATAATGAATTTAACAGTACTGAGTCAGTTGGATAATTACCAGTGGCCCTATGTGCATGCCATAAAAGCATATATAAAATTTAATACTTATCTTGATAATTTGTGTGTAGGGTTTATAATTAAAGCCGTGTTGCAGTTTGAGAGTCAAAGTAAATTATTATTGCTTTCAATACATTATTGTATAAGGAGGGCGCGATGAAAATTATGACTGAAAATTGGGTCGCGAATACTGAAAGTTTGAGAAGCACTGATTTAATCTATAAAGTTTGATCCAGTGGTTAGTTGCGCTACTGATTCGTAATACTCGTTCTTGACCATCCTCCTTAGATTATTCTTGTTGTTGTATTGTGTTTAAACTAAGGTCTTAATAAACAGATTTTAGTATGAATGACTTGAGTAGTTCTTCGTTCTTCCCCACAGGTCGCGTGGTTAGCAGTGAACGGGTATCCCCAGGGGTGAAGACATCACAATGTGAGGTTTACAACAACTCTTCGGATTCTGAAATAAAGTATCTTGGGTCACCTTTTATTTCAAGCATTCCTACCAAAAACAGATAAAATGCATCCCTGGACCAAACTCGTAACTGCTTTCCATGGATGGGCCATCACTCTTCCTCTCTTTAACATTACATACAATTCTGTTTCTCAAATAAGTCATTGCACCTACAGGCATCGTCCCCATTAGATTTTCGCATATCAAAATTATTCCAACTGTAGTCGGCTTGTAACCGAGTGGGTTCGAATCCCGAGTAAGACTTGGTTGTATCTTCTTCGGGAAAGAAGTCGGTCTTTTACCTGAAATGGATTCCCGCCTCGAAAGGAACAGCAGCGCACCTCTTCTTGTTCTATGCTGGGATCATCGTTTGTAATAAAATCTGTATTCTTCTGTGGTTGTGTTATACGTTTCTGTTCATCCATCTCACGTCTTTCGTATGTATCCCAGTAATAAACACACGACAGCAACAACATTCCAACTGTATAAAATAAATTTCTTCGAATAATAATAATAATACCTAAAGACTTCAAAATCCTTCTTATTAAAAATCGCATTGCTTATCTCTCATTCAAAGAATTGTAAGGAACAAAACCCACTTCATCGCTACAACAATTATTTACGTCTCACTTCCTGCTCTTTTCCCCCACCCCTAAATTCAATCGTATACCGAAATGTGTGTTTTTTTTGTTTTTGTTTTTTTCACTGATGTCCCTGGATACGATAGTAGAAATTTGTTGCTCGAATCGCTATTAGTTTTTAGTAAGCAAATGTAGTAAACATAGTTCCGTAACATTAAAGTGACCAGTTTTTTTACAATGAAAAGGAGGACGAAAATTTTAAGAAAAAACTACAACGTAAATGTATGAAAAACATTTTAGTAATTCAAACAAAAATGCACTAATTATGCTTTTAGTTATTTACTTTAACATTAAATAATTTTTTCATTGAATATTTCTTTTTTTCGTTTTTGTCGACATATCATTTTCTAATATATTGGAAATTTCGGAGCCAAAAAAATATCCTTCCTACTGAATTTTACGGTAAGAACTGTAGCTAAAATATTAACATTCAATCTTGATTTCTCACTTGTACAAAAATCATTACCAACTGAAAAAACTCTTTCAACTGCTCCATTAGTTCCGCGGGCAGCACAACATAAATTCAACAAGAATAGCTAAATTTTCATATGGAATGTGTTCATTTTTTAAATGGTTTAAATATTTTCACCCATCTTTTATCAATTTCAGCATGTTTATTTTCCAATTGTTTTAATTTATTAGAATTTAGTCGAGTTTATTCTTCAAACAGACCATTGTCATCGATTTTAATATCGGGCGTTTCTTTCGATAAAAACTCAACGCATTTTTTTTTTCATTTGCCCACTTAATTTGCAAGGAAGTCAAAAAACACCTTTGAAAACTGTTATTTCCTGTGAGATTTGTTTCAGACCAGTCTTTGACATACATGTTTGGTCATCTCTAAATACAGAGATTAAGGGATCGGTTTTAAAGTATTGAAAAGGGGGACAAGTAGGAGGACACTTTTCGAGGAAGGACAGAAACTCTAAAGGGAGAACTGTCCTCCCTAAAGAAGGACAGTTGGTCACCTTAGCCCGTCGGATCATTCTTCTGATGCGCGTCTCTAGTGACAGTTCACAATGGATCCCGGGAATTTTGATTTACCGGGATTCCTGCTGATTTCGCTGTTGAAAACACAGGATCGATCCAATATTCCATGCACTTAAACCTCGGAAAAAATAAAATTTGAGTTTTCCTTTCCACTTCTGTTGTTTGTGCGTGAGCATTCGTCAAACCAGGGAAGAATTACTTCGAAATGACGTAAATAATAACAGCACATTTTCGACATCTTTTGCAGATTAGATTCATATTTCTCATGGCTTTCAATGTCTTGATTCTCTCTCACCAGAAACCTTAGGCTGAATTTGAAGTTTTTGATACACATCTTCATTTCAAGATAAGAGTTATCAAACTTGGTTGCATGTGTGTCCGTTAACACTCGCACCTTTTTCTACCGTCAAATTCTATGTATCGGCGCTTCAATATCTCGATCAGCGTTCTTGTCTCGTTACATCTTGTGTCTTTGCTTATCATTGATTGTCAGTCACTGTTTTATTGCTTTCAGATTGCAAGTGCGAGTTTATCTTTATGTGATTTCATCTGTTCATCTTAATTTTAGACATAATAAATCTTTTTTTTAAATGCCCTCAGAAAGGTAAGCAATAAAATATTCAAATATTAAAACTAAATAACTGCGGCCATGCCTTAAAAATGCACATATCACTCGGATTGCAAACTCAAAGTCAATTAATTATATGAATGAAGAAAGCGCATAAAAATCTGCAACAAACTCCACTTTAGAAATAGGAGAACGTACGAAATATTATAGAGAAAACAAATATAATTGTCTAAGTCTTAAAAGCATAATAAATTTGCTTTCAACTCGCCAACAACTTCAACAACTTTCAACTTCGATTTTAAGGCCCCTTTTGGCATTCATTAGTTTGCTCCATGAGCACATAAAGTGTGCCGAGAAAAAATGGAATGAAATAACTACGGAGCAAAGCGTTGACATTTATGTCACCTAGAAATCAATAGCGTTTTGCCGATTAGTTCATTTTATTAAAAACATTTGATACAAAAATTCTATTCCATACACATATTATGCTAAATAATACATTCATTTCATTTTTTGACCGAAAACTTACGACATAAGTAAATTGAATACTTCATTTAAGAAGTCTCAGGGGTATTAATTTTGTCTCGAGGAGTGAAAATATAACCAATTTTCAAACAGGTATAATTCTTTTAAATTTTAATTAAATAATTCAAATATTTTACACATTATTTACAAAGGATTGTCTCTTCAAAAAAGTACAAATGTTTGAAATGTAATCATAATTTTAAAAAATTATAAGCATATGAAACTTCTGTGATAAATATTAAGTAATTTTTGCGTTGCGCACGCTATTTTTTAAAATAGTAGTCTCTCTGATGTATAAAACTTTATAGAATTATAAAATGTAACATACTCTTTAAGCCCTGCATCATTTAAGAATAATATATCTTTTGTGCTTCAAAATATTTGAAAAACATTGAAATTTATTTAAAAATTTTTGAAAATGTAGTTTTTTTATTTTTTAAAAAATATAATTTATTATATTTATATAAAAATACTACAGTGTAATAAAGATATATTTAATTTTATAAATGAACTTATAGCTAGTAATTAAAGCAACTATTTTAGAAAATAGCATGCGCAACGTAAAAGTTAATTAATATTTCTTATAGAAATGTTTCTTATATATTTTCGTATGGTCATAATTTGTAAAATTATGATTATATTTTAAACATTTTACCCTTTTCTGAAGCCCCATTCCCTTACAAATAATGCGTAAGAAATTGGAATTATTTAATTGAAATTTACAAGAATTATAGCTGTTTGAAAAGTGTTTCTAGTTTCAGCTCTAGAGAAATTTAACACCCCTCTAAACAATTCAATGAATCATTGGAATATCAGTTTATTTCAATTACTCAACTAATGTTCCGTCTTTTTTGTAATGACCGTCCTTTAGAGCGAGATAACCGAACTGATTGTCTGAAATACAAATTTATGAAGTTGACCCAATACATTGAAATAACAAATTTAATGTTGACTGATTATTGAAAGCATGTTTTTGTGCTATTAAAACGCGTCAGAATTGGATGGACTCGTTGTTGTTGTTGTTCTCGTCTTCATCCGTTTCATCGTCCACAGGGTCGGATTCTTCTAGCACGGAAGTCACAATCTCGTCATCATTTAGCATTTGAAATCCCCAGTCTTCTGCGTCGCATGCCATCCAGATTTCTACATTTTCATCGCATTCTTGAAATCCTGGGATCGATGTTTGGACAGATGTTTACCAAATCACACAACTGAAATTCCCCAAATATCCCTGACCTTGGGTTTTCCCGTCACTTTAGGCCTCACGCGAAGCAATTGCTGAGCATTGCACTGTTCAAAAACGTACTCGTATACAGTACATGTAATTGACAAAAAAAAACCGGTCCGGATATTTGACGCTCCGGATAATAAGCGTTCGGATAAGCGACGTTCTGCTGTGCCTGTTTTATTCAACCTTTTAAATCAGTTTAAAATAAATCATAACAAAAACACTTGATAAACATTCATTAAACGCTACTCTGCATGAAAAATGAAGTCCCTCAAAATGGACCGACATGTTGCCATCGCCTATTTCTGGCCCATCTGTCAGCATCTCTGTTTGAAGTCAGCAAGCAGAACATGCAACGGATTCGGTCAATTCAAGTGATACATGCCAATCACAGATGCATATCCTCTTCCGTGGTTGTACGTATCAGTTGTAAATAGAGGCATAAAAAAACACCCTGAATAAAGGGCGTTTTGTGCTAATGTTAAAAGGATAGACAGCTGTGTTTTAAGCAATGAAATGTAATTTGTAACAGAAAATGTGTTTATAACTATAACAGTTAAGATAACTGTAAACGTGAGGATGACGTTGTTAGGGAGTCTGTTCCGCCCTCAGTTATTGTACGAGTGAGTGGCCTTTTATGTGATCCTGTGTCCATTCTGCTGTCGATCCAAAAATAAATGTTTTGACTGGCGAGGAAGTTGTCTTCATTTGGATATTGCTAATCAGCACTTGCACTCCTACACATCAAGACGTTTCACAAATTTGAATTCGTATACAAGCGAATAAATTCTGATTCGAAAAATATTCGAATTCTGAATGAGTGAGAGAGTTATATTAATGTCACACTATAAAGCTGGCGACACGAACCTCCTGTGATGAGGACGACACCTGAGCTGGCACCCCAAATCTCCTAACTTCCACACTACATCAACGGGAGAACGTTTGAGCCTCGACAGATTTAACGTACATTGGCCTCCTCTACTACTAACGTACATCTTCTCTCTAAGGTTACCGCGGCCATCGAATTCCAAACGAAGGAAGGCCTATCAGACAGTGCCCTGTGCTACAACAGTAGCTTCAGTGATCTCGCGCATGAACTGTCTTCGCACAGACTAGAGATGGAAATTCTTTCCGAAAAAGATCGATTTTTAAATAGATTCGAATCGTAACCTGATGAATCGATTCACAAAAAATCGAGGTCTAAAAGATCGATTTTTAAAAAATCGATTTCTTTTCATGTCTGCATTTACAATGCAAATATAAATCCATTTTATGAAAAACAAGAAAGATACCATAATAAACGATCTCTTATCAGGGAATTCGACAATTTCAATTAATTTTAGTACCATATCAAAGTATCAGGTATAAAAGAAGACATTTATTTTCTTTATGTATTTGTTACATTAAAAAGTTTAGAGCGTATAGTTTCCAATGCTCAATAACTAAGCTTTTTAAAAACAAGTCTACTAGGTCTACTAGGATCTACTAGGATCTAAAAAGTCTACTAGGATCCAAGTGGTTCCACCCATCACTTGCGATGTTGCCGGCAATCGAAAAAAGGCGCTCACAAGGAACAGATGATCCCACGATACTTACAGCGATTTACTTACCTTCAATTACTTATTATTCCGTAACAAATACTACATAAAAAATAAATATTTATTTCGTTAATCACAATACTACATTACAACAGTCAGTCAATCAAAGGCATAAACAAATGACGCAATATCCACAAATACAAAAAGTCAAAAATTACAAACGTAGCTTTTTTTAAAAAATTTATTAAAGAGAGGCGAAGGAAACTAAGCACACAGGCATCTCGCCAGTTTTTGAGTCATTAACCCTTTAATCACCCACACCGTAATATTACGGGTTTTAAAGATAGTACATTCAATTAATTGTAAATAATTTAATGGTTTTTACCAAAACAAAACAAAAAAATCAAATGTCGATTTTCTTGGATAAAATATCGATTCAGTGGTACATATCGATTGAAAAAATCAATTTTCCTCCCCGAGAAATCGATTCTTCGATTAATCGATCTTAGATCACCATCCCTAGCACCGACTCATAACGAATTCTTCTCAATAAAACGTCAGGACAGCTGGATGGTCAGAAATGCACAATCACACAAACGCACGCAACTGAATTTATTGAAAGAAAAGTTCTCGCGAGACAGATGAAAAGAATGCAATCTACGCCGACTTCTTCGCCTTCATCTCGGGGGATCGGGGAGGGGTGTAGGTGTCCGAGAGCTCGCTATCCGACGATTTGCCACCTCCAGCTACGAAGGAAGTGACGCTGCAATTGAGGAAATCCGAGGGTGCAGGAGGATCCGTCGATGATCCCGGTGGACTCGTCACCGTTGACGTGGAAATGATTGGCTTATTGAAAATGAAATTCGGGATATCCAGGAGGCTTTTCACCTGGAAAAAGAAAGGAAAGGCTACATTACGTAGAAAATGTGACGCAATTTTTTTAAGCAAACAGAACAAGTAATACATAAAAAAGTAAGTCAATTCCCACTTCTGTTTCTTTCTCTCTCTCTCTCTCTCTCGTTAGAAAAACGTACCAGCACCTTCTGTTGCAACCAGTTGTAACTTCGACAGAAATAACGCAGAATAAATTTAAAATGAAAAATTAAAATTTAATGAATGAATTAATATTTGAAAAAATTATATTAATATCAAGTATACCATCCACTACAAGTTTAAATAAATGTATTTCAACTTGAATGGATGAATAGAAAGTATTTTATTAACGACTGAAAAAATCTGAACAAGATATATATATATATATATAAGTATATATGTTTTGAGTGAGAGTAAGCAAATAGGAGGAATTGAAAAAAAAATAAGTGAAATAACATAGTCTCAATTCTAATAACTTTGTTTTCTGTAATGTGGCTGCGTATTGATATTTCTACTTTTGCAGACATTCCCCAGGAGCTGGTATCACTTTTGAGTGCGGCACCCTTTAGGCGATACCAATTACCACAAATAATTTTGACGCCCAGTTTCTGCCATAGAGTGAGGCACCTGAGCTCTGCCGATGCGAAATTTGTACTTAGGAATTTAATTTTACCGAGAGTATCCTAGCTAAATGGACACTAAAGGAATCTTTTTCATGCTGCATAAGCATACAACATGGCCGCTATCAATTTTCTACATCAGGAAAACCCACCGACTTGGGCCGGGGTCGAACCCGCAACCTTGGGTACAGAAGACCAGCTACAAACCAACCACGCCACTCAGTCGGCTAATTCTAATAACGTACGCTCGCTCTTTTGCAACAGTATCTGAAGACGAGTCAGCGTGTGTGCATCCTTCTCATTTACACGTCTCGTCCATTTGTTCCGTTGAGATTTCTATGGAGAAATGATGCGTGCATTCCGAGCTCTCTTCCTCGACTGGTCATCGGGCTGAAAAGGTCAGCGGCAGTGTTTGTCTTTGCGAGAGAACTTAAAATATAAATAAGAGTGAGCTGTGTTCGAGAGAAGTTAGAGCAACGGATTTCTCTTGAGTAGATTCAAAAAAGAAAAACCGATTAGTAGTCGGAATTGTAGTGTTTTATAACTTTAGCAGCTGAGTTATATTAATATCAGTTTGCAATGAAAGGCTGTATCTCTCTAAACTGAAATACAAAATGATTGTTCAAGAAGGAAGTGGGACTCGCAAAAGAAAGGAAAATCTTTGTAATCGGTTTTCACGCTTTCTTCTGAAAAAAACTGAAATCGTTTTCACAGTTGCCTTCTTTGTATTATGGACGAAATTCATCCAGTGTTTTTCTCTTTTTTTTATGTAACTAAATCAATTTTTCATATACTTATTACGAATCTTATAAGTGTATCTAATTATTCCTGAGAAATTCAAAAAGGACCCCTTTTATTTTTATATAAACGCCAGCTGTGTCAAAATTCTAAAGTGACACTTATTCTACTCATAATAGTATCCTTTTTCTTAAGGGGTGTTAGAAACCTAAAATCTTCTTAATACGACAATTTTGAGATTTTTACATTTTTAAAATGGTGTAGATTTTAACCTTTCTAAAAATACATTTCTTTAATCTCTTGGATAGTTAGAAGCCCTCAAAACTAATTTTTAAATAATCATTGAAACTGGTCCACGCCCATTTAAATGGCGAAAAAAGTAAACAAAGTATTTGCTTAAAAGTTGAATGAATGACGGAAATCAAAACATTTAGTTTAAACCTGCTAAAAAAGTGTTTACATGGGGGTACACAAAATCCCAATGAAAGTGTAAACAACGTAATGGGGTTTCGTGTACCGAAGGAAATATTTGTACAAATAGAAGTATTAACGTTGGGTACATAGGGTGCAATTTCATTATTTAATATGGAAAATGTATCAAAACCAGAAAAGAAAACTTAATATTGAGAAAACTTAATATTGAGCCTGATGATTACACGGTACAGGCAATGGAGTGCCTCGACGAACAGAGGCTATTAAAGGCTAAATACTCATGTTTTCAAAAAGCAAAGGAAGTTTGGAAAGAAAAAAGACTTAAAAGAAAGAGAGAGCATAATGAGATTTAAAAAAAATGTACATCATTTGCAGTATGAGGAAGAATGTTTTAATAAAAAAGTAATTATACATTAAAATTCATTTACCTCAAAATGTAAGTTTTTGATGTTCCATGTACTTTTTCTGGGAAAATAATGTTCACAGGTATGCACGTTTTTTATGACATATTTATAATGATGGCTAATATATACTGAAATGAGCTTTTTGTTAAAAACTCAAAAATTTATTTTTTACAAATTTTTTATGTTAAAACTGGGTCAAGTTTCACTATGCTTGATAAAATATTTAATAGAATGTTAAAAAATTCAAAATTAGCTAAAAGCTCATTTCAGTAGAATGGGAATCTAGAATCTTGTATCTAGAACAGATTTTAAGAAATCGGAAATAGCCCATTTAACATTGGCGGTAGAGAGGCTTTCGACTCCTCTTGACCTATTCATTAAATGATGCTGTATCAGCTCAATTATCCAGGCCCCATTCAACCGGACAGCCAGTAAAAATTTACAATCAATACACAAAACCATCCTATTTCAAGGAATTGTTTTCTTCCATAATGCAACTCATTTAAATAACGCACAGTTCTGAGGGCTCGGTCGTATCCAACCATGGCAGTTCATGAGTTCGTCCTACCACTAAAGACCCGCCGTGTTCGATTTATCTTATGTTTTGTTCTTTGTGCTGGACAGTGGTCCTTAATAACTCTCTTGTAGAACTTAATTTTTTAATAAACTTCGTACTCAAAAATCTTACAGAAATGGGCCATTCGATACACTTACCGATATAATATTGCTACCGATCCTACGTTTCGGCGTCATTGTGATATTGTTTTAAAGCAAAGGAATTCACTTCATTCTATATTTATTAAATTGGATCGTATTTATGCATGGATGCTTTTGAAGACTACTTTAAAAAACCTAACCGTTACCACATGAAAAGTTTACGCAACGAAACTTAATCGGTTTGTTGGAAGGCGGCTCTTTTGGACAGCTTTATTTCTTAAATTAAAACGTCCAGAACAGTGTTATTTAATAATATAATTTCAGCGACAACAGGAAGTAATTAGCATTTCGAGAATTCACCTCATTTGTATTCTGGGTGGAGGTCTTGCAGTCCAGACACCCAGCAGTAGGGGTTTATTTTCTAATCAAAGCACCGAACTGATGAAACAATATTTCGAAATTACTTTTGCAAAAATTCTTCTCTGATTTATAAAAGAGAGAGAGCGCGCGGTGTGTTTGTTCGAATATAAATGGCCTTGACGCGTCGCCACAATATTTTACAAAATTGTTTATTCTGTTCGAGATTTGGTAATTCCTGAAGAGGTGAATTGATTTACTCCTGATGCAAATTTGTGCAGAATTTTCGCAACACTAAAAAATAATAATACAAAAAAAATTTCCACAAAAAGAAAACCTGCGCGTGATGTGTCTCCTTTACTATTCTTCCGTGTCACGTGCGACGAAAAAAAAAAAGGAAAGAAAACACGTGGCGGGAAAACATCGTTTTTGGTTTCTGGTACGAAACATTGTAGATGAACTCGGGGAAAATGTTCGTCGCTGGTTCACCCGTTTGCCTTTGAGCAATATAAAGAGAAATAGTGATAAGAAAATAAAAAAGAAGAAGGAAAAAAACAGTATAAGTTTTCAAGATTTCGTTCTTTTGCATAAAAACAGTAGGAATAAATGTTTTATCCTATTTTCTACGCCCCATTAGCGAAGAAAAATTCAGCGGCGTAGCCTAGGCTTTCGCTGCCTGGAGCCGACCGGAAATTTTCCGCCTCTCTATTTTAATTATCAGTCAAAAAATTAGTAAAAGTAAAAAAAAGCAGCTTGAAATTTTTTTACTGATTAAAAATGCACTTTTCGTATGTGTATGTCATGTTCAATTACCAGAATAGATAAATTTATTAGCCTTAATGTGGACATGAGATAATTTTTGGTTAATTTTATCTTCTCTAGCAACAGGCATCACTGATGGCAGATATTAAAACAATTCTCAACATTATGACAATGTTTGGTAAGTCATCTTCACAAGTTGGACTCAAAAATATAGTTTAATAAACCCAGAGAGCTGGACCCAATGAATTCTTTTATACAGCCTGGGTCTGTTGCAGCGACGAAAGCTTATAGACGTACGCGCTTAAGTTGGAATTCTTCTTTATTAATATCTTGAGGAGCTTGATATAAGTTCGTCCATGCTCAATATCACTTCAGGCCTTAAAAAAAAGCATATTGTTGCGCTAGATTCTGCAACTGTTGGAATCTCTCTCGAATTTCAGCAGTTTCTCTGTCTATTGAAGAATACATCGCCTTAAGTCATCTTCGTACGATAACTGAACATCTTTACTTCCGTCGCCAAATATATACTTCCTCCTGATTCGTCTTGGGGGTTCAAAAGAAATTCAAGCTCTTCAGATAAACTTTTAGCATTTATTAAAGCGTCATCCACGAATTCCTCTCGTTTTGCTTCGAATACTATCTGTAAAGCATGTATTTTTTTAGCACATTGATGGAGATTTAGTCCCCCTGTTTGCAAATAATTTTGAGCATCATTGACTTCACAAAATACTGGTTACCAGAAGCCTAAGTAACATAAAAAACGTGTGTTAATGGCCGAGTGGTATAGGTATTGTACCACTAAAGATATGCGACTGTAAGCTAAACATTCTGCATATGTGCGTGGTCCGTTAAAGCTTTCTGAACAGTGTGACGTTAATATTCAATCAATCAATCAAGTCACTTTTGTAGCGCGGGCGCGATTCAGAGTTTGAAATATTTTTTGAATTTAAATATCGTAGTGCGCTTGCCGCCGCCCTGGGCCAAGGTCCCCTCTGCATCCCCCCAAGGTACGCCACTGGAAAAATTTATTCCAAGTCAATGGTTGGGACGACTCTTATCGTCTTTTGTTATTCATCCTTTCGTTTTGATTCACACTCGCGTTCCTATCTGTACCAACCACGGAAGCAGACAATTGAAATAGAAATTTTCGAGAAATTAAGGTTGAAATGTTCTGATGTAAATGAAAGTGTTTTCCCAAGGTTCTTCGATGCCCTGGGTTCATTTAATAAGGCTTAAAATGATCCCTTGCTCCTTAGACCAGTGTTCCGCAACCCCCGGTCCACGGACCGATCCATGGATCAAATGGTGCCGGTCCGGCTAAAAAACATTAAACTGTTACCATTTTTTTTAAAGTGGTGCATTTCTCTCGAATTTGAGCAACTTTCCCCAGAAATCACTTTATATTCCACGTTAAATCACTTTTATTCATTTTTGGTGTAACTGCATTTTATTCTGAAGGCATATTTAAATGTAACTAAATTAAAATTGTTAAATGAAAACAATCTGAAATATAAACAATCAATGTGTGTCACCCTCAGCGGGTCGTGGTAAAATTATCAAACGTTGACCGGTCCTCAGCGATAAAAAGGCTGAGGAGCACTGCCTTAGACCACAACGCGTGTGTGAACTAGTGCTGCGACGAGGAATCGAAAGGTAGAGAGAAACCGAATTCCTCAAAAAGCGCAAAAAAAACAACAACAAAGGTTATCAAATCCTATTTTGCTTTTTTTAATTACTATTATTTTTATTTTTGTCACTGAATTTTTTCCAAATTAGAAGCATTTAAGAATCACTCCTTCACTATATCTGCATCTCAGTAAACAGTTTCATATCCTTACCAATAATGTAAAAAATTTTGTAGAGTGCCTTTGTTACGGTCGTAACATTATCACTGACAAAACACTTTTTTGCTGTTGTAAAGATTATTCCAGAAAGCCTATTTATCACCTCTTGAAAGAGATATTCGAGGAAAACCGTTGCTGAACGATTCCTGCTTATTGGTATTTTTTAAATCCAACTCTTTCGCGACAAATCAAACAATTATTGATCCACATATGCTTACTTCTTACTACAAAATGGTCAACTTCCCAATAGTCTTGAAACAACCTATTTTCTTCGAATAATTTTTCGCTTGCAAGATATAAAAAATGGTTAAAAATTAGTTCCACTCATCAAATGGTCGCTACTCTACTGTTGTCCATTATCGTTAATCAGAAAAAATATATCAATTCGTACTTTTCGACACCGACAGCAAAATTGACATACACTCAGGAACATTGAAAATAGCGACCCAAGTAGAAAGCATCGGATTGAAATGAAATTTAATACACATAATGACAAGATGAGAGATTCACTTGATCTCAAAAACAAGACAATTAAACGAATACAGGGGTGCAACGACACAAATACTGGGCAACTTCAATAGCGCGTTGGACCATCTCCAGCTGCAATACATGCCGCCACACGGTCGGCATTGAGTTGATTAGACACCTTATGTTGTTCTGAAGCAGATGGGCCCACAAATCTTGAACAGCTAACTCTAAATCATGTACAGAGTGACACGATGGCATCGGCCGTATTAGCTGATCCCACACGTGCTCTACAGGGGACAAATCGGGGGAGCGGGCCGGCCATGGAAGAGTCTGAAAATGACGTAGGAAGTCTTGAGAAACTCTTGCTGTATACGGACGAGCATTATCTTGCTGGAAAATTGCCCCTGGGAAACCATTTAGGAAAGGCCCTACATGGGGTCGAAGAATATCATCAACGTAACGTTGGCCCATTAAGGCTCCACGCATCACAATTAAAGTGGACTGGCTATCATAGGCTATGGCCCCCCAGACCATTACACCAGCTGTGCGGGCAGTGTGGCGTAGAACAGTGTGGGTGGAATTGTACCGCTCACCAGGGCGCCTCCACTCCCGTACACGGTTATCATCTGTCCCCAAAACAAACCGGGATTCATCACTAAACACAACCTTTTGCCAATCTGTGACATTCCACATTGATCTGTCTTGGCACCACTGTAGACGCAGTTGCCGATGTACCGGTGTTAAAGGGAGTGCACGGAAAGGTCGTTTGGATTTAAGATTTGCTTCTGCAAGGTGTCTGGGAATTGTTTGTGGAACAATTGCTACGCCTACGTCTGCTCGTATCGTTGAACGAGTCACTGTGGGGTCCACAAGTGCTTGCCGCACGATCCTTCGATCCTCTCTCCTCGTGGTCTTCCTAGTCGCTCCAGACCCGGTTTTCCGCGCGTGGGTACCTTCTCGTGTCCACTGATCCCAACAATTTCTAACGGCACACTCCGAACGATCCACCTGGCCAGCAACACGCCGCGTCGACCAGCCTGCAGTTTTCATCCCGATGATCAGGCCTCTCTCAAACTCGCTTAACTGTGAGAAATGTCTTCTAGCACGTTTACCTGGCATGTTCCGCTTGCCAAAGTCTTCCTACAATCAGCGGGTAATCGTCACGTTTATGAATCTTCAAATTTGCACTGGCTTATATAGCACCCTCTTCCTGATTGCAACGCCACCTCGGCGTGTATGAGCATGCGTATTGGCACAAAACTTGGATCATTTGCATATCACATTACGCTGTACTTATTTGCAAAGTTTTTCGATTGTACTTGGCTTCCTTCTTGGGTCGCTATTTTCAATGTTCCTGAGTGTATTTGATTTCTTAACTAAGATTTTCCAGAACCTTTAACTAAGATTCCTAACCAGATTTTTATAAATAAATGAATTTCTTAGAGCAATCGGCCATGACCGGGCCACTTAAAAAGGACTGGTGGGCCAAATGCGGCCCGCGGGCCACAGGTTGAGTACCTCACTGGTCTAATCAACCATTCGGTGTAGAAAAAAAAATTTAAACATTTTTTTATGTAGAAATAAACTAAACACAGGGCCATTTTTAACCTCCCCGGCACCCTAGGTATTTTAAATTATTAAGCATTCCCCCACACACTATTTTCATAACACCTCCCCTCCCCCTTCACTTTATTCTATATTTCTTCTTACCTTGACAGTTCTGGTCCGAGAGTGATTTTCCCTGAACTGTCTTTCTCTTTTTTCTTTGTTTTTGCTTTTTGGAAAGTATTTCCATTATTCACCACCTAAGGACCCGTCGTGATTTGGGCTGGCAACTGGTAGCTGTAAGGAAAGGATAGTGGTTTGGCCACTCTAGTTGATTTCTTACCTTATGACATCACGAACCTCTGTTCCTTTTGTAAATGAGTAAATTAATGAAATCGTTTGCAATCGCAGTATAGAGGCACACTATTGAACGAACTGTTTTAAGTTTGTTCATTATCATCACTTATAGCTTGTAGTGTAGCTCTATAGTATTATCTTTTACTTTTATACATTCTCATTCTTTGTTGAGTCATTGTACTGGTACAACAAAGATTTTCTTCAAACTTTGATCATTGTGAAATCACTAAGGACATCATTGTAATCAATTTCTATAGTAATATCATTTTGAGTGCTTAACATCATCAAACTGTTCGCTTCTTTTTCCAAGGTAGATCTATCTTAAGGGCAAAAATGCTTCTCTCATGACTCGCTAGGCGGCGCTACATTCACTCTGTAATTTTAATTTTTTTTCTCTTTTTTTCGCCCACCAATTTTTTACACCCCCACTATCTTTTAGGCCCTAGGCATGTGCCTAAGCGGAAAAGCGGTTCTGACTAAACATGAAGCTTAAGCTCGTTTAATACTCAAGCCGTTAAGCTATGCTTCGAAAAAAAACCTTTATTCTTCTTGAAACATAAGAAAATTGGTTTTAATACGAAAGATAAAAAGAATAATATAAGAATTAAAAATCTCAAGGATACTCTCCACAAAAGCGCGAAAATTCAACAAATTCGAATTTCTTCAGATCCAGAATCAGTGCTACGTTCATGGCTTGCCATGAGCCTTTTTTATTTTTTTCGTTTAAAAACCGGGTATTTGGATCACATTCAAGCCACCGGTTCGTGAGAATGATTGAAAAAACCCGGAATTAAATGGCGTCACAGATGTCGAGGACAATCTTCGCCTTGAATATTTTTTCCCCTTAAAGAAGGTTATTCGTAACCAATGCTCCTGCAGAGAAATAAAAAAAAGAATGAGATATTCTGCCAAGAGCAGAAATTCACGTGAGCCCACACAATGCAGTCACGTGTCACCACCTCGGTTACATAATCTCACACACACAACGCTGTTAATCTGCACGTCCATTTGTCTATCAGTATGCCAGAGAACTAATTCCCTTCACGGATTTCGCGGAGGGAAGGAAAGAGGAGATGCCAATTTCTCTCGATTCAGTCGATGAAGATGATTAAAAACACGGAGCTCTCATATTCTGCGAACGTCATTTCACTTCTCTTTCTTCGAGGAAAGAGTCGAATAAGTCCAGGGCTCAGCTGAAAGTTATGTTATCTTCCTGGTGCAGTCTTTAATTTTATTTAGAAAAAAACACACACACACACACACAAATAACGTAAAAAAAAAATTAAGTCAATTCCTACTTAGATCAACAAAGAAAAATTTCATTTTAGCTACTTTTTATTAAATAGTTACAATTAATATAAATATGTATATACATTTGACCAAATCACAATATTAATTGGTAATTAATTTTTATTAATTATCAATAAAGTATCGTATTGCCATCTAAAACAATCGTGTCTATAAAATTTTAGTTCAACTGGATGCTTTAAGACGTGAGAAAAAACCTTTTCAAGTTTTGACACAAGTCGCTAAAAATGAAACCAACGTGGCTATATCTGTAATTCTTTAAATAATTAGTTTCAGTCAATTAATTTTAATTTATTATAATTAAATTATCGTATTTCTAACCAAAATAATAGTGTATAGAAAATTGCAACCCAAACGAGTGCTTTAAAATGTGAGAAAAACTCATTTTCATGTTTTGACACAAGTCGCCAAAAGGGTCGCTCAGTCGCCAAAAATGATGCTAACGTGGCTGTATTTGTAATTATTTGAATAAGTTTTTAAACAATTAATTTGTATTAATTATAATTAAATTACTATATATATATTATCATCTAAAATAATCCTGTATATAAAATTTGAGCTCAATGGAGCGCTTTAAAATGTATTTTATTCCATGAAGATAAATGAATAAATATGCAGAGAGTGTGAGTAGGAATTGAAAAGAATTACAACCAATTGTCGCCCATCCGACATAGCCGGCAGAGTGCAATGTGCGAACCTAATGATCCTCTGTTACACAGCAGGAAAACTCGTGCAGTGAACGAGTGAGATTAACGTCGCTCTCTAAAACCACGAGGGCGACGGACCTCATAATTTTGAATCGTAGTCAAGGGACGAGGATACACCTGAGCTGGCACCCCTTCTCCTAACTCCCACACCACATCAACGGCAGGATGTTTGAGCCTAGATAGATTTAACGTGGATCGGCCCATTCTACAAACGTTACTAATATCACACTGGAAGCCGAATCTAAATAATGATTCCTTTAGAAATATATTTCCTTTCTAAGAACATTTTCCTCAGATGTATTTAAAAAATTGCAATGAATTTAATAAATAAAGTGCGCGTATAACAGTAAATATCAATCAATGCACATAAAGTAAGAAGCAGTGGTGGGCAGACTTTTCCAGGCAACTTCTAATGTTTTTAAAGTGTTGCGTAGGTGGGGTCATTCTGTATTAAAATTGTACATTTTCTTTTCTTAACACGAATGGACGTGGACCGGTGAATCTGAAACCAACGAATGTACTTAATTTATTCACTCCCGTATCCTACGCCATCGACAAGAGAACCCAATTCTTCGGAAGCATGGAGCGTGGGATCAATAGCCAATCACGCGCTATCGCGGGAAAGACTGATCATCAAAATTTATTCTTTCCTTCAGTCGGCGTGTGGGAAAAATTCCTTTCAGTGGTTGGCATCACAATGATCACTTTTTCCCTCTACAGCTGCAGTATTAAGCGCCATCATGTGTTTCCAGTGAAGGTGAATGAGTCGTCAAAACATTTATCGAATCATTTACTAAAGTAAAAACAGTCAAATAGACCGTGAAAAGTCGATTCTCCAGTCTGACTGGTGTCGGTGTTCCAATGTGACGGGCTCACGCGTCTTTTCTTTAACATGTCCTTTGGGTCCTTTGGGCCAGAATTAATGGCAACTCTTTTCTAACCAAATCCCAGAAGTCAAGTGTGAATGAAAGATGCAAATGAACAAGCTTTTAAATATCGGAACTTAGAGTAAACGGGATGGCAATGTATGGTAATTTGTGATAGTGGATGGAAATTGGCAGGTAGTTGATGTCTAATAGAGGAATCGTGGTTCAAGTCTGAATGAGCTTTACGTGACTGTGATTAGAAGTTATAACGGATCGAATATATTTCATTCAAGTTGCACACCAGTGCATACAAGTAAAGATGATTGAGCATAAGCTAATACACAGTGATTCTCCAAGCTGTAATAGGCGCAGTTTAGCCAAAATTGGCTCTTGCGCCAATAACCCCAAAACTCACTCACTCACTCACCCAAGCTGTAATAAGGTAGGATTGACAATTTAATATTGGAATCAGTGATTAGGTGGTTCAGTTATTGAGATAGTGGTCTGAATTAGATTAGGTCTTATTATAAATTTATTATAAATATATATATATATATATATATATATATATATATATTGTGTGTTGTGTATTTTGCCATTGTAGATTCTCTCATATTAATTATTATAATTGAATTTGTTAAATCTTTAAGTTGAATATCTAAATAAAGTCATATTAAGATAATGTTTGATGCTAGTTCTTTCGCTACTCCTACACCTGTAGCTCACGCTGATACTTCGGGAGATGTTCTCCCGAGGGGAGGAACATAAATATGCTTCTTTTAGTATGTGTGTCTTAGGTCTTAATAAAGTCAGTCACCGCCAAACGTCTTGGGGGTCCCCTGGTCGACGATTTAATGCCCATCCCTGGTGCAAAGCATTCATAAGAGCCACGAATCCATAAGAAAGTGAAGCCATTTCATGTCAACGTGAACAAACACCACGACAAGGTTGGAGCCGCACAAAATAGTAATATGTTCCATGCAACGCTTTGCAAAGAACAATTTCAGCCGCCCAGAGTGTTAAAAAGAACAGTACTTGCATCAAATAAGGCACCAAAAAGAAATTATTTCCATTAATAGAATGCTCTTTTAAATTAAGTTCGATAGATGTGAAAGCAAACGGGAATAGCAACATCAATTCAATTGAAAAGTGATTAGTTGACGAATTTATTGGCAGTTCTAAAAAACTGACTGAAAACATTCACTTCCAGCAGCAGAATTGGGGTAACATTTAAACCGTTCAATCCCGCCAGAATCTTAAAAAGGTCTGCTTTCTTGACGAGTGCCATTTCTCCACTCACATTTTTGCAGCACCACTGCATCAAATCCCATTCTTGTCTAAAAAAAAGATTCGGTACAGTGAATAGCAAATATCCGATTATGTTAGGAATTTCAATGAAATTTTAATCTCATTTTCGAGTTTTTTCACATATGTTCTATTTTAAAGAATATTATACATTTTCTAAAAAGAAAAAAAAAGAGCAAAGAAAAACTGCAACAGATATTTTCAAAATATTTCTACGAAATGTATTACAAATTTTAAATTAATTCCTTTCAATCCAATCGAGCGATGCTGCAATCTAGGAATCTCAGATAATTTTTCTCTCTCAATACTTTTATTAGATATCATACTATAACATCGCTACAAAAAGTATCGAATTTCATAGCTTTTAATCCACTCACTCTATAGTAATATTAAATAATAATGTAAATTTTATATAAGTATCTCTGTTGACTCTTAACATATATCATTTGAAATGTCATCAAATTTTTAAAAAAAAAGTTTTTGAGAAAAAGAAAATTAAAATGTATTATTACAATTTTTTTAAAACAAATCAAGATCAAAATGCAATTAAAAGTCCCTTGCTTTATATTTAAAGATTTCATTTTTTCTAATTTTGTTAAACTTCTTCTGATGCGTGGAACTTACTCCAGCCCTACTTTTTTCAATTCTTACTATTAGCTCACACTCTATATATTTATCTTGGTGGAATTTTCAATCGTTAATGAAATACATTTTAAAGCACTCAATTGAGCAGAAATTTTTTTACATGATTATTTTGGATGACAGTAATTGAATTATAATTAATAAAAATTAATTGATTAAAACTAATTATTCAAAGAATTACAAATACAGCCACGTTGGCATCATTTTTGGTGACTTAGCGACTCATTTGGGGATTTGTGTCAGAACTTGAAAATGATTTTTTTTCTCACATTTTAAAGCACTCGTTTGGGCTGCAATTTTCTATACACTATTGTTTTGGGTAAAAATACAATAATTTAATTATAATTAATTAGAATTAATTGACTGAAACTAATTATTTAATGAATTACAGATACAGCCACGTTGGTTTCATTTTTAGCGACTTGGGTCAAAACTTTAAAAGATTTTTTTTTCTCACGTCTTAAAGCATTCAGTTGAACTGAAATTTTAGAGACACGATTGTTTTGGATGACAATACGATACTTTAATGATAATTAATAAAAATGAATTACCACTTAATGTTGTGTTTCTGTCATAGGTATATACATATTTATATTAATTGTAACTATTTAATAAAAAGTAGCTAATATGAAATTTTTCTTTGTTGATCTAAGTAGTAATTAATAAAGTAATTAATAAGTAGTAATTAATAGTAAGACTTAAAATTTCTTTTTTATATTACTTGTTTTTGTTTCTTTTGTGTTATGCAAAGAATGTCATTTCGAGTCACCGAGTCGAATAATGTCAAAATATCTGTAGACACACGCTGGGTATTGTTACCTGCATTCTTTCCGAGCACGTAAAAATAATTACAATAATAAAAGCCTCCGAAGAAAATGTTCTTAGCCACCAAGAAAATACTTTTATAAAAAGGCGTATTTCGGAACAATGAGTTACAAACAACTGGATGACTCATTTCTCTACTAATGTTTTTGCCATACAATTTCATAAACACGAGTATTACTGAGTTTATGAGTTTCACAGGAATACCTGCACTCTCGTTTGTGTACTGCTTTCCAGTTACCTTTACTCATTGGTATACACGTTAATTTACGTGGAACCTTAGAGAAAGCTCTGTTATCCACTAATCATAAGTTGAAAAAAAGGAATAATTTGTTGAAGTTAGATAAAAATATATAGCAGTCCACGTTGAATGCAGCGCAACAACGCTAGTGGAGGGGTGAGGGAGTGACCACTCTCTCAGTTGATTTAGCTTCTGTTTCGCTTTCGTAAGAGAAAATGACGTCACATCTCTATGACAACAAAGCCGGTATTTCAACTGGCTGCCGCATCGCGACGGAACGAGGAGAGAAGGGATGAATTTCTTTTATAACAAGGATTAAGAGAATATTTTGATATACACAGCAACTATTAGCTCCAGATGGACATAACACAGAACGTACATGGCTTTTTTACCGTTTGAACAAGTGAAAAAATGCCTCTATTACATGGCTTTGTTTTCTATATATATATTCGAGTGTCACTTCTAACAGCAATGATGACACATCGTATGCATCTTTAACAGCTGCATTCCTTCAGCGTCACTACAATTAAGAGCTTCTTGGTACATGAACTTGGTACAATGTACATTTTTTAAGTGAAACTAGATGAAACTATCACTATTCACCTACACACACACAGTGAATTAAAAATAAAAATTATCTCAATTCATTACTTTATTTCAAAAGCATTTTGGAAACTGAAATGTTTATTGTTAAACCACGAGAGCTTCAAAGAGAGACTAACCTGCCTGGGTGGCACCTTGTAATAGTCCTCCTGGGGTTGAGGCAGGTCCAACCACTGTCCTATCTCTTCAAGCTCTTTCTGATAGGTGCCTCCGTCCTCCGTGCTGTGCTGCGTCAGAATCGAGTGGATAGTGGAAGCGACCGCCTGGAGTAGCCCCACCGCCTCCCGGCAAAAGATGAGAATGTCTCCGCGCCCCGTCGAACTGTCGCTTTAAAGTGAAAGGAAGAATCAGATTAACATACATAATATTCTTCGAGTTATGAATCGCACGGTCTATTCTAATGTTCGTTCACCGGAGAATCGAGCAAACAATTTAATAATGATACTAATATATATTTAATAAGCATGTTTTAAAACTATTTACGAAATTATAACAAATTAAAACTTTTTTCTAAAGTGTTGTTTCTAATGCCACCTGTCTTAGCAAGGGGCTAGAAGTCGTTGGCCTTGGGCACCATACAGGTGACAGTACGATTTGTATTAGTTGGCATCGGGCATCGAACCCAGACCTTCCGGTCTAGAGTCCGATGCTCTAACCACTAGGCTACTCACGGCCTTTTTCTAAAGTATTTCTGTTAACTTTTTAAAAATATATTTAAGGCGTTTACAGCACTTTCATTTGAAATCTGCAAAGCTCTGCTGCACGTCATTTTGAGCGTTGAATTGCGCAGCTGTAAATGCATGTAACACTATGTCTCACCTGCAAGTAGTCATTGCCAATACTTTATTGACGTCTTCAATTCTGGTCTGGGGCACAAGCTGAAACTTGTCCACTGTGTTGAGGTACCACTCCTGTACCACGTATCCCTGTTGCGGGTGGACCAGGATCAACTTTCTGGGCGTGATAGTGAGGTGTCCGTAAGCGCCCAAAAGGCCTGCTCGAAACGAGAAGTCGTTGTCGATGATAGAAATCTCAAACTGGCAACCATTCAACACTGGTGAAGAAAGGAAAGAAATGAACAGAGTCGAAGGAACATGCGCATTGGACTTATGTCAATTATGACTAGAAAAACTAAATTTTTCCAGAAATGCACAATCCTCCCTCCATTTTGTTTTGTGTTTTGATAAACTCTAGCTTTATCTTAAGTCCCTCTGTTTTTTTTTTTATTTTTTAATTCCAAGTAATCCAAGTTTTGAACGATCGCTCATTCTAAACCTATATATAAGCTCGAAATTTCTAGATTGGTCAACTGAGGATAAAAAGTTGTTTTTGATTAAATGGAATTTAAATTAGTTGTATGAACCAGTAAAAGGTCCCCCGCAGCAAATGTTTGAAAAAAATACCTTTTTTTATTCGTGTTTATAAGTAGAAGCTGCAAGGACGTCTTAAGACTCCTTCAGGCTCTAGACCCCTAAAATCGTATGTATACACGGATAAAGTTCAATAAAAACTATCTATAATAAAATGAGGTTTTATTTGAAAATTCATTTTCTATTTTTTAAATTCGTAAAATCATTAATTATGTTTTCAAAATCAGCAATTAATATTTTATTTTCAATACACATCATGTTTAAATTATTCAAACGGACTGATTATAACATTGCTCTACTCCTTTTTGACAAATACGAGTTTTAAAAAGGCCCGCTCACCGCTCCCGTCATTATTCGCAAGACATTGCTGCTTCAATATTTGGTAACACTGTGAATAGTCTTTTACTGGGTATGGATCCCAATAACTGTCCTTCATCTTCATCTCCATTTGTAGAATTACATTCATTAATTTTCTGTGTTTTCCCTTCGAATTGTGGTTTTTCTTCCCTTTTTCTCCTTCTGGGATCAGATACGACTTAAGCGTTAACATTTCAAATTCAGCCCCCCCTTATGGGTATATTTATTGTAAAATTTTGGTACACATTCTAGCATGCTATTTTATATCCAATATCACTAAAATTAAAAATATTTTCAAAAAGAATCAAGTAGTTCAAACAGGTCCCCTCGTATTTTCTACTACTCGTTTTCATACTACAAATTAGGCAGTCGAATACTGATTTATTAATTTGTGAATGTTACTTCCTTCAAACGTCATGTGGGTGTCTGTATTTCACAAAGAAAAGTTATTTTAGCACAGCGTTGTCTTACACGCTTGGGAGCACTTTGATAGTCCTTTCTAAAGAATATTTCCTTGGCTTTTGACTCATAGTAATCAAACGAGTGTCTTTTGGTTTTTATACAGATTCCCCCAAAATTCAAGGAGAAGAGGGGCTAGGGATGAAAGGGGGAGTGTCATATCATTTCTGGGGGGATTTCCGTATCACTAGACTAAACGATGAATAGTACGTTTTTAAAAATGGGGAAAATTAACACCCTCCATCGCATCATTCAGGACTCTGTGACCACACATTTGACAATTTTAAGATTATTTTTTCACTAACGTGATCTCTTATAGCCGTACTCTTAATCTGTCATGTGGCCACGGTAGTCGAGTGGTATGAGTATCAGATCATGGCTGGTCTTGTCACGAACTTGAGCCCAGTACCTCTAAAGACCCGCCGTGTAGGGCAGCGATGCACGCTAAATCTGTCGAGAGTTGAAACGTCCTCCCATTGGAGTGGGGTGGTAGTTAGGAGAGGGGGGTGTCAGCTCAGGTGTCATCCACGTCACTTGACCATGGTTCAAAATTGCGTGGTCCATCGCCAAAAGCCCTCGTGTAGCTGAACAGGGCGATGTTAATATTCACTCACTTAATCTGTCATAAATCGAGCAAAACACTTTGCTGATGCAGTTAAAATTAAGGTAGTTTGAGTCGGGCTTTGAGAATATGTTGTCATGTAACTTTCTGTCCACATGAACAGAAAAACGATGCATACTAACCTTGGAAAGTTACTCAAAAGATGGGCGATTCAATATGGAATAAAGCTTGCTACTTTTCTACCTACAGCAATGATTGCCAATTACTTTTTCTTTTTAAAAAAATGATTTTATTTAAAAAAAATTCAATCTTTAGTGTGTAACTCTCGTTAAAATTAAACTTTCATTTTTAAATTAATTAACATTAAATTTAAAAATGAAACAGAAAACATTTTTGTTACCGTGAACTTTAATGAATTTATAGTTGGAAGTTTTGCCTTTTTCTTTTAAGCTAATCAAAAATGTAACCGAACTTCGACAAAGGATTACTGACACGGCGGAAGAAATAAAGTTAGCTAGAGTGACTCATAAATCACCCAGAGATCCCCTTTCAAAAATTGTAGAGTCTGCATTCGTGTAGAAGGTAAACATTTCGACATTTTATTTTCTCAAGGCAGAATTTTTATCAATAATTTGGATTTTTTTCACTTTAAAAATAAAAATAAATGCTTTCCCTGATTCTAATGGATTGTTAATGGAAATATTTAATATAAAAGTAACTGTCTTCAACCAGTCAAATGCTTAAATGTATACACAAATATATTATTAACTAGCTCTACCCTGCGACGCGTTGCTGTGGCTCAGTCTGGTTAAATGGAAAAGAAAGCTGCTTGTCCATCCAGCCAATTGTGAATCTTATATTGGGCGTAATTTTCTTAACAAATAGTCTGGTTTTTCATTACAGAGATGGAGATCTGAGAACTTAAAATTGATTTGAGTTTCAAAACATGAGAAAAAACTGAATGACTTCAAAACGTTTAACGATTCAATCAGACTATGAAATGCACTGCAAATCCCAAAAATATATATGAAATAATCATAAACAAAAATCATATGAAAATCCCTGCAATATATAAGAAATAATCATAAGCAAAAATAAATGCAAATCATAAAAATATATAAGAAATAATCATAAAACAAAATAAATTCAAACCACAATAAATAAGAACTAATCTTACTAATAAATTTAAATGCAAAAATACATAAAAAGGTTCATGCAGTTCATAAAATAGTAATAAACATAAAGAAATGATAAACAGCCAAAAATTGATGACAAAATTTTTTTTTAAAAAAAAAGTTAAAATACACACAAATTGGAAATGGTTCTACCCTGAAGTCCTTGAGGGCAAAAGGTTAATTTTACAATGCTTCTGGGTATACAACATTCTTTGTTTTTCTGTTTTCAGTGTAGACATATAGATTGTCCAGTTTTCCTGCTCGAGAACATGCAACATATAATTGTCCAAGACAGAAGTAATGTCTCTAAATTTAAACCACACAATTTTCAAGATTTTTCCTAAGCTCTATTGATAGTAGTTGCAAACACCAATCAAAATGAGAATTGCAGTCTCTTAAATTGGAATGGCATACCTGTTGGTATCATAGGAATGCGAGGAATGAGGGCATCTTCATCATTGATAGGTCCTGTCAAAATTGTTGCCTCTGTGATGTTGCTAATTAATTTTTGAACTGCAAGTCGCGTACCATTACACAGCTCTAGCTGGTTAATATTTTGCAACATCATAATTGGCCCATCAACTTTCAACTGCAGTATGTGGGGTGGCATTCATGGCAGATCAAGGGAATTCAAAAATTCTGTAGGGTAATTCACTGTGCTTCATCTACTTCCACAACAGTGTCAACAGACTTATAGGTGACTGTCTCATTTTGAATGCGAGACTGAATGATGTTGTTAAACTGATATACGTCTTTGTTCTTGACAGTAAGAATAGCACGTTCACTCAACCAACTGGGATTTTTAAAATTGGTTTGAATGTCAGGAAATACTGTTTCAACCAATTCTCCTTTGGATTCCACCAAATTGCAGAAGTTATGAGTTAATGAAATTTTCCCTGAGGACAAATCTGCTGGCACCATTCCATTTCCAATATCCAGCAATTGATGAGAGAAAATTTCAGCTGATCGATCATTTCGCATCTGGACCTGCATATTTGTAGTTAATTTCAAGGTCTTCACATGTCGCCACAAAGTAGTGTGTTTCAAAGAAGCATTTATTTCATCTGCTGGAGTCTATCATGGAATTACAGGTAATGTTTGCCTAAAATCTCCTGCAAGCAATATTAATGCGCTCCCAAACGGTCTAGTGTTTCCGCGCAAATCTTGCAATGATCGATCAAGAGCTTCAAGCGATTTTTTGTTTGCCATCGTGCATTCATCCCAAACAATAAGTTTGCATTTCTGCAATACTTTTCCCATGCCTGATGATCTGGAAATATTGCATATGGGAGTTTCAATTATTTAAATGTTCAATGGCAGTTTCAAAAGGAAAGAGCAGTTCTTCCACCTGGTAACATTGTTGCAGCTATTCCTGATGACGCAAGAACTCAGGCTATGTCATTTTGGGATCGTACTGCTGCCAGAATCAATTTTATTAGGAATGTTTCACCAGTTCCTCCAGGCGCATCTAAGAAGATTTTTCCATTCCATCAGTTTTAATTCAAATGAAAATTAATTGACAGAACAGAATTCTCGCAGATTGCACTGAGAAATAATAAAAACAAAAAATTTCAATGAAGAACAATGAAAAAATAAACTATACTCACACAAAATCAACACTATCGTAGAATATACAGTTCAATAGTAATGCAATGTATCACAAAATAATTAAGGTGGCTGCCTACGTTAAAAATGCAACAGACACTGAAAGCCGATTGACTGCACTTAAAAATAAGAAAGTTAAATTTAAAACATATAAAATTGCAAAATATTAAAAAAGGGAAAAAACAGGAACAAAAAGGGAAAAAATAAAAGTACTAACGAAATATTTAACTTCGAATGTAGATCAATCAACACAGCTCAATTCCGATGCAATGGGAAACAAAATAGTTCATTCCACTTGAATAAAGCACTCCAACTTCACTATATAGTTTGAATTCAAATGAAAATTAATTGATAGAACAGATTTCTCACAGATTGTACTGAGAAGTAATAAAAACAAAAAAAAACTAAATGAAGAACAATGAAAAAATAAACTATTCTCACACAAAATCAACACTATCGTAGAAGACACAGTTCAATAGTAATGCAACGTATCACAAAATAATTAAGGTGGCTGTCTACGCTCAAAATGTAACAGACACTGAAAGTCAATTGATTGCACTTAAAAATAAGAAAGTTAAATTTAAAACATATAAAATTGCAAAACATTAAAAAAGGGGGGAAACAGGAATAAAAAGGGGAAAAATACTAAGGAAATATTAACTTCAAACATAAATCAATCAACACAGCTCAATTCCGATGCAATGGGAAACAGAATATTTCCTTCCACTTGAATAAATCACTCCAAAGAGGTCAATTTCACTATACAGTTTGAATGCAAATAAAATTAATTAACAGAACATAATTCTCACCAATTGCACTGAGAAATAAGAAAAACAATTAAAAAACTAAATGAAGAACAATGAAAAAATAAGCTACTCTCACACAAAACCAAGACTATCGTAAAAGACACAGCTCAATAGCAATGCAATGTACAACAAAATAATTACGGTTACTGCTTACATTCAAAATGTAACAGACATCTGGATGTATCATTAATGACGTGAGTAACATAATAGTACCAAATCAAATTTGTGCATTGTTTGCAATCATATATTGACTGTGCGGGCTCTCCAACAGAGTTAAGGAAGAAATATAAATCACACAGGGTTAAAGATATTTTGTATTGAATTCGCAAGGAAAATTTAAATATGAACATGGATTTCACATATAAATCTTCGACAAAGCATCGATAATAATTGAAGATTTTTACAATTTCCAATTGTTATCAAAAAGGTTCAGGGCATATCTTCAAAATTGAGTGGCTTAGATCTAGACGTGGATTTCTTCTTACATGGACAATTATTTGATGTGTTCTAGAATAGGCAGACCAAACAATCATTTTTGTATCTGTACAAACAATGAAACAAAACAAAATATTGTCTACCCAGAAGCATTGTTAAACTAACCCTTTGCCCTCACAGACTCCAGAGCAGAACCATTTCATCAAATTTGGGTACATTTAATTTGTATAAGATAGTTTTTTGATTCAAATTAATATATTATTTTTTCCCCTTTGTTTAAGACTACCCCTCATTTATATGTTTTTGACTATTTTATGAACTGCATGATTTTTTTGTGTATTTTTGAAATTATTTGTTACTTACATATTACTGCAGCCTATTGGTGACATTATATCGAACGAAGCACCTGGTTGCCAATTCAGTGCATACAACATAAATCATCAATTGCTGAGATAATACGCAAGTACCATTATTTCTTATAAATATTAATGATTCACATTTATTTTTGTTTATGGTTCTTTACTATCTAATTTTCTGATTTATATGTTTTTGTTGAAAATTCTTATTTGGATACTTTCTTTGGTACTTATGTATTATCACAACCTATTGCCGCCTACATATGAACCGAAGTTGCCAATTCGACACACAAGAAATCGGGGTTGCCAACTTGGTGAGTCATAGATTTGGCAATTACTGCAATTATACATAAAACCCCTTTAAATTTTTGTATATTATTATAAGAGGCGTAGCTACCACCGCATCAATGATACGGGGCCCCAACATGTACGTGGAAAGTACTGTTAATATATAAGGGAGTAGCCCCCAAAAGGGTGTGCAAGAAATTTTGATACGGGGCCCACTCAGGTCTAGCTACACCACTGATTATTATTTACTTTTATAACCCTCGTGGCATACTTTATGGTGCACCAGTCTATTTAACCAGACTGAGCCACAACAACATGTGGTACAGCTACTTTCATAAAATAAAATTAAATCTTAAAAAGATATCAAAAATAAAATAAGGCTCAATATTTTGGTTAAATCAATATAAACAGTTGCATACAAACACAAAGAAATTCTTTATCCCGTATTCAGGGAATCATCAAACAAAATTTTAAAAAATTGTAAAAAAACATATTTAACAACAATACCGTCGATTATTTTCACCAGCTCAAGTGTAGTATAGGGGGCACTACTTTGAAATTGGCGATTTTTATCTAAATGTCATGGTGAGATATCGAATTCGACGATTCGACAATTTCACCGAGTAATCTTGAAAAACTGCACGTAAAGTGTAAATTTTCCATTTAGTGAGAAATGTGACATCATATGACGTCATAACACTGTAAAATCATTTAAAAATTAAATTTAAAAAAATTTAGAAAGAATTACGAAATAATAAGTATCTAAGAGCCCGTCCAGATTCAAATGCAACGTTATGTCAAAATTTCAGAGGAAATGGTCCAGTAGTTTCGGAGATTACCGGCTTTGAACAAACACGCATTACATTTTTATTTATATAGATAGATAATAATAACGGAAAATGTAGAAGGGTAACGATTTTTAGTAGACATAAATACTTTTTAAGGAGGCAGTAGACGTCTATTGCGAAGAGCTGTCTCTTCATGACCTAGGCATGGACACGAAGGCATGACATAAGAATGCAATGGTCACACTGTTGTTAGCTGGCATACAGTTGAAAATTCCCACATGTTCAGAGAACATAGACGGGAATAGCATTGGACGAATACAATTATTTTGATCAGGATTTTAATGAAACCGAGTGGAGAATGAGATAGGGCCCCCTCGAGGGGGAGGTTCAGGCCCATATCTTGAAATGTCCCCGATAAGCTGAACTTTTTTTTATCAAGGGGATATTCTTTTATTTTTTTTAAAAAAAAGTTGGATGACTGGCGCTGAAACTCATTACTTTTGATTTGAATGCGGAATCGTCTGATTATGAATTTCCTTCTGATCCAACTCTATCCAACATCATACCCGCCGTGTAGGGCAGCGATGCACGTTAAATCTGTCGAGAGCTGAAACGTCCTCCCTTTGGTGTGGTGTGGTAGTTAGGAGAGGGGGGGTGCCAGCTCAGGTGTCGTCCATGGTTCAAAATTACGTGGTCCGTCGCCAAAAGCCCTCGTGTAGCTGAACAGTGCGACGTTAATATTCAATCAATCAATCAATCTATCCAACATCATGATTTTCACACAGTGTTAAGTAATAACCTAATTCGGAAGAAATATTTTTATTATTATTTATTTTAACGGTCCTCTTTTTTAATAATGAGAATTCAATAGATTCTTAAATTGAAACATTTTAATTCAAAATGTGTTGAGGAATATATTCTTCACGTCCGAATGAAAACTCCATTCCAAGAACTGCTCCCAAAGAAAGGCCCGAAAAGTACAAGAAAAGGCTTAAACGTTCCGAATTCGGAGGGGCTCTATTTGTCTTAAATATTTAAACATTCTAAATCTGAGATACTTAAAATATTGATAGTTTTAACTTCAAAAAGTGTTCAAATATGTATACATGTATATATATTACAAGCGTTTACTCGTTCAGAATTAATTTTCAGTTTAAGTCATTACGATTTTAGACAAAATTGAATGATATGCATCGTCTAAAGAAGTTATACGTGTGTAGAAGTAGTGTCCAAATGCAGAACTGTTCTTTTGGGAGTCTTTTTTCTCATTTCACATAGGTCTATACGTTAAAAAAGCTTTTAAAGGAAATTATTTGATGATTTCTGGGACAGGAAACTTTCTTTGGTAAATGTGTGCCATGGAGTGATAACCATTGCATAAACGGTGTCGATATCGATTACCCCACGCAATTTTGATAAAATTGCTCACTCTTTTCCAGCTGCACTACCGGACTAGGAGGCCAGAGAATAGCCCTGATGGCCACCATCCACTCTTGGGCTAAGGCCTCGCTTTCTGCGGACAGATGCACGACGGCCCCCTGGTCATCGGAAACGGTGAAGGCATACTTGTGCGTTCTGGAGCTTGACCTGTAGACTACCGCCTTGTGGCAAGACACGGACTTCCAGAAAGAGGCGCTGTGCTTCCTAGCGGCCCCACTTTCCCCGCTGTACACGCTCAGCACGAGGCAAGGATTGGAGGGGTCATCGGCGAACTCGTCCGGTTGGATGGCTACACAACGCTTCTTCCATACCTGAAATTAAAATTCGGCATGAAGCTAGGGATGGCGATTCTTTCCAAAAAAGAGCGATTTTTAAATCGATCCGAATCATAACCTGATGAATCGATTCACAAAAATAATCGAGGTCTAAAAGATCGATTTCAAAAAAAATCGATCTTTTTTTTTCCATGTCTGGATTGACAATGTAAATATAAATCCATTTTATGAAAAACAAGAAAGATACCATAATAAACGATCTCTTATCAGTAAAATCAGGGAATTCGATAATTACAATAATTTTTATTACTATATCAAAGTATAAAAGAAGACAGTTATTTTTTAAATGTACTCGTATTTATTACAATAAAAAGTTTAGAAAATAGATAAAATATAGCTTATAGTTCCCAATGCTTAATATCTACGCTTTTTAAAAACAAGTATGTCAAGTCTACTGGAATCCAAGCAGGTTCCGCTCGTCACTTGCGATGTTGGCAGCAATCGAAAAAAGGCGCTCAAAAGGAACAAATGATCCCACGATACTCATATACATCATGGCTATTGAGTGAACGTGATGATAAATAGAATTTTTTTTGTTCTTGCCAGTAAAGTACAGGATCCTACTTGAGGTGCACAACTGCCTGCGATCAATAGTGTTTAAGTTCTTCGCTTAAGCCCTGACTTTAGATACACTTTACTTTAAAGATAGCGTACTCAACCAATTGTAAATAATTTCATGGTTTTTACCGAAACAGAAAAAAATCGAATGTCGGTTTTCTAGGATAAAATATCGATTCAGTGCTACAAATAGATTTAAAAAATCGATTCTTCGATTAATCGATCTCAGATCACCATCCCTACTTGAAGCATTCCTGAATCAGATTTTGTGCGACTGAATCATTTTCAATGAGCGATGGAAGAAGGTCAAAGATAATTTTAAAAGCGGCAGTTTTGTAGAATATAAGGAGAATGACACACACATGTACCCTTTAAATAAATATAGAAATATGAGTCATTTGTATGTTTACTTTCATTAGACTTTTTCACATAACGAATTTGTGAACATAGTGCTCTGCCCTATGCAAATTATCTGTTGATTGTTGGAATTTGTTTGAAGGAAAAAATTTATTGTTACCGTATCATGTTCTCTTAAAGGGCATCTCAGACTATTGTTTGGTTCCTTAATGAAGAAGTTTGACGTAGAAAGCACCCTGTAAATACCATAGCAAAATGCCTTTTCTTAACAATTACTTTTAAGAAAAATTTGTAAACCAGTGTTGTACGACTTTTTTTTTTTTTTTTTTTTTTTTTTGAGTTGTGAAGGAATACTGAACTAAAATCCAAAACTTGTTCTCTTTTTGTTTTAACTTTAGAGCAGATAGAGGTATGTGTAACACTTTATTAATTTCTTTATTAAAATGTCCGCGCCCTCAATGGAGATTGCAATACCGGTGTACCGAATAACCATATTTTGAGTCACTTGTACAACTTTCTAATACCGGTATTCGCAAATTTAAATAACGCTTTTTCAGTATTTACTAAAATTTTTGAAATTGTCTCCACTGAATGTTGAGGGATCGCTACCATAGCAAAATAAGTAGGGGATTGATTGATTGATTGATTGAATATTAACGGGAAAGATGCCAGTTTGTTAATACGTGGACGACACTTGGCATAACTGCGTCGATAGATGGCACGGCGGGTCTTTTTGAGCCGAACTCATGTCCGACGATAGGTGAAAGTGTTTGGCTTATATGCGTCGATAGAATTGATCTGAATTAATCATCTTTAATCATCTTTAATCAGCCTTATTTTTCTATCTTGTGAGCATTTAAAGTACAGGTTTTATAATAGTCCGTTCCTCATATTTAAAGTTTATAAACGTACTTGTTATTTTAAATAAGATATTAGCAATATAGTGAGTTACGTCATAACACTATAGCAAATAAGGAAATAAGCATGTGTGTCATTTCCCCCCTATACTTGGGGGAAGACGCCACCTGATTCAAAAATAAATGAAATGAACTTTGAAATGTGTTGTTGTTTTTAAATTTGTAACACTATATATACTATCATATAAAATATAAATGCAATTTATAATTATTATTACGATTAATAATACTTAAATGTAATTAATGATAAGTGGTCTGCTACCAACGGTTGCCTCCACCAGCCCAGAAGCACTCTTCCTCTGGTCAGAAAATTCAAACCAACCGAGCCTAAAAAACTAACATCAGAAGTCTTAACTGAATGAGAGAGGAGAGCGTGTGAAATGCCCGAAGAAAGCTAGAAAAGGCGGGTAAGGTCGAAACAAATAACAAGAAACCTTCAAAGAAACAGAAGAAAAAGTAACGTGTCAGTTTGTCATCCTCAAGCGAAGAAATTCCTCTAGATGCTAGTGGTGACAGTTTTGATGAGGATAATACTGACGATTTTTTCTGCTATGTATAAAGGGTACTTTTATGCTAAAAAAAGGTCCCAAGTATGACTGGATTCAGTGCATCGAATGCAACAAATGGTTGCACGAAAATTGTAATGATAATCATTGGCAGTGAGTGAAATGTAGTGTAAGCTATCTCATTCGAACGGGTACTGTTATTATTTCAGCAAGCTAATTATGAAAGGATTTCATTTTTTTTCTATAGTTATTTTTATTTTATATTTAATTTTGTAATGTTTGCTTTATTTTTTTATTTATATACTGTGGTGGTGTTGCATCTTACTCCATGACTGGTGGCATCTTCCCCCATACTTGAGAGGGAACTTACTACAATTAAATGAATTTTTTAACATTAAATTTCTTATTTATTTTCTTACTAAGAAGAGAATTAACTTATACATAACTAATTAAATATTGAAAAATAAAGTGGGTTTTTTTGCATGGCCTTGTGCGCCAACTTTCCCCGATTTACCTTTTTGTTTTTATGTCTCCGTAACGGGCGAAATGAATTAGAAAGTTGCAAGAGAATCTGTGAAGCCCCCAAGGAGGCGGGCCACACTATCCTACAATATCTCAGAACATTGCAGGATTCATATCTGTGAAAAAAGTGCGTAATATTTTTTGAATTGGCGAGTTTATTATTCACATTGTATTTGCATATCACACAGAGCTCTTTTTTTATTGAGAACATTTATTTATTTTTCTCTAATGGGGTTGCGTATTGGTATTTTTTACCTTTGCAGACCTTGTTCATTCCCCAAGAGCTGGTATCACTTTTTATTACGGCACCCATAGAGGCGATACCAATCGCCACAAGTAATTTTCAAGTCCAGTTTCCTCCCCCAGAGGGAGGTACCTGAGCTTTGACGATGCGAAATTGAACTTAGGAATTTAATTACCCAAGCCAACGGACACACTAAGGGATTTTTTACTTGCCACATAATCATACGGCATAGCCACTGTCAATTTTCTGCATCATGAAAATCCACCGACTTGGGCCGGGGTCGAATCCGCAACCTTGGGCGCAGAAGGCCAGCGACAAACCCACCACGCCACCCACTCAGCTTGAGAACATTTATAAATCCACGTGCACTACAAAGTATCAAACGGGGCCTTACAGAATTTAAAGTCAACACAAACATCCATGCCTTCTCCGGGAGTCGAACCGAGGCCCTACGGCACCGCAGTCAGCGTCACTAACCACTATGCCGTATGGGTGGCTATGTTAGGGTTCAAAATATTTTCAGATTTATTATATATGTACTTATAAATAATAACCCATAATAATGAGTAAGAACAACTTTAAGAAACATAAAAAATCAGTTGATAATACTTCGGTTTGGTTTCATTATTTATATGATGAAAACACAGACTGAATGGTGATATTTACACTTTTTTGTGGTTTAAATAATATGTTCCTTTACTTCTTTGTGATTCTTTGTATACTGCTATAACTTATAAGTTACACATTATTTTTTGCGATATTTACTCTCTCTAATAAAACTGGCAAATAAAACAAGGAACACCTGTGTTTTCTAAAATTTCTACTACCGGTATTAAAACTGGTATCTCGGTGTTAAGTCCTAACAAATATTGGTATTGAACTTTTGGTTTGATATTGCCATCCCTACTCCCGTATATAGCGGCCATTTTGTATTGAGGAACGAAACACTGATTCTGTGGAATTGCTACTTTCCCCATGGGATCGGAAACCGCACACATGAAGAGCAAAGCAAAAAATGATGAATTTTCCTCCTACACACGAGAATATTTGTAAAAGATCTGAACACTCGCAGATAGCATACTATAGACATGAAACATACATTTTTAGATTTCAAAATATTCCAGCATATTCATTGTATTCAAAAATCATTGTTCTATCCCAGTAAGTGGAGAAGAAAATGCGCAAAACTAATGGATAGTTCGCTCATGAGAAGCCTCAAAATCTAAGAAAGCAGGTGAAAGAACCTGCTATTTCGTTCTTAGTTATTTCCATCCTCGTAACATAGAAATACCCAGCTTCCCCTCCCCTCCGGGGGCTCACCTTCTTTAGGTAAGTACGGGTCAATCCCAATCCCGAGGTACCCTAGTGATCTTTTCCTTTTCCCAAGGGGTTTCCTATCTTCGGTAAACACGGGCTTCGCGAACCCGGGGTACCCTAGTGATCCTTCTCTATTTTCGACCCTTTCTCTTGTCATACACTTTCGTCTTTTATTCTTTTCCCGTCCAGACCACAGACCTATATTACAAAATGAACATAGTTCAAACTTAGTTTTTTCTAATGAAAAAACTTGCTATTTTTTATTAACATATTTTGGTTTATATTTTGTGTTACGTTAATTAAGTTTCTTTTTCGTATATTTCTTTAAATCTTTTGATTTTTGTTGCTTTATTTGTGTTCGACTAACACCGTTCGTTTGCCAACCCGCATGTTTGCCGTGTGCGGCATCCCGTAAGGAGGAAAATGGTGTCCTGGGAATACCTTTGGCCCACGCTTCACTGTAGACGGGTGGCAGGAGTGATCCCGCACCTGTCAATCGGTTGGAGGCACCTCTCTTCGGTGTCCCCAAAGAGACACTGCTGTAGGGTTAGTGCTGCAGATAAGGAGTGGCGGGTTTACCCGTTGGATTCTCGCCCTGATGCTGCAGCATTATATTCTTGGTGTACTCCAGATAAGTGCCATGCCTGGGTTTTTGCCAGATGACCAGCACAATGCCTCCCTTGTTGGACTCCGTGGTGGGTGGAAGAATGCCAGAACGATGTTTGTATAACGCTTATGGATCCAAGTTTGCAGTGCCCGGGTAAAGGCCTTGTTTTACGCACAACTACCACTGATACTATTACTACACACATTCTCGATTTTTAATTTTGTTCTTACCAAACAACAAAATCTCGCAGAAATCTCCCTTTGCCATACAGAAGGCCCTTAAAGGAATAGGCGGAGACCCAAAATCTGTGAAGAAATTACGTTCTGGGCACTTATTGATAGAAACCGTATCTGCTCTACAATCAAAATCTTTCTTGTTGGCAAAAACATTTATAGACTCTACTTTAAACGTTACTCCTCACAAATCATTGAACTCTTGTCGTGGTGTCATATCTGAGCCAGATATTTTGTGCGCTTCAGAAGCTGAAATTCTGAAAGGACTTTCTGACCAGGGTGTTACCCAGGTCAGAAGAATTACAATACTAAGAGACTCAACACATTTACCTACTAAACATATAATTTTAACCTACAATAATCCGAAATTACCTACTACTATTAAAGCCGGATATTTAAACTGCAAAATACGATCATATGTTCCAAATCCTCTGCGCTGCTTCAAGTGTCAGAGGTTCGGACCCTCACAAACTTCCTGCCGCTGACAACTGACTTGCTGTAGATGTGCGTCTGTTGGACATGCTTCCACAGATTGCGTTCTAGAGTTAAAATTTATAAACTTCTCACAACCCCATCCATCAGATTCCAAAATATGCCCTAAATGGAAATAAGAAAAACAGATACAGGAAATGAAAACAAATAAAAATATTTCATATCCAGAAGCACGTAAATTAATAGTCCCACAATTACGCTCAAGCAGCCAAATCCTCTACCATAAATAATTCGACACAAACAGATGAAAATATAACAAAAATAAAGTGCCCAACTTTAAAATTACTCCAACCGCTTTCATCACTCCCTAAACCAAATACATCAAAATCCACTCCCGCTGTTTCCACATCATCTTCATCAACTGAAGCACAACTACTTCCTTCCGCATCTTCAATAGCAGCTACAGTGTCGCAGCCTCAGCAACTAACTCCTGTGTCTGATGCCGTGCTTTCCGCAACCAATTATATGTTCACCCCTATCTTCATCAATAATATCCGCTTCCCCATCCACCTCCGATGTTAAAATCCCAAAGAATGTACAACAGAATTCTAAAAGTAGAAGAAAACGCACAAAAGTACAGAAATCGAAATAAAAATGGCACCACATAAACCCAGAAAATCTGCAAGTATAAATTATACAACCGATGACGAAGACTTGATAATGTATGATGTGGAGGAGGAGGAGCCAGATCCTACGGATAAATTTGCCATTAGAGAATGTCCTGCAAATTTTCCTAAAATATATTTACACGCGTTAGCTCCAACCCGATACAGGAAAGGTAGAAGCTCATTTTTTAATAACATGTATTTTTTTGTCTAACTTTGTTTTAAACTAACATGTTTCATTCGTCTTTTTCAATGTTTTTTATTTTAAGATAACCAAAAGTTTTGTTTCTTTAATTACTTGAAAACGGTTTTAAGTGGTTTGAAATTTTAACTTTTTAAAACTGTCTCTCATTATTTTTACATATCTTATAAAACATTTTAAGTTTTTTAACAAATGTTTGGCGCAGTATAGCGAAAATTGGCTCTTGCGCCATAAAAGCCTACACTCACTCACCCCGCTTCCCCACCCCAGCAGCTCCGTTCTACACCGAGAGGGAATCCTTATCGCATTTGATAAGCATCGCCCCACTGTGACTTGAACCTTAGCAGGTATTGCAAAGTCATCCGAACAAAAAATAGGGGGGAGGGGACGTATTTATCTCTGTGATCTCATACAATGTTTGATCTGCTTTTGTTTTGGGCGATTCTATGAAAAGAGAACAAGCGCACGGTTCTGTAATCCCCCTCCCCCTTTTTGACAGCCAATTGTTTCGAAATTTCTCCTTCCTCGTTATCTCCGAGAAGATGCATAACAAATCTCACTCGCTGAACTATTTATCATCTAATCGAAATTTTTCAGCGCAATTACGCAAAGTTATTCACGAAAACGAAAGCTTTTTTAGAACTTAAAAGAAAAAAAATGTTATTACATAAAGAATCGCTGTTTATTTTCATCAATAATGTTTTTCATAAATGAAAGTCAAGTGTTGTAATAGGCATGAATTTATTGTTGGTTTTTTTTTATTGTGACTACCTATACCTAGAAAATGTCGTTTTTTTTCTGCCTAAGGCATTTTTTTTTTACTTCAAAATCTTATAGTTGGAACATTTACCTTTCCAAAACAGTTTTTCTTTTTCCTTTACGCGAAATAAAGTTATAGTGCAAAAGGCCAGTAAGATAAAACTTTAAATGAGTTTTTCTCAAGATTATGTTTTCCAAAGAAACTCTTAAGAACCAAACCAGATAACGTTTGAAATTTTGTGGGAATGTTTATTATAATATTTCATAAAGTGAACCATAAGTTTTGTTGTTAATTAAATATTTTTTCATTTAGGGTAGTTTTTATACAGAAAAAATTTTAAAAATATCAAAATTTTCATATTATTATGTATAACTATCTGTAATTTTTTTGTATTTTAATATTTCTCTTGGATTCTGATTCATTTTGAAGTGCACCGTACTATGTATGTTGAGTATAAAGAAAATTATGATAATTGTATTAGAAATTTTTTTATACAGTGTTACCCGTTTTAGTAAAAATTTGTAAAATTTTCTTGAAAACAACCCATTTTTCTAAAAGTACAGTATTTATTTTAAAAAATTTATGTATTTACACATTTTTTTTCTTCCTAAAAGCACTCAATTTGTTTCAAAAATTTATTTTTATGAATCGTCCGAAGGTCGGCAGTCACCTTAAATATTTTTCATTATTTCATGGATGTTGCCTGTGGAAATGAACCACGAGGAAAACTCTCCAGGTTTTGTTTCGGATCTCCCCCGCTGGTGCCACGGAAGACCCGCGGTAGAGGGGAGCGATGCACGATACACCTGTCGATGTCTTATTGGTGTGGTGTGGTAGCCAGATCGTTCTCGTTACTTGGCTGTGTTCATAATGAAGGGGGCTTGTCAGCTTTTTTCTTCTATTACTTTAATAAACAGTTAATTAAGTAAATAATTTGGGAATGAATTATATATAGTTTCGAAGATTCAGAAAAATATTACAAAAATCGGGTTCAATTTCGAACCAAACATTTAGTTTATGGCAAACCATCAAAAATAGCTTTAAAATGTTCGAGCCGTGAGGAAGTGCTGCTTCAAAGCAGAGTGGACTGAATAGGAACGTCGCTATTCAAGGAAGCCATTGGCATCAAGCCCCATCATTAAGTGGTGACATCGGATTCTCTGAACTTCCTCCACGTTAAGCTGAGAGGGTCTCGACAGCCTTTACTAGCAACGAGATCAGTTTTTAAATATTGTTTTATGCAGTTTTACAAAGAATAGTTTGTCACCAGAGACCAATATAAAATTAATTTAAGAAAAAGTCAGAGTTTGTGGTGAACTGAAGAAAAAAAATGTCTCGACTTCAAAGAGGGCAAAAAATAGTCGATGGCCAATTACAAAAGGGTGATATTGAGTGATATTTAAATCTTTTGGATGTTAGATTTAAAACACAAAAGGTTGTTTTTTTTCGAACGAGAGGACTTAAAAGTTTTTCAGAATATCTACCAAAACTTTATTTGATTAAAGGGGAAAAATTTATTAATTTTTTTTTAGTAATGCACGTTTGTTTGAGGTACTATTGGTACTGTGATGGAAATGTCTGTAACATAACTTCCCATCGGTTTCACGGAAACTCGCTATGCTCTTAAGGAATTTGTCAATTACTTTTTTTCTACGAAATCATTCTGAAAATACATAACACTATAAAAGGAAGGAAATACTCATAAGTTTGAATATTTTAAAATGTGACTCATCCACAAAAAACAAGTTAGACGAAAAACGATGATTTTTTGTATTCTTTACAAACCTGATTTTCTTTTTATTTGTATTCTTTTTCTCTAATTTTTTTTTATTCAGTGTATAAAACGGAACGATCTAACAAAACAGGCGTTCTCACCCTCGGTGACGCCAAAGCAGAACCCCCCTCCAAAACTGTGGAACAACGAAATCTTCCTCTGGGAATCACGTTGTTTGAGAGAGCCCCAGGTTTACTTAAATAAGCACAAGTCCCTGTAAAAATTACAAACGGGAAAGAAATGAGTCAACGGTGATTAACGGTGATTATTAAGTCTGAGGTATCTAGACTGCGCCAGCAGTCTTCTGCCCTCTATCTGGAACTGCGATGTTCGTTGTGTTGGAACTTTGTTGGAGGGTGGGCGTGACTTCGAGAGAGAGATCCAATGTGATTGGCTGAAACCAGTTTCTGTGGTGTGGCTTTGAGATAGAATGGAAGTGAGCTCTTGGAATTGATTGCATGAACTTGATATTTTAAGATGAAATAAAAAGTTAAATATGGAAGAGTAAATTAAATTTAAAATAAAAGTAATAAGGGAAAAAGTTTAGGTTGATTATAATGAGTAAAAATTAAAATGATAAAGTTTAAACTTTATCCATAATTGCTTCTGCGAGAAGGCAGGTTTTTTCTTCATCTGAGTTAGCTTTTTTAAATTTAGTGAGTAGAATTTTGGGAATTTTCTTGACTAAATTAGAAATTATTTGGAAGAGTTCTAATACTTGAGTTAAGTCTGAGGTATTGTTACTATCTTGACTAAGGAATCCTTGGGGGAATCTTCTTTTTGTCATCGATAGGAATCTGATTGGGAACTTCGCCGCTAACAACGTTAGCGAAAAATCCATTTAGAGGCGAAATTTCGCTTTTTCTTGGGGTCTCCGAAAGGGGTTCCTTTTTCGGCTGGGGAATTTGGGGCAAGTGTAATGCCGAGTGACCGTAGTCTTGGCAGTTGATGCAGAATGGATTTTCCTGTCTTTCTTTTAATTTTAGGCAGTTTTCGTGGCATGGTTCTTTCCACATTTTAAGCATTTGCATGTGACAGTTTGCGGCGGTATGATAAAAGTTATTACAGTTGAAGTTAACGAGGATACTCTCACTTTAAATAACTTAGGTGAGTTAAGTCGAAAATTTTGCTATTATGCGCGTTTCTCGGGAGAATAATTAAGAAAAATGGGAGGGGTTTTTTGGTTCTTTTAGAAGTAAGCTGGGTACAGCTTTCAATTTGAAACCTACATCTGCTAGGTCGCTTAATATCATCGGTTTTAGAGGAGTTGGGGAGGCCTTTAATTACTGCTTTAATGGGCTTATCTTTTTAACATCAATGACGTAGAATTCAAAATCTATGTCAGTTTTTAAAAATTGAATGAGGGATCTGCGTTCCTCATGATCATTAGAGAACATTTTTACTACATCACCAACGATTCTGTTGCGGAGATTTGGGAATTTATTTATTATAAGTTTCATCTGATCACGGAAATTATCTTTTATTTTAAGCATTACTGGGAAGGGGGTTTAGTAGGGGGAGTAACGGAAATTACATTTTCATTCGTAGGGAGTGGATGCTCGACATCCTGTTCGAGATCGGAAAAATTATTTTAGTTTCTATCGGGTCCTGGGTAGAAATGGGAGAGACGGGCCGAGCCGTCTTTTTCGGAAAATAAATTCCTCCGAGGATTCCTTAGTTCTATTTTTTCGCTTTTTATTTTGTTTTTTCTTCTTGACATTATGATTAGGTTTATCGAAAGTGGATTCACTAACGTTAGAATCCTCAACAATCGGGGGAATTTTATGCTCTTTGCAATCATCTCTTGTACATGGGGGAAGGGTTTTGAGCTCACTTACCAATTCGTCTTTTTTTTTTAGCCAAGTCGTAAGAAGTCATCTGGTAGAGTTCAAGGAAAGAGTTCTTCTTGGTTGGTGTACTTGCATGAGATAGAGCTATGCATCTGAGATGCTGTGAACAGTATCCCTGAGTTTTTCGCAGGCTGCGACTTTTGATTGTCGCGTCGGTGAGAAATCCATAAAATCGCTGATATCGCTGATATCGCTCATGATTATAAAAGGTCGTAGAGCTCACTGGTGCGTGGTCTCCGAAAGAGTCAAAAATCCTTTCCACTTTTTCAATTAAATGAGTCAATGAAACACCGGCTTCATAAGTGAAAATGTGGGGATTCGACAAAAGTAAGAATGAGTGAAGCAGAAGAGGCGGCAAGAATTGTAAAAAGAAAACAGTTGATATTAAGCGTAAGGAACGGTAGAATGTTTTTTACTTTCTGACCTACCCGATTAGAGGATATTTTAAACGCGGGCATTTCAAATAATCATTTCTCTTCAAATCTTTGTACCACATTTATTTCAGACAGAAATAGATCCAGTCTATTTGACCCATCTGAAAACAACATTCCAGTCAAACAATGATCACAACAAAGGAAGTCGATTTGTTTGAATTATTCAAGCCATCCATAATGGATGACATCATCACATGCAAGGGTCCGTGGTAGCTTAGTGGCTAGGGTCTGAAAATCGTCACCTGAGCGTCGCGCATTCGAGTCCTGATGCCACTAAAGAGCCGACGTGTTGAGGGGCAGATGCACGTTGAATCTGCCGTGGCTCAAAGTCCTCCCGTTGGCGTGGCGTAGTAGTTTTGAGAAGGGAATGGTTACTCAGGTGTCGTTTTTGACATTCAACCCTGATTCAAAATGACGAGTTCTGTCGCCAAATCCCTCGTGTTATCTTAGAGTGAGACTTTATGTATAATAAGCTTTATATATAATAAGATTTATCTCATATAAATTTATTTTCAGTTTTACAAAGCTGGATCATCTAATAATTGCTTTACAACGGGGTATGGCCGCAAAAGCACAGTGGTCAAGGTATTAGATCGTGGCTGCCTTGCCACAAGTTCGAGCCCAGTACCACTAAAGATCCGCCGTGCAGGGGAGCGATGCACGTTAAATCTGTCGAGATCTTAAACGTCCTCCCGTTGGTGTGGTGTGGTAGTTAGGAGAGTGGGGTAAGCTCAGGTGTCGTCCTCGTCACTTGACCATGGTTCAAAATGACGAGGTCCGTCGCCAAAAACCCTCGTGTAGCTGAACAGTGCGACGTTAATATTCACTCACTTTACAACGGGTTTTTTTCACTTTAAGTATCTGTTATATGGAGCTGTTGATTAATTGAGGAGTTGTTATATGGAGGTCTTAGTAGAAATTAACATTTAGTGGTTTTATTAGCATAACTATGCTTGAAGTATGGATTGGGGAATAACTTGGATAGTGTGATTTTTTTTTGGTAGTTTTGAATTGAGTATGAAGACAATAATTTTTCAAAAGTTATTATGTGTAAATTTTTTCATACGACACTCTTTCGAAACGGCTTTCTGTAATATTGTTTGGAATAAGGAGCATTACTATTGGTTATTAGCATCCGAGTAGAAAAGGAGGAAAGGTGTTCTGGTCTTGCTTGGTAAAATACAAGTCTGATCCATGACGCCAACAAAAGAGAGGGTGTATCAATAAAGGAACATCAGAAAAAGTCAATATGCCAGTACATAATAAACATAACTGACTGCTTTGGACTAGTTTTAGGAAGAATTAATTTTCCGCTTATGTTTATAGTACGGGGGGAAATCTATAGAACTGGTGCAGATTATCGACTGGTATATTATAGTATTAGTATCGACTGGTGTATTATAAAAAGCTCCAAAATGAGGCCTCGATGAAGAGCACCAATCAAATGAATCACCTCCGCAGCGAATGAGTGAGTGAATATTAACGTCGCCCTGTTCAACTGCACGGCGGCTTTTGGCGACGGTCCACGTCATTTTGAACCATGGTCAAGTGACGTGGACGACACCTGAGCAGGCACCACTTCTCCTAACTACCACACCCCACCAACTTAGAAGGAATATTCTTTGAAATCCACTCTTCCAAGATATATAGCAGCACAGATTTTATGATGAGTATTTTAGCGGGGAAGGCGAATAGTTTTGTAGCCGATATTGCGTTTTCAGCTGACGGCATTTCAGCGGATTGCAAAGATTATTATTTTTGTCCCGAAAAAATAGTTTGTCAAAATTTAAGTGTCTTATGTTTTTGTATGTTAATGAAGACCTTAGAAAACGATTTGACTATATATTTTAAGTGAACGGTGTACATAATTAATTTTACAGTGGAATACCTTTAATTAATTTAGCCGACCAGCCCAGTAGCTTTCTCGACCACATCTTCAACGAATATAAGCAGCGTCTTTCGGATTACACAAGACTACTCGAACTAACGGTAAGTGAGTTCTCCTCTCTACCCAATTGTGAAATTTCCGGCTGTGCAGTACACCACATCCCTCTCTAAATCTAACGATGCTGAATTCCCCCCTCCTAGTAAAATCCACTGCTGTTAAGAGAAAAGAAACGGATATTGGGTTCGTTTCTCCTCCCACCCGCAAATTCTCCAAAACCTTAGAACCAACGCTAACTCGGACTCAAACTTTTGTATCAATTTATCTAACAAATTTAATGGACTAGAAAACCAGGAACCAAGCTCAAATCCCGTAGCGGGAACCTCGACCGGCAACCCATCTGCAACGAATACCACTAAAAATAGTACGACTATAGTATCCGATAACGATAAAAAAAAACTCCCACCCCCAATAATGCTTAAAATTACCGATGACTACCGTGTCCAGATGAAAATAGTTAATAATTTCATGCCTAAAATCAGAAATAAAATATCAGGAGAATACTTTAAACTTTATTGCGACACACATGATCAATTTCACGAACTAAATGCTTTTCTCGAAGCCCAAAACTTTGAATTCTACTCGATCACTCCTAAACATCTTCGCCCAATAAAAGTAGTAATTATTAAGAGTCTTCCGAAAGACACCAAAACTCACGAAATTCACCAAGACTTATTAGATCTGGGATTCACCGTTGACCGGGTCTCCCAACTTACCGGACGTATAACAAACCAACCATTACCCGTTTTTCTAGCTACACTACCCAGAAATATCGATAACGCTAAAATATTTAAAGTTAATAAATTAGCATACATCACTGTTACTATCGAAGGATACGAAAGCAAAGGGGTCACCCAATGCTATCAGTGTCAAAAATTTAACCACACGGCAAGCAATTGCCACATCAAACCCCGATGCCTGAAATGTGAAGAGGCCCATCAAACGGCCGAATGCCAGATCCAAAAAGTCGAAAATATGTATTGTATTAACTGTAAAGCCTACGGCCACATGGCCAACTATTCTAAATGTCCGCTTTTCCCAAAACCCCGAAAGGGAACCTTCAATAAACCAAATTACTCCAGCATAGTTGAAAGTATTGTTAGACCCAATCTCACCTTCGCGCAAGCCGCTAAACAAGCTCGATCAACTATTCAACCTATCGCCCCTCAACAGACGGCACCACGCGCCGCTCAGATTCCCGCTACAAACCAAGCACAAACTGAGGCCGTCAGGAGACAAATCCCCCCCCAACCCCAGCCGATAAACTTAAACAACGATTGCATGGGATTAATAACCCAAACGCTCAACCAGACCATACAAGCATTATCTGTCCTTGTCCAACAAATCAGCACAATGAACCTTACGCAAAACGCCCCAAACCCCGCAGCTATCAAAAAAAGCAGAGAAGAATTAAAAAAAGAGATGTACGCCCTAGTAGAGGCAGAATTAGACAAACATTATTATGAGTAGACACCAAATGAACGGCCTTAGTTTGTGTTCATGGAACGCAAACGGAATTCTAAATAAAATTATTGAATTCAAGCTATTTGTAGAGAAGTACGACCCCGATATCTTACTTGTACAAGAGACACATTTGAGACCCACCCACAACATAAACATCAAAAATTACATCTGCTACAGGAATGACCGTATCACGAACGGCCCCGCTACTGGTGGTACGCTCATTTTTATCAAAAATTCTATTCCTCATGTTAACCCCCCACCCTGCAACACATCGAAACTACCACCGTAACTATTACCCCTCCTAGTACTAATCATATCTCTATCACTAGCATTTATGTTCCCCCTCGTTCCTACAATCAGTTATTTACTCGCGACCTTGAAACTATCCTTCAGATCAACAGTAACTGTGTGATTTTTGGCGATTTCAACGCCACACACAGTACGTGGAATTGCTCACATAACTCCACTAGAGGAAATCATCTGAAAACCTTCGCTGATAATTATAATCTGGAAATTGCTTTCCCCGCTTCCCATACCAGATATGGATACAACTCTTCAAATACTTTAGATTTCGCTCTCATTAGCAACTTTAATTTCCCGTATACTCTATCGAATCCATATCTGATCTCTCATCTGATCATAACCCTGTTATGCTCAGTTTCAAAAAATTTAACTTCCTCTATTCATAAAAGTAATCCTAGAGCAATTACCACCTGTTGGTCTGCCTATAAAATTAACCTTAAAAATCATTTTCACCTGTCCGACTATGCCAACATTAATAGCGAACTTCTAATATAAGAAAAACTAGCAAAGTTCACTGATGCGGTTAGCTCCGCCCACGACCTTGCATCTAAGCCAATCACAAACACGCGACACAGTTACACCCCACACTACATCAAACAGCTAATAACCATGAAAAACAGGGCCAGGAAAACCTTCCAACGCACTCTAAATCCGATCCATAAAACCGAGACAAACAGATTACAAAGTCTACTCAAAAAAGAACTCAGGATACATAATCAAAATACATGGGCAACCAAGCTAGCTTCTTTAGAAACACAAGATAACAGTCTCTGGCAAATGCAAAAACACTTCCGCAAAAAACGCTCAAATATTCCAAATTTAACTAGTCCTACTGACATCGCTAGCAACGATGAACAGAAGGCAAACTTAATTGCAAACACCTTCATCGACAACTACACAGAAAATAAAAGACCAGAGAATTACACCACCAACATCGACTCTCACGTCACTAACACACTCAGGAACTCTTTTTCCACTCCTCCCATTCCCCCCGCCCCACTAACCCGGTCGAAATCTGCGACTACGTTAAAACGCTAAAAACTAATAAAACTCCAGGTTTTGACAACATAACTAACAAAATGATTAAAAACTTCCCTATTAAGGTTATTCTTATTCTTACTTACATTATTAACAAAATTCTGTGCTTCTACATCATTTTCCAAAAAATTGGAAAATGGCGATCGTTTTTCCCATCCACAAGGCGGTGAAAAACAAAAACTTCCCTGACTCATATAGGCCAGTCTCATTGTTATCGTCATTAAGCAAAATTGCGGAGCACGTAATTCTGAATAGGATTCATAATCATATTTATAACTCAAATTTTCTCAATCCAAACCAGTACGGATTTACTAAGCGACTATCAACTTATCATCCGCTACTCAGACTTACGGAAAAGATTTCTTCGGGATTCCAGAATGGCGGGACCACTGGTGCTGTCTTTCTGGATATTCAGAAGGCGTTTGACCGTGTCTGGGTAGACGGACTCATTTATAAACTCATAACTAACAATTTCCCAACTGCTATTTTATTCATCTATTATACTCATACCTCACTAACAGGAATTATCGCTTCCGAGTCAATGACACTCATTCAGCCACACACCACGTTAACATTGGAGTAACTCAGGGTTCTCTTTGTTGGGCCCCGTGTTATTTAACATATACGTGAACGATATTCCTTCACACCCGAGCACGATGATTAATCTCTACGCCAACGACACTGCAATATCCGCTACTTACAAAAACACTAATTTTGTCACTATCGCGCACTGAACAAACACCTGGCCCTACTCGAAAACTACTTTAACAAATGTAAAATCAAAATTAACGTGGATAAAACCGTAGCGGTCTTATTCACAAAGCGTCGCAAGCAAATCACACCTCCTACATTATATTCCACACCACTACGCTGGTCTCAAACCACTAAATATCTCGGGGTTGTTTTCGACAAAAACCTCACCTGGAAACAACACATAATATACGCGCGAGATAAATTCCGGATCGCATTAAAGCAAATTTACCCCTTAATTAACCGGAATTCTAACGTTTATCTTTACCATAAGCTACTTCTCTACACGGCCGTTTTGCGTCCCATCCTGAGTTACGCAAGTCCTGTATGGGAGTATGCAGCGAATGCGAATATTAAATTACTAGAAACTCTACAAAACTCAATAGTCTGATGTATTGTAAAAGCCTGTGCATATACATGAAAAATTCCAATATCTACAAAGCCACAAAGATTCCCCCCTTCAAAAAACACATTCAGGACCTTGCTAAAAATTTCTTCGACAATCTCCCTACTATAAATAATGCAAACATTTCAAATCTAGAAAACTACACACCTATGGATCATCACAGAAGACCTAGGAGAATACTCCTAGATTCCTACAATCCTCCCTAACATCACGCCCCCTCATTCATCTATTGATGAATGAACACTGTAGTAACTTATTACTTCGTCATTGCATTCATTCATTTAATTTTTTTTAATCTTTTTTCGATATATTTACTTTCGCTGCACCCCATCAGGCAATCTTTTACTTTTTCTCTAACCCCCTTTCATACAATTGCGACACTACAGCGCAGCCAATAGAGAGGTTTTCTCACTGACCGTTTCAGCCAACCGAAGTGCATCCTCTCGAGCAACTGAGTTGCGCAAAATCCACCGGCAAAAACCCCGACTCTGATTACGTTTTCCCTAAGAAAACGACAGGAACATCCATCATCCGACTCTTCTACCCCAGTGATGACGTCAAGACCTCGACACGTACCATAAATCATCCATTGAATTTTTTGTTATGCCGGTAGAAAAGCAGCTCCAAATGTGAAGCACGGCTCAATGACATATTTCAGGTACGTAGCTGCTTCGCAAATTAAAGCAGCAATGGATAACATCAATCATCATGACAGGTAGATGTGAAATTAAAGAAAAAAAACGAACAACCATAGTGTGCACCTCCCGTCATCCGATTATACAAGAACTCCAAAACTGCAATGGAAAAACTCTTCGACTAAGACTTTTTTAATCTTTTTGTAAACTTTCGACTGTGTAACAACCTCTCTGTAAAAGGAAAAACTCCAGACTTGTAAAACATTCAAGGACTCTGATACTATTCATGACATGGGACGGAGGGTTATTAAATAACCCAATGCCAATGTAAAACCATTACAGTCATCTTTTCCATAATAAGCACACTGAGTGTCCTGTAACTTGATGGGTTGTGTACTGACGAAGAACCTTAGTCAGGTAACATGAGCTGGCAATCCTCTTCTCCAAAATTCCACATCATACCAATGTGATGGTGATGGAGTTTGGGCAGATTTAACAGAGGATCTTGAGCGGCTCCTGCTTTGACGACGGCAGCGTTTTGAAACCTTGGGTCCTTTGAGTCTTTGGAGCTATTTCTGTGAACGAATGAGAATGTTATTTTCATAAATGTATCCAAGCATTGGATTACAATATTCTTCTGTTGTTGTTCCTTTTCCCTCCCGATTCACAGTAACATCAGACATTGGCTGAGTACGTCTTTCGTTAGCCGTAGCTTTGGGTACCATGATAATGACAATACGACTTAGCTCCGTCTCTCTTTCCCACTTTTAAAGAACCCTTCGGGGGTCTCCCCTCTTCCACCACTTCCTCTACCACCAACTTCTCGAGAGGATTTTTGGCTTGTGCTTCGCACAAGCACTGTACATTACCAAACATCCGTGCCTTCTCCAGTATTCGAACCCAGGCCCTACGGCGCAGGACTCACCATACTCTGCCGTTCGAATGGCTATATTCTTCTACACATTACTAATGTAATAAAGAACTATTTTTAAAAAGTCATAAGCTATAGAAGGTTCAATATTTTGTGCTAATTTCAATTGTATGCACAAAAATACGTTATTTATCTGTAAAGAGCAGAAACAGGTAGTAAGTTTTATTTTATTTTAGAGTATGTAAAATCAAAAATTTCCAGCTTTTGATTTTAATTTCCATGAAAAATATTTTATTTATTTTTTGTTTTATTTTAATGACAGGAACTATTTGAGAAACGTAGAGTTAAGATTATTTATGACAACCCTATTGGATTATCTCCCAATATTTTTTGCATATAATTAACAAATGATTTTTTTATATATAAGTATGGACGAAAAAAAAAACAAATGAGTCTGTGAATCTCATTAAGGTATCCGACTACGTTCGGAACCGTGATTTTGCAAAAGCATATAAATGGATAAAATTTATGATATTTAGTGTCACTTAGATTAGAAAATGTATATAAAATTGTTTTAAGAATATTATTACAATAAAAAATTATTTAAGTACAATATTTTGACAAAAAAGTTAACATAGAATGACCCATTTTCAAAATATTCTCCTTTTGTGAAAAATGCTTCTATTATAATAATATTTTGCCTGTATATAGCTCAGACATCTGTACAGAGGCTCAACTAGAATTTTTGAAATATATAACTTATAAGTGGGTTTATATATCCATGTGTTTTACGACACAACAGAGGGGAGAAATTTTAAGAAAAAAACGCCGATAATTATTTCAATGGGTGGTAACTCTGAAAATAATGTAATTTTTTCAAAAAAAAAAATAGTTCAGACTCTCTGAAGAAGTCTTTACTTTATATAAGAAAATATTATTATTTTAGAAGCTTTTTTTATAAAAGGAGAACATTTTGAAAAAAGGATGTTCGACGTTAGTTTTTTTGCCAAAATATTGTATTTAAATAACTTTTTTTTGTCTAAATGTCCTTAAAGCAATTTTATACATGTATTTTAATCTAAGTGACACTAAATATCATGAAAATTATCCCTTTATGCGCTTTTTCAAAACAATGGTTCCGAACGTAGTCGGATACCTTAAAATGGAGTTTGAAATATAAAAAGGGGAAGACCTTACCTTAAGGTGGCCTTTTCCTCTCGCCTTGTAGGGTAATTTGACGTGCAGATAACCGACTTTCCAATTCACCTTCTTCTCCTCCTCCATCGCCTGCTTTGGCTCGGGAAGGTTTTCTCCCAGGTCCCTCGATTCATCCCCTGCAGCTTCGGATGGTTTCAACAGCTGCGAGAAATCCTCCCCAGAGAGGGCCATCAAATCGGCTTCGACACTGAGGCTCTTCGACTCTTCCCCGCAAAGTTCTTTGTCTTCCCTCTCTACAGAAGCTGACGTACAGTTCTGTCCTTGTTTCACATTTTCGTCACTTGATTCCGATGCCAAAGAGTGAATACTGACCGATTCCTCACAATCGGCGTGATATCCATCTATTTCTTTCAATTCTCCTTCTATTTCTTCCTGCGGGTCTTCGATATGTTTCCTGACATCCATTGGTTTGTCCTCTGAAATATTTTCCGTGTCTTTAGCCGTTGCGTCCTCCTCGATTCCTTCTATCTGAGGAGGACTTCCGGTGACTTCAAAATTTTCAACTTTTGCCTGGAGTGCAGTCTCTTGAGTTGTCTCCTTTTCAGTGGTAAGCAAAGAGCTGCCTTGCAACTGAGAGCTTGTAACTTCACTCTCATCAATATCTGTCCTATCCATGTTTTCGAGAAGTTTTTTAGGTGTAGAATCCTCGTCCTGTTTCTCTTGAGTACTGGTATCCTGAAGTTTATCAGCTATTGGAGGAGCCACTCTCTCTTCCGTAATAACGCAGTTGTCTGCGTTCTCTAGAGTTTTAGCCTCTTTGTTCTGAGTGGTAGTCTCTTCGCCTTCTGATTCGTCATCTGTCTGCAGCTGTGTATTTCCAGGATAGCTAGACGTAGTAGAAAACTCAGTGCCGATATTAATGCTTTGAATTGAATCAGAATTTTCTGAAACCTTGTCATCTATACCTCCATCGGCAACTTCCGACATTTCATCCTCCTCAAATGTGTGAACCCTCCTCAAATCTGCGTATTCCGTTACGCTGTCGGTGCGGAGTTTTTGTTGCACAGTCTCGGGGCATCCGGTTGAATCCGAACTCTCGGACTGACTTCGACTGACCGATTTCATCACTTCGTCGTACACGCTGTCCACATTGACGCTTCTGACTGCAGTGGCGATGGATTCTCGAATCAACTTGTCAACGAAATGTCCAATCACTTTCTCCAGGTCTTTTTCTCTCACCTGGATCACTTTGTCTTCAAACCCTTCGTCATCTGTGGAATTGGACAATCCACTTTCGCTCTCACATTTTCTTCGTCTACTTCTAGAAACACTCGATTTCGTCCCAGTTTCTCTACAGGAAAAAGATCTGGTCTTGTTCTTTAGAAGCGCTACGGCATCAGTCTCTTCTGAAATTATATCTGTTCGTTTCATTTTATCTTGAGGATTGTCTTTACAGATTAATGGAACGTCAGAATCTTCTCCATTTGCATTTGCTTTTTCATTTACCATCTCCTCTAAGACTTCTTGTTGATGCTGTTTGTTCGATTGCATATCTTCGTCACATTTGTTGTCGCTTAAAATTTCGGGTACTGCCTCAGGAGCCTGCTCTCCTTTAAACCTAAATTCAAACGAATTCCCGTGTAGAAAGAACTAAAAGTTGATCGCTAATAAGTACTACTTTGCAAAATTTGGCACCCACATTTTTAGGTGAAACAAACCCTAGCTTGCACTAAGAAAGGAGATTCCAATTAATTCCTGTACAGTAATTCAAATGCTTACTTTTACCAAAGGTGAAAAATGCAGGCGATATTTATGCTGCTGCCACACAATAATACTAATCGAGTAATCCTCTTCCATGAACTGTTTAGTTTTGAACACAACCTTTGAGATTTCACAAAAGATATCGTTTCGTGATGAGATAGGAGAGTGAACTTGCGCTGATCTCGTCTTATCAATATCCATTCTGTCAGAAACAATAGAAATTCACAGGCGTCAGGCGTTCTTTTCTTTGTTCGAATGCGTCGCCATCTTATAAACGTTTTTAATAATAACACTGTGCGCCTCGTTTTTTGGAACACGTATACACACTTTAATTTTCCTCCAAATAAATGTGAAGATAAGATTTATTTGTGTTTCGATTTTAAAAGCATGTTTTTGTTTTATTTTCGCTTTGTTATTTCTTTATAATAAATGTAATGCAAAAGTGGAAAAGTACGCCGAATTTAAATATTTCTTTGAAATAGCTTATCTCTCTCTCACACACACAATAAAAAAGAGTAACTTATTTAAAATTCTTGAACTCTCTTACACAAATAATTTCAGTTCTCTGGTACTTCTGGACTATAACATATAAATACACATTTTAAGCATTTTTTTTTATTTCTGTTTCGTATTTAAAAGTGTCGGTTGTTATTTTATTTTACAAAAGGGCTGAGCAAGAAAACAGCTTTTGGTAAAATATCTGGTGAGCTACAAGGAAATCTCTTACAAATATCCTTCAAAAAAGTTTACTATAGGTTATATCGAGAAAAAAATCTATTAAAAAACATAATTAAGATTCAGTAGGAAAAATTTCCACTTAAAAGTAAGAGAAAAAAATATTTTTTCTGCTCCGAAATTTGTATGACGTATTTTTAAAAAAATTCTTTTTCGGACATTTATAACGGTGATTCAAAAAAACTCTTTAATATATCATTTTGATAAATAAGTAGCCCTTACCCACCCACTTCACAGGGTATGCTAAGATATCTTAATTGGTATATATATATATATATATAATACAAGAATATATATATATATATATGATAAATAAGAATTTATATATATATATATATATATAATATAAGTTTATATATATATATATATATATAATACAAGAATATATATATAGATATAGATAAATAAGAATTTATATAATATATATAATAAAGAATTTATATATATATATATATATATATATATATAATACAAGAATTTATATATATATCTAATTCTAATTCTCAAACAAGAGATAAATATTCATCAATCACATTCGAAAAAAACACATAGACAGTAGGAAGATCATACAATGAGGGGCACATGAGCCGCTGTGATTAAAAAATAAAATGAATGCTGCAGTATTATAAACATTGCTGACTTAGGACAGCTAATATATAAAATAATTTATATAAAAGTGGGGTTGAACGTGTTTTTTGGCCAGCCAACCTTCCCCCTTTATGTAAATACACTGCTGGACAATTGCTAAGGACGGATCACAAATTGCTATGTAGCATAACATTAAGCGAGACATGAGGCCCAGTAGGATAAAATATAGTTGCCGCACTGTTCAGACATTAGAATAAAGAATATTTATTGTTCTGGAAAGTACAAAAGCTGTGAAACATCTGAAAGAAAAAAAAAATCTGCATACGGAGAAATGGAACAATGCATCTAAAAGTCAGCAGGCACCTTAAAGAAAGGTATCAGTACGGGATATGTCCACCGTGGAGTGTGATGCAACATTCCACACGTCGTACCATACTTTGCACAACATTATCCAGCAGCTGTTGAGGCAATTTATCCCATTCCTCTGTGAGTGCACGGATGAGGGTGTTCTTGTTTGTCGGAGGATAGTTTCGACCAGCAACTTGCCTCCCCAAAGCATCCCACACATTTTTAATGGGGTTTAGATCTGAGAACGCGCTGGCCATACGAGACGTTAAATACCCTCGCTGTCTAGACAATCCTGAACAGCGAGTGGTCGATGACATGTTGCGTTGTCGTCCATAAAAACAAATTTATCACCGACAGCACCACGGAAAAGACGAACATGAGGAAGTGAACTTCATCAATGTATCGTTGGTCCGTCATAGTCCCCTTCGCAACCACATGTAGGCACGTGTGGCCATTGATCATAATGCCGGCCCACACCATGATACTGCATGTCGGATATCGGTCCTTTGCCTGGATATTTTCTGGACGATAAGCAGTACCACTCTCGCGCCAGATCAGTTGGCGTCTACAATCCGATGACAGACTTTGTCTCATCTGAGAATAGTACGCATGCCCAGTCCTGTTCAGTCCAATTGTGATGCTCACGACACCATTGCAAACGGGCAGTACGGTGCTGTCTGGTCAATGGGACACACACAACAGGTCTGCGTGCGTATAGTCCTCCTCCCCTCAAACGTCTGGCAACAGTTTTTCGGGAGATCTGCTTTCAGTGAGGCAGCAAGAAACTGATTTGCCACCTGCTGAGCTGTGGTGCGCCTGTTCCTTTTGCTGATAGGACGATATATCCATGTCTTCTGCAGGCGTCGTACTTTTACACGACCTCCCCGTGCCGTTACTACACATTCCAGTAGTTTTAAGTGACTTCCACAGCCGTGAAACAACGCTGTGAGCGATGTCGAACTCCCTGACAACATCTGTTATTTTTCGCCCTTCTTCGATCTTTCCAATAATTCGGCCACGCATAAAATCATCTATGTGATGTCGGGAAGACATGCCAAAAATTTTAAGTTCGTCTATTAAATCTTTCCTGTAAAACTTTGACTTGAAACAACAACTGTCCACACGCGTCAAAACCTTTAAAGCTCTTATGAACGCTATCACGTGATGAACAGACGTGGGAAAAAATTTGCATACTCATACTTCTTCTTACTAATATCCCGCACTTATTCTAATTTTCCACATTTTGCTTCCTTTTATTTTGTGGTTGCTATGGATGATAGTGTTATCCGTTCTTAGCAATTGTCCAGCAGTGTAATACTGAGCAAAAACTTATTGAAAGTAATGGATAGGAATATTTAAATCCATTACAAGATAGAGGTAACTTGCCTAAAAATTGCACTTAAAAATTCAGAGCCCGCACTAAATCGGAGTACAATAAATAAGTTATTGCCAGATTCTGGACCCTAATGCAGATTCAAAGCATGTGAATGGCTGAAATGTAGCACTTAACAAAAGTATAACAAATGGAAATAAAAATTAAACGGAGAGTTACAAATTACCATAACTTTAGTGTGACACTGGATATAAATGATTTAAATAATAATAATTAATTTTATCTAATAATAGAAATTGGAGGTAACTATAACTAGGAATATTATGTAAATTTATAGCAATAAACTACTACTAATCTAAGAATTATTAATCCTTACTATTTCGAATAGCTTTATTCATATAACTATTAATAAAATTAGTTGGGTATTTCCGATTTAATCAATATTTTGTAAAATGTTTATAGTTATTTATTACATCTGATTTTCTTGACAATAGAAATTTATTGCGTTGTATGTAATTAATAACAATATTTCTGAATATAAAAACATGTACATTACTCTCCCAATGAGGAACTTTTATAATATTGAAATTAAAATCTTCTCGTTTATCATAAATTTTAGAGAGAAACTATAACATTATCTTTTAATTTGACATATATATCAGTATATATATATATATATATATATATATATATATATATATATATATATATATATATATATATATATGCAGTCTAATTCTCTACAAACGAGAGATGAACATCCATCAATCACAATCGAAAAGCACAGATATAGTAAGAAAACCACACAATGAAGGACACTTGAGCAATCGAAATTAAAAATTAAAAAAATGGATGTTACTGTATTATAAACATTGCTGACTTAGGACAGCGTATATATAAAATAATTTATATAAAAGTAGGGTTGAACATGTTTTGTGGCCAGCCAACCTTCCCCCGTTATGTTAATAATACCGAGCAAAAACCTACTAAAAATAATAGATAGGAATATCTAAATACAACAAGATAGAGTAACTTACCTAAAAATTGCACTAAAAAAAAAAAAAAAAAAATGCAAAGCCCACGCTAAATCCGAGTGCAATAAAAGTTATTGCCAGATTCCTTACTCTAATGCAAATTCAATGAATGTGAAAGGCTGAAAAGTAGCACTTAACAAAAGTATAAAAAGAATAAAAATAAAAACTAAAAAGAGAGTTTACAAATTACAATAACTTAAGTGACACTAAAGCATATATGAATTGAATAATTATAAATAATTTTAATATTAGAATATGGAGGTAACTATAACTAGGAAAAATGATAAATTTGTAGTAATCAATTATTATTATTCTAAGGAATTTTAAACCTTAATATTTAGAATTGCTTTATTCAAATAACCATTAATAAAATTAATTGGGTATTTCTGATTTAAGCAACATTTAGTAAAATGTTTATAGTGATTTATTATTTCTGATTTTTTGACTCTAGAAATTTATTGCGTTGTATAGAATTAATAACAATATTTCTGAATATAGAAATATGTACATTACTCTCCCAATGAGGAACTTTTTTAATATTGAAATTAAAATCTTGTCTTTTATCATAAATGTTAAAAAAGCCATAACATTATCTTTTAATTTGATATTGCCGCACGCATAATTTGCTACAAGTCCCGATAGCCGAGTTGGCAGAGAGCGTTGGACTGAACTTCCTCAGGTCTCGGGTTCGAATCCCGGCCCCGGCAGATTTATCCAAAGACTGGAATTTTGTTCTCGTTTTAAAATGTATTGTTTCTCTAGGTTCTAGATGAATCCAGATCATTCTTTAGAGTGCATACTGGGTATTTCTCGAATATTCCGAAGTGTATAAAAGCAGAGTTCATCGCCAGTTGGGGATGTTCTCAGTCCAGTGGTGTATCGAGCTTCCAGCGTTAGAATAAATCTAATTGTTTGTTTAATTGAACTGTGTACTTAATTTCGAACTCCGTGACAAGTTTGGTGGAGGCGCCGGGTACAATTACGTCAAACGTGGATAATAGCGACAATTTTCGCAGGAGCCTCCGGTTAAAGGATTATCCCCGAATTCGGACTGTTAAAAGAAAATAGTAGGAAGAGGACAAAAATGCCGACCGAGCAAGAAGCCAAGCCCGCTGTAGTAACACCTTCGTTACAGCAATGGAGGAGCCCATCGACCTTCCGAGGAGCGCCTGGGGAAGACCCTCTCAAATGGCTTAAAGAGTATGATCGAGTAGCCAACTTTAACAAGTGGGATGACATGATGTGCCTGGCTAACGTTTATTCCTGGGAAGCGTTTAAAAATGGACTAAGTGGATTTTTCGGTGACCGTCAAAAATATACCAGAGAAGGGCAGAAGAACAACTAAAATGCCGAGCCCAGCGTTCAGACGAGAGTACACAGTCCTACATACAAGGTGTATTAGGACTTTGCCAAGAGGTAAATCCTCTGATGAAAGAAGACGAAAAAGTGTCTCACCTAATGAAAGGTGTTGCTGAGGATATTTATCAGGCCCTGTTGACGAGAGAAATCAACGACACAGCAAGTTTTATCAAATGGTGCAACTATATCGAAGATATGAAGCAGAAGAGAGTTGGTCGACCGAAATTTGAAAGGCTTCCAAACGTCGTACCGGTTGCATCCCTGACGGATGAGACTGATTTGGTCTCTCTTATTCGCACAATCGTACGAGAAGAAGTCCATCGACTAGTTAACCAGACGCAAGAATCTTTGACTCGATCCCCAATCCTTAGAAAAGATCGTTCAAGACGAAGTTGGGGTTTTGGCCCCAGTGTCAACAGAAACTAGACCACGACCAACATACGCCGCTGTAACCAGGAAATACAGAGCTCCTGTTCAGAAATTCCACCTGAACCAAGAAAAACAGATGTGTGGAGAACGGCTGACAACAGACCTGTTTGTTTCCACTGCGGACGTCCTGGACATGTAATGCGCTACTGCCGAGAGAGAAAGGCTGTCTTTGACAACTCTCGAAACCGCCGACGGAACTTCGACAACGTTGGCACTGAAGAAGAAATACACCGACCAAACTCTTCTCGCCGTTTTACGCCAAGTCCCACGAGAGGCCAATCCCCAATACGTCGTTACAGATCCCCGTCGCCATATCGCCGATCCAGTCAGTCGCCAGGCCGTAGGAGCGAGGAAAACTCAGAGAGCGACCTTCCAAGGAGGTGAGGCCGCGTGTACTGGAAATCCTCCGTCGACCTCCAAGATGACTGGTAACCAACTAGACGTAATAATAGATAGGAAGCCGATACGTGCTCAGTAGATTCTGGGGCATCGTTTTCTGTCATATCCGATAAGTATCGCCGATTTTTAAAGAAAGTTCTGTTTGCTGATGCCAAGAGCGTTATGCTGAAAGTTGCGGATGGAAATTTTGTTCGGCCGATAGGAAATGTGTTTTACGTGTCCGTATAAACAATCGAGAACTGCCTTTTGAATTTATTGTTTTATCACATTGTAGCCATGACGTCATCCTAGGATGGGACTTTTAGAGGCGTCTCAAGCCGTTATAGACTGTGGACAAAATGAACTTGTTCTAGAAGACATTTGTCGAGACTCCACAGCGCCTGACGCCTGAATTTGTATGCCACCAGAGACTATACACTTAAGCCGCATTCTTTAACTAGAATAACAGTATCAGGATATCAAACCCGAGGAGACATAAATGTAGTTCTAGACGGCAGCAAACATTTGCTCTTCGAGAAAAATATTGCTACACCGTCCATGGTATCCACATATCGTAACGGAAAAAGTGATGTCTGGGTTACCAACCTGCAGTTCCGAAACCAAATCATCCCTAGAGGAATGTGCATAGGCCAAGCTGAACCACTAAATGAAGGGGGCATCTATGTGTTATTTCCGACACATCGGGTTGCTTGGATGACCAGCAAGAAACTTCGGAGTCACAGATGAATTGTTCGTTAATGATGTCACCAGAGTTAAGTGACGAACAGAGAAACAAGCTATTCGAACTACTCCGAAATTTTCTGGGCTTTTCACGAAAACCGACAAGTCGACAGCCGCGAAGACGAATGTGAAACACAGGATTTTTACTGGTGATCATGCTCCAATCAACCAACGAGCCTACAGAGTCTCGCCGACTGAAAGACGCATCATTCATGAAGAGGTTCAGAAAATGCTTGATGAAGGTATCGTCCAACCCTCTGAAAGTCCTTGGTCATCACCCGTTGTGCTCGTAAGAAAAAGACGGTAGTTGGCGTTTTGCGTCGATTATCGCAAGCTGAATAGCGTCACGAAAAAGACGTTTATCCTCTGCCTCGTATTGACGATACGCTCGACTGTCTGAAAGGTGCCAAGTTCTTTTCTTCCATGGATCTCCGATCTGGTTATTGGCAAATAGAAATAGACGAAGCGGATCGTGAAAAGACGGCATTTATTACCCCGAAGGCTTATACGAGTTTAAAGTCATGCCGTTTGGTCTCTGTAATGCACCTGCGACCTTCGAGAGAATGATGGACAATTTGCTACGCCATTTTAAATGGACTATGTGTCTTTGTTACCTAGATGACATAATAGTGTTCTCAGAAACTTTTGAAGACCATCTTATACGATTAAGACTTGTTCTAAAATGTCTTCAGGAAGCTGGTCTTAAATTAAATTCAAAGAAGTGTCTTTTTGCTGCCCAAGAAGTAAAGATTCTAGGCCATCTTGTATCTAGTAATGGCGTTCGTCCTGATCCCGACAAAATAAAAGCCGTAAGAAATTTTCCCACTCCAAAGAATATACATGACATACGAAGTTTTCTTGGCCTTTGTTCATACTTTAGAAGATTTATTAAAAGTTTCTGTTATCTTTGCAGCCGTTGCTGAAAAGTGGCGTGGAGTTTCATTGGGGTCCTGAAGAGGTGGAAGCATTGTACAGTCTTAAGCAAAAGCACTTACTTCGGATCCACACAGTATTGGGGATGTACGACGAAAGAGCTTCTACAGAAATCCATACTGATGCAAGCGGGTACGGTATTGGAGCTGTCCTAGTACAAATTCAGAATAATGTCGAGAAAGTTATAGCATACGCTTCTAGAACTCTGATAAAAGCCGAAAAGATTTATTCCACCACAGAAAGGGAATGTCTTGCCATCGTATGGGCTGCCAACAAATTCCGGCCGTACATATTCCGAAAACACTTTACTGTTGTAACTGACCATCATTCCTTGTGCTGGCTCATGAATTTAAAGGATCCTTCAGGAAGGCTTGCCAGATGGGCCCTCCGACTTCAAGAGCATGATTTTGACGTAAAATAAAAACCGGTCAGAAGCATAGTGACGCCGACGCTCTTTCGAGAAATCCAGTGGAAGAGGAAACGGAAACACCAGACAAATTTTTAGCAGTCACGACGAGTATGAACCTTGCGATGGAACAGAAAAAAGATCAAGACCTTGCGAAATTAAAACTTTTGAGCAACTCATCCAAAAACGAAGAATTCAGATTCATCGACGGTATCCTTTGCAGGAAGAATTTTGATTCAGATGGAAAGTTGTGGTTACCAGTCATTCCTAAACATCTACGAGCAGACATACTAAGGCATTTTCATGACGCCCCCACCGCAGGACACCTTGGTTTCGCGAAAACTTATGACAGGATTCGCAAGAGATTTTACTGGCCGGGAATGTACCGAAATGTCGTTCGGTATGTCATGCATTGTCGGGAGTGCCAAAGGAGAAAATCCGTTCCTCAACGACCACCTGGACGTTTAGTTCCCGTCCCTCCAGCTATAGCTCCTTTCCATCGCATTGGAATTGATCTCCTTGGGAGATTTCCAAAGTCTGCTCATGGAAACAAATGGATAATAGTCTGGATGGATTACTCAACGCGATATGCAATAACAAAAGCCTTGCCGACAGCCGAAGTCGCCGAAATAGCGAAGTTCTTACTTGAAGAAATTGTCCTCAGGCATGGAGCTCCTCGAGTAATTATCACAGATCGTGGAGCCGTCTTTCGATCCAGACTTGTTTCCTCTCTCGTCGACTTGTGTAACATTGATTATCGTTTCACAACGGCGTATCATTTCCAAACAAATGGACTGACGGAGCGCTTCAATAAGACCTTGGCCGACATGTTGTCAATGTATGTGGATGTAGAGCAGAAAAATTGGGATGAAATTCTACCATTTGTAACCTTCGCTTATAATACCGCTAAAGAAGAGACCACAGGTTTTACGCCGTTCTATTTACTTCATGGTCGTGAAGCGGAAACGACACTAGATACAATGCTACCATTCTGTCCTAACGATTTTGATGACAATAACATCACCAAGATAGCAGCCAGAGCCGAAGAATCACGACAGCTAGCCCGAGTGCACACTCTGAGAGCTCAAGACAAAGATCGTCGACGTTACGATTCCAAACACCAAATGGTATCCTACGCTCCCGGAGATCTCGTATGGGTTTATACTCCAGTGAGAAAAGTCGGTCTCTCCGAAAAACTCTTAAGAAGGTATTTCGGACCGTATCAGGTGCTACGCCGTTTATCAGCCGTGACTTACGCAGTACAAGATTTTGATCCTGCTTCAAAAAAAGGAAACTAAGAGAAGTTGTCCATGTACTGCGTATGAAACCGTACCATGATCCCGCCGAGCAAATCGAAACCGAGGATATTCCTCCCAAAGAATTTTACAAAGGACCCATCACTCGTTCCAGAATAAAGACCCTTGAACAAAATGACAGCGGGGCGCTGTCTTTTTTCGAGGGGAGCAATGCCGCACGCATAATTTGCTACAAGTCCCGATAGCCGAGTTGGCAGAGCGTTGGACTGAACTTCCTCAGGTCTCGGGTTCGAATCCCGGCCCCGGCAGATTTGTCCAAAGACTGGAATTTTGTTCTCGTTTTTAATGTATTGTTTCTCTAGGTTCTAGATGTGAATCCAGATCATTCTTTAGAGTGCATACTGGGTATTTCTCGAATATTCCGAAGTGTATAAAAGCAGAGTTCATCGCCAGTTGGGGATGTTCTCAGTCCAGTGTTGTATCGAGCTTCCAGCGTTAGAATAAATCTAATTGTTTGTTTAATTGAACTGTGTACTTCTTTCGAACTCCGTGACAATATGTATATCAAGAAAATTTGCTTCATTGTTGTTACCATTTGTCTGTATTAAATAAATATATTCTGGATAAAAATTAGTGTTAGGTTTAAAATTGACTTGCTTGCCAAAAATAATTATGTCATCTATATAAAGATAAATGTAATAATCAGAATTATTAATGAAACTATATTTTCAAAATAATGTAAATATAAATTGGCAAGGCAGTTGCTAGCAGGGTCACCTTGTGGCGAACATTTAATCTGCAGGTAATAATTATAATATATGTAGTTCTCTTTAAGTACAAACCTAAGTAGAAAGCTAAACCTATCATAATTAACATTATTAAATAAATTATCTTTATGTAAATTATCAAGTATATTAACATACTAGCTGGTATACCCGTTCTTCGCACGGGTGAATTTAAAAATTAAAAAATACAGACTGAAGGATAAAGAAGTTTTTAATGAGTTAATTTTACGTGAATTGTATAAATTAAACACAAAAAAAAAGCTTTTTACATAACTCAGCTGAACGAAAAAACCCTGTTTGCTAACTCTTAATATAATAGATATAATTGCTGATTTTTTTATTATTGTTATTATTATTTATGATGCCCCGTAACTTTCTTGTGGGTCGATTTTTGAAAACACCTACCTGCTCAGCAAAAGTAACACATTGTTACAAATTTTGTGTAATAAACGCTAAAAACAGGGTAAATAATTTTTATCTGGATGTGTAATTCGTTAATATTATTTTCTGATGCATTTATTTTATGTTAAATAGCTGTTACTCGCGACTTCGTCCACGTGGAATTTAACAAAAAAGTGTTTATTCACTTCGCAGAGTTTACGAAAACTTTTCTTCTACTTTGTGAATCTATGTTTCTTTTTTGTTTTATTTTTTTTTGTTTGCTTTTTGTTGATTTTTTTTTCTTTGCTTTTTGTTGAGCAAATAGGTCTAAGTAGCAAGTAAGGTGAAATGCGAACACAAACGAAGCCGCAAGGAAGGGGGTGAAAGGGACGCATGACCTTTGAGAATGTAGTTAAGGACTGTAAAATCATTAGGATCAAGACATGAACAGGAAATGTCGCGAATGGCAGCAACCTAATCAAAGAAAAAGTTTGATATAACTGCTAGCAATTGTTGAGACAGAAGACTCGCGAAATAAAATAATTCCTATTTTATAAAAATAATCCCTATTGAATAAAAATAGTCCCTATTGAAACAAATAATCCCCATTTGAATCGGATATTGCTCACTAATTCATTGGTTTTAATTTTATTTTCTCGGAATCCTAATTTTTTTTTCCTAAAATAAAAGTAGCCTAAGTTATTCTTTGTAACATTAGCTATCTGCCAGTGAAAATTTCGTCAAAATTGGTCCAGCCGTTTCAGAGATTAGCCGGAACAAACAGACAGACAGAAAAACAGATAGATAGACAGACATAGAGACAAAAAATTTTAAAAATTGATTTTTTCATGTAAGTACCGTATATAATTTTAAATGCATTTAGTAAAAAGCTATTAATTTCAAATTACAAACAGACACTTCATTTTTATTTATATGTATAGATATACACAATAAAAGACATTTTGAATTATTTAAGTTACTCAATTATACACTGATGTTTGTAAAAACTGCAACACCATCAAGGAATCCTCAGAATTAAATGATTTTTGCAGCAATTATAGGATGTGACGTAAAATAGTTAAGTTTCAGAGCACGCATGCATGGCATCGCCTTCTGAACTGATGCTGAAAGCGTATAAATAGAGGCTGTAGTGGGACGTTGAAACAAGTTAATGGTTATTTCTTAGTAGCGAACATTTAGTGAGACCTAAGTATGCTTCCACGACGAAATAAGGAGGAATTCCAACAACTTACGGAGTTTGAGCTGGATAAGATTATCGGCCTTCGAAAAGGAGGATTTTCCTATCGAGCAATAGGAGCTCGTGTGCAGCGGAACAGTTCCACAGTGATGCGAGTTTGAAATCAGTGGACAGACGCGCACCGAACAACTCGAAAAACTGGCAGTGGATGACGGAAGCTGACGTCAGCGCGCGACGATCAACACCTGCTTCGCATGGTGGTGAATGACCGTACAGCTTACTCCAGGCAGTTGGCAGTACATTGGTCTAATGCTACAAGTGTAATAATGTCGGCTTTTTCAAATTCGTTGACATCTGCTGCACCGTGGATTGTGTGCAAGCGTGCCTTTATACAGGATCCCACCTCACGGCAAACCATCGACTGCTGCGTCTGCAGTGGGCTCATGAGCACAGAGCCTGGCAAACTGATTGGCAGCAAGTTGTCTTTTCAGATGAATCACACTTCAATTTGTGGGCCATGATGACCACATTTGTGTTAGACGCTATGCCGGTGATCGCTCCCTTCCAGAGTGCGTTATCGAACGACGTAGTGGGTTAACACCCGGAGTTATGGTTTGGGGTGGGATTTCGTATCATGGACGATCCAATTTGCTACGAATTGATGATAATTTCAATAGCAGCAGGTACGTCCGTGAAGTATTACAGATGGAAGTCGTTCCCTTCCTTCAAGGCGTCCCTGGATCTTTCATCAGGATAATGCACGCCCCCGCGTTGCAAAGACTTTTCGACTGTTCTGCCCAACACATGCAACTTTTCCTCGGCCTGCTTATTCCCCGAATATGTCGCCTATTGAGCACGGGTTGGATTTGGAAGGTCGGAGTGTCGCTCGTGATCCGTGTCCTGCAGCTTCAAAAGACGAACTTCTGCTGTGCATACAAGCAGTATGGGATTAATTCTCGTCTGCATGCAGACATTCAAAATCCGTTTGACTCCATGCCAAGTCGTATAGCAGTACTTATTGCAGAGCGTGGTGTCTACACCAAATATTGATTTCGGACACTTCATATTGTTTTTTTTTAAATTTCGTCACTTATTTGTACTAATATAAGTCGCTTGTGCCTTAAATTTCATTTAATTCTGATGATTCTTTCATGGTGTTACATTTTTTTACAAACAGCAGTTTACATAATATAAGAATACATATACTGATATATAAGAATTTATATATGTATATATATATATATATATATATATATATACAATACAATGGCGCACACAAGGGGGGTCCTGGGGTCCGGACCCCCCCCCCAAAGCCCTTGATTTTTTTTCCGATTGATTATAATTCTAAGTATATAGTAAGTAAAATTTAATTAATTACTTGCTAGTAATGAATAATTTTATTAATTAATGCTAATTATTTATTCAAAAACTAGTTTTTTACTGTGTTTTGTTCCCGAAAATCGACAAAATCAAACGGAGCATGATACAAGAATGGTGAACTTTCGACCCCGGACCCCCCCCCTTGAAAAATTCCTGTGTGCGCCACTGTATATATATATATATATAGAGAGAGAGAGAGAGATAAAGATATATATATATATATATAAGAGATTTGTTTTCTGTTTGTCTGTTCCCTTATAACTCAAGATCCAGACAACCAAATAACATGAATTTAGTACACGTACACAACATTACACGTGGAAGGTTCTTAAACAGGTTTGGCGTTCATAATTCTTTCCAAATTTTTTAAAATTTAATTTTTAAGTGATTTTTCAGTGGAATGACGTCATATGATGTCACGTTTCTCACTAAGTGGACAATTTATACTTTACATGCAGTTTTTCAAGATTATTACATATTTTTACTATAGCTATGTTTATCGGTTGGAATATTTATTCAATTTTTCTATTCTTTGATATTTAATTAGGATTATTTTTCGAATAAATCATTTTTTTAAGGATTATTCTTTTAACAACTAAAATTTTGTTTTGTTATGTTGGCAACATTTAGGTATTATCGCTGGATGTTTATGTGTGTGATTTTGCTTTGAAAATAAAACTTACAATTTCAGTTCTTATTACTGCAATTAACGTAAGTATAGTATTTCCGTTTTCTGTTTTAGATAGTATGAAATTAATAATATTTTGGAATTTTATGTACTATCCTAACAATCGCCAACGTTCAAAATAGCTTGCGAAGTTGGAACCCCGATTTCACATGTCATATATATGCTGAATTGTGAGTCATGTGCTTCGTTTCATATAATGTCGCCAATAGGTTGCGGTTCCGTTATATATAAGTACCTCATTTTTTCAAACTATGCTTTTGCATTGATAAAGTTAGTTCAGTTCTTTTTATGTCAATTAATGTTAGTATTGTACTTCATTTTTCAATTTATTTTTATGCTCGGGATATATATACTTTGGATAATTTTTTTATTTAGTACTTGCGTATTATTGCACAGTCACCAATGCTCAAGACAGCTTGCCACTTTGGAAATCCCAACTTTGTATGCATTGAATTGGAAATCATGTGCTTCATTTTGTATAATGTTACCAATAAGTTGCGATAATACGTAAGTACCTTTAATTCTGTACATTACTATAACATTAGACTGGCCACAACATAACAATTTGGCATGATTTCAAAATCATGCCAAAAATGAGTAGCCTACCAATATGAAATTAATATTATAAGTATTATCTTAGCCTGTTTTATCTTTCCCTCCAGTAATCTTTAATTAATTCAATATATAAGTTTTGTTTTCTTATATTTTAGTACTTACATTTTTTTGGCGATTATGTATTGCAAATATTTTTTTAGACATTGCGATGTCTTTGGCAAAATTAATCAGTGGTATTTTTCTTAAATATGTTTTTTATCTGTTTTTTGGCAATTTTTAAAATTTTGTTTGATGCCTGTTTCAAATGCAAATAGCAAAACAAATATTTTACAATATATATGTATTGTTTGTACAAAAATGTTTATACTGATTTAATCAAAATATTGAGCCTTCTTTTATTTTTCATATATTTTTAAGATTTAATTTTATGTTATAACTAGCTATACCCAGCTAAATGTTTCTGTGACTCAGTCAGCTTTAAAAGACTGGTACACCATAAAATATGTCATGAGGCTTACAAAAGTAATAATACACAATAATTCAAACAAATCTATATACATATAAGATGCATTTGTTGTCTGTCTGTTTATCTGTTCCTTTATAACTCAAGATCCAGACAACCAAATAAGGGGAAATTTGGTACACATACACAAAATTACAGTCATCTTGCATGGGGAAGGTTCTTAAACAGGTTTCGTTCCATCCCAACCTCACTGTGGCCTCCTCATGCCAAAAGTAGTGCTCCATGTGTCTGTTCTGAGCCATGGGTACATTTTAGAGAAAACTTTACTAAACAAAAGCGGCAAGTAAACGCAATAATTCTTTGTTATATTTACTTTACTGCAAGCAAATACTGCAACAAATATCACATTACTTACTACATTACAGACCACGTAGATTTGAACCATGGTCAAGTGATGTGGACAACACCTGAGCTGGCACCCCTTCTCCTAACTACCACACCACACCCACTTAGAAGGAATATTTTTTGAAATCCACTCTTCCAAGATATATAGCAGCACAGATTTTATGATGAGCATTTTAGTGGGGAAGGCGAATAGTTTTGTAGCCGATATTGCGTTTTCAGCTGACGGCATTTCAGCGGATTGCAAAGATTATTATTTTTGTCCCGAAAAAATAGTTTGTCAAAATTTAAGTGTCTTATGTTTTTGTATGTTAATGAAGACCTTAGAAAACGATTTGACTATTTATTTTAAGTGAACGGTGTATATAATTAATTTAACAGTGGAATACCTTTAATTAATTTATTAGCTCTAACATATTAAATTTCCCAAAGTGGAGTATTTTGTTTATGTATATCTCTTAATTTTCAATGTAGTGATCCAAAAAAAAATATTGTATGAAAAAAACTGCAGTAAATCATAATGAGGTGGATAAAGTATTAACATGCATCGATCCCCTACACGGCGGGTCTTACAAAGCTCTAATAAAGCTCGAGCTATGGAAGTAGCTAGATATTTACCAACTTGACTCTATCATTAACATTTCGTTATGTTTTTCATTGAATCGCCATTATAATTTAAGAAACGGCGTTGCTTGCGAATATTACAATTTGAACATAAAATAAATACAACAGAAAGTAATATTAATGTATTACACTTTCAGATATAAATTATTTACTATATTTTAAGCGTTTATTACACAAAACTTTTAACAATGTGTTACTTTTGATGAGCAGAGATCAGCTTAGGGAGGTATTTTCAAAAATCGACCCTCAAGAGTGTTACGGAGAGTTATAAATAAAAAAACCCCTTTTTATCAGCTATTAGATCTACAGACTTAAAATTTAATAAAGGTGTGTTTTTTCTTTCTTTTTTTTTTTTTTTGTTTAGCTGAGATATGCAAAAAGCATTTTTTGTTTAATTTCCAAATCACGTAAAATTAACCCATTAAAACCCTTTTTATCATTCAATCTGTGTTGTTTAATTTTTCAGTTCACCCGTGCGAAGAACGGGTATACCAGCTAGTATATATATATATATATATATATTAAAAGATATCTTAGCATTTTAAGAATTCGTTTATATATATATATATATCTTAGCATTTTAAGAATTCGTTTGTATTGAAAAATATTCTAAAAAATGGAATTTTTTATCAATAAGTTACAGTAACCTTTGAGGGTCAATTTCTGTAAGACCCGTTCAAGAAACAGGTTTAATTCAATTATAGAGACGTTCTTTACCAAATTTCCTTACTACAGGTCTAGTAGTTCGAAAACAGTTTTTTTTTTTCAATCAATACGCCTGAAAAGATTTCCTCTCCCCCATAGGAGCCAATTTCCAAAAGCAAATTGCATACTAAATTCCATTATGGTAAAAAGTAGTTCAATAACGAAAATTTATTTATAAATAAGTACCCTTCTTTCTCAAATAGGAGTCAATTTCCGTTAAATCCGTTCTTAGCGGATCTATACTCAACAAAAAAACAAAAAAGGGGGGAATAATCAGGCCAACAAAAGTTTAAGTCTGTACGTCTAAAAGATTAAAAACGGTAATTTTTATCTTTAACGCCATTTAAGCCCTCGCAACAACCTTTCGGGTCAATTCTCAAAACACTTTTTAGCGGAATCTCTGCTCCATGAAAGTAACAGGTCTACCAAATTTCTAGCATGTAGGTCAAATAGTTCAAATTGGGGTAAGTTTACATATAAGACCACTTAAGCCCTTGCGACACCCTTTGGAATTCAATTTTCGTAAAAAGCTTTGTGTAGCGAATCTCAACTTTATAAAAGGAACTGGCCTACCAAATTTCAAGTTTGCAAGTCCAATAGTTCAAAAACGGGAATATTTGTCTCTAACGCGCCTTACGCCCCCGGAATACCCCTTAGAGGTCAACTTTTACAAAACTTTTTTTGTAGATGACCTGTACTCCGTGAAAGGAACATTCCTACGAAAAATTTCAAGTCTGTAGAGCTAATAGTTCAAAACCAGGAATATATATCTCTAACTCCTCTTAAGCCCCCTCAAAGCCCTTATGGGTCAGTTTTACCAACACAAAAACTTTCGCGGGCATGCGTCTAACCATTCCAAAGTTTCATCGCAATCGGATGAACGATTTAGAAAGGCATAAGAGACATATAGACAACCATTCATTTTTATTTATACAGATTAAGAATCTATTAAAATTTATTCAAAAAATAATAAATAATGATATTCTGGTAAATTTTGAAATGAAATTTCAATACTAGAAATATTTTCTCAAAAGAGTATGAGGTTATGTTCAAACATTAAAGAGAGCTTTCTTCAACAACAACTCATAGTCGCAAGATTGCGTCTATGATATTTTAAAGCTTATGTCTTATATTTTTAAAAGACAGAAACTAGAGATAACTTTTACAATAAGTTTTCCATATAGATGCACAAATTAAATTTCATCTTACTTTGAGTTTCTCATAAAAGTTAAACTATTCTGAGAGATTGAAAACAATGGGTACAGAGAGGGAAAGTGCTCATTCAAGTAGTTGAACACAACAAACGACAGTGAGTGAGCAAAGAGAGCCCGTGGAATATATTAGTTAATAGATTTAAATAACATTCATTTAGTACTGTAAAAGGCAAGACATCAGCGTGAAATTATTGAGATACTGTTTTTGAGACACGGATGTTTTGAAATGGCAGAAACAGAAATTTTCAGTGAGTTCTTAAGGTCAGACATTTTGTTATTCTTCGGGTGTCTGATCTCTGAAAGTAGCTGTTCATTAATTTAGGAGACAAGATTTTCCCCATCGAAGATGACTCTTATGGAACTATCAAATTTATCAAACGTTTCTTATCACAGTATGGCTTCCCTGTATTTCCTCCGGAAATTGCTGAATGCTTTGATCGATTGAAAGTAGAATCATAAATATACTGAAAGAAAGATGATTTTTCAGATATCTTGAAACTTGTTTTGAAATTCATCTGTCAAATCGTAAAACATATCTGCAAAATGTTCCACCTCCACGTCGAAATGCCTAGAATTGCTTAAATTTGCAATGTACGAACTTTTGTATTTTATTTTCAACTCCATTATAGTTTAAAATATTATTCTAATCAGTTCGTTGTTTTTTCTTGAGAAACCTTCTCTCTTAACCAAATGATAATAAAAATACCAAATCTGTGAGCCAAGTTAATGCATCCGTAAATTACTTGAATTCATTTTTTTAATCATAAAATGCTTCAATTCGAATTAAACATGTTACTTTCGAAAAAAATAAACAATGTCTTCATAGTCACAAGCTTCAGGACATTTTGTCCATACAAAATTGAGTCTTAATACTATTCTACTCATCCATCTGCAAGGATTTTGCAATGAACACACGTCAATTAGCTCTCGCCTCTTCTATTCATTTTGAAGATCCGTCTTTTTTTACCTTTGTCAGATCAGTTCAAAACTATCCAAGTTATTTTAATGCTTGTACACTACTCAAAAAGTTTAGGCGAAATTACGCAAATATTTCTTCTGACAACCGACGCAAAATAAACCATCTATAGTCTAAAGCAGGGGTACTGAACCTTTTTTTCTGCCGGGCCGCATGCATATGTTGCCTATTTCACCCGGACCGCAACATGAGGATTAATGGAGGGGGAGAAATGCTTTAAGACCAAGATAACATAGAAAATTTAAAATGTGGAAATGGATCAAAATGTTAAAACTCTCTTATTTTGCATTTTTTAATCATTATTTTTTTATTTTTGCCATTAATTTTTTCTAAATTGGAAGCATTTAAGAACCACTTTTTCACAATTTCGGCATCAGTAAATAGTTTCATATGATTACCAATTACGTAACAAATTTCGTAGGATGCCTTGTTACCGTTGTGACATGACCACTGACAAAACACTTTTTTGCTGCTGTAAAGATTATTCAAGAAAGCCTATTTATCATCCCATGAAAGAGATCTTCAAGGAGAAATAGCATTGAACAATTGCTGATTATTGATATTCTTTAAATAATTTTTTGTGACAGATCAAACAATTACTGAACCATGCTTGTTTTTCACAACAAAACAGTCAACTTCCAAATCGCCTTCAAACAATCTATTTTCTGCGAATATTTTTCACTAGCAAGATATGAAAAATAGTTAAAAAATAGCTCCACTCATAAAATGTTCGCTATTCCACTGTTGTCTATTATCACTAATAAAAAAAATGTATCAATTCGCACCCATACGACATGGACAACAAAAAGCAAAATTTATGTATTTGATTTCTTAACAAAGAATTTTCCCAGAAAATTTTCATAAATAAATGAATTTCTCTGAGCAATGGGCCATGACCGGGCCACTTATAAAGGCCCGGAGAGCCGCATGTAGCCCGCGGACCGCAGGTTAAGTATCGCTGGTGTAAAGTGTAGAGAAAAAGAGAAGAAAACGTCATGCGCTAATCAACGTTCATGACGTCAAAAACCAGAAAAAGGATATAAGTGCAGAAATTGTAATTCCGTTGCAGCTGTAGTTTTTCGTTGTCTCAGTGGTGAAATTCAACATTTCAGCTGTTGTTTTGAGAAAAGGTGACTGGAAAATGTTACAATAACGGGATCTACCGGCATCCATGGCTTGGCGTATTATCGGAAGACAAGTCAAAAACAAAGATTTGTAATGGACGGTGTTTGAAGTGGCAAGAAGTATCATTGCAAGTCTGTGTAATTGATTCCAAGAAACAGAACATGTTCGACGTCGGCCAGGACAAGGTCGTCCACGTGTTACCACAGCAAATAATGACCCATATATCCTTTTAACATCTCGTCGACATAGTACAACCAATGGGACGCAGATTCAAAGATAGTTTCTTTTGGCAACAGGACGAAGGGTCTCAAGCCGAACGATTCGAAATAGGCTTCATGCGGGTGGATTATATGCACGCAGGCCAATGCTGTGTATTCTGTTGACAGAAAGACACCACGTGACCTCAAGAAAGTAGACTGCTGAATGTAGATATTGGACCCAAAGGGATTGTAGTCAAGTGCTCTTAACGGACGAGTCCCAATTCAGATTAGAGTAAGACAAAAAGACGTGTTTCGGTATGGCGAGAAAAGGGCAATCGAAACAATCCAATATTCGTTCAGGAAAGATCACGTTACTGACGAGGTGGCTTGCTGGAATCAGCATAGGCCGACGTACTGCACTACGTATCATTCGGAATAGCAATTAGGAGAATTAAAGGTATGCATACAAGATTCTGTGACCCCATGTCGTACCTTACGCTGCAGCCATTGGAGATCCCTTTCTTTTAATGCAGGATAATTCCAGACCTTATACAACTCGTCTTGTGGAGAACTTTCTTGAAGCTGAAACCATACAGCATATGGAATGATTGGTCTGCTCTTCTGATCTTAATTCGGTCGAACATGTATGGGACCTAATCGGAGGACGCGTTTCTGCAAGACCCAGACCTCCTGTAACTGTCCAAGACTCAGAAATCCCACTTCGTCAAGAGTGGAGCAGTGTTCCTCAAAGTATCATTGATAACCTCATCGCATCCACACTCAATAGGTTTGTGGTAGTCTTAGTAGTTTGGGGAGGGGCACACACCCTACTAGACATTTCCAATGAATCCATTTTGTTGCATTTACATGTAACCAAATGGAAGCATTAATTGATGTTCTTTATACTACTTCAAAGAATTTAAGTTCCCCCACGGTTGTTTTTTGTTTCTTTTATTCTATATATTCCGTTTTTCTTTTTTGACACCTGAACTCTCCTTTTTATGCCTATACAGGGCGTAACGGTTTCCTACCTTTTTTGCTTGCCCCTCTTATTTTGCCCTCCCCTAAGACTTGGACTCATAGGGGGTCGGACTACATTTCTTGTGACAGTGAGTGCTTTTTATTTCTGTTCTCAACCGCGGAGAACAGTACTTTAAGTTAGGATTTCGGCGAGAACCACAATTGGCTAAGAATATTGGGGCGCGTGGATATTTTGGAGAGCCATAGCTAAATCTATTCCACACTTGAAAATTTAGAAATGAGAAGAGATATATCTCAAATGTTCATTCTATGAACATTCTAACCACCGTCCACGAGCTTTGCATTCATAAATATAACTAGCACCAAAACTTCAACATCATTTTGCATTAACAAAATTTTTTTAAAGAATAATTTATATTTTAAAACATTAATTTTGTTAAAAGAACTGTTTTCTATTGCCTCCTTTTTAACGCAATCCGCTGAACCATGGTAACGTTGTGAAGTAACAAATAAATACCCCTTACACCCGTAGAAATGAAGAATATATAAAATTTTAAGAATATGGATTTATGAATTTCTTCCTGTTAAAAAGCGGATTCCATTAAAAAGTTTTCCGGTTTAGAATTAATAGCATCCCAAGACTTTATTTGTAATATAAGCGGTATTTTTAGACACAATCACACAAGAGGTTTAAATGAACGATTTGTTGCTGGGCTTCATTCGTAAATAGGCTTAAAATTTTGATTATCCTAGGAAAATTTTGTGTTTTCGGATAAACACCGGAAACCCGATTTTATTTTTAAAGTGTAAATTTAGTTTCATCCGTTATATAATGAAAGTAACTATCGGTAAAAAAATACATTTCAAAAAGTACCTTTCTCTAAAGTGAAAATTATTTTTCAAGGCCTTTAAATCTTTAAACATATCGCGTCCCATAATTAACGCGTTCACGGGTTGCACAACAAAATTTAACTAAATGTATTGTAGTTTAATTTTTGAAATTTCTCACATAAACAAGGAATATAAAAGTCAATTTCTACTGAGATCAACAAAGAAAATTTTTATTTTAGCTACTTTTTATTAAATAGTTACAATTAATATAAATATGTATATACATAGTACCGAATCACAATATTAAGTGATAATTAATTTTTATTCATTGTCTATAAAGTATCGTATTGTCATCCAAAACAATCGTGTCTATAAAATTTCAGCTCAACCGAATGCTTTCAAAAGTGAGAAAAAAAATCTTTTAAAGTTTTGACCCAAGTCGCTAAAAATGAAACCAACGTGGCTGTATCTGTAATTCAGTCAATTAATTTTAATTAGTTATAGTTTTATTAATTAAAATTAAATTACTGTATTGTCATCCAAAATAATCATGCATATAAAATTTCAGCTCAATTGAGAGCTTTAAAATATATTTTATTAACGATTGATACGAACGTCCAAGATAAATAAATATAGAGAGAGTGTGAGCTAATAGTAGGAATTGAAAAAGTGATTATCAGCAACATTCATTAGACGCAACATTTTCCCCTCCAGTATAGCGGCTGATAACATAATAGCACTCCGCTACGAATCGTGTGCCTAATCTTAAATATTCCGCTTTCAGAGGGGAAGGAGATATTCATTTGAACAATGTGTTAATGCTGCAAAACATTTCTTTTTATTAAAAATTTTATGTTAACAATTACTCGTCTGTTTTAGGCCCTTCCCATCAATATGTATAAACATACATCGTTAAGTGATTCAGTGATTATTCGAAACAGAACTAGAGCTCAGGTAACGGACTTCGCCTTTTCTAACCATGATCAGGGACGAGAACGACACCCGAACTGACACCACAATATTGCCCACCCATGTGATCCTCGCCAGAATCAACGTGCAATCCACTCCTCTACACGTATAACGTGGAGAAGCTTAATTGAGAAATATCAAGCGGAAGGGGGAAAAATATATATATTTAACTAATCAACCTCGTATTAGAAAAAATCAAAATTTTGCAATAACCGCTACAGATTTCACTCGAGATAAGTACAGATTGGGAAATTACTCAAAATCGCGAAATCTATCGATCACACACACACATTTGTTTTTTATTACAAAAAAATATATCTAGTTTAAATTCTTTCTTTGTGTATGAAATAGTTATTATGTAATTGGTTATCAAAAAATGTAAATAAGAGAACTTTATTTATTATTTATTTATTGTAATGATTTAACCATTCATCCCAGCGTGTTAAAAATTGTAATTCTTTATTTCTCTCGTGCTTTATATTAATGCTCGTGGGTTTTTTTTATAAAAGTTAACTGTAATTATAATTATGGAAAGTTCTGGAACTTTCGATGGCAATAGATAAGGAGATGGAATATTCAGTTTGAAAAATAAAGTCTTGAGTTGAATGTGGCAAGAGATGTTGACATTTTTATTTTCGTGTTAAAACTGGCGCCCAACGTGGGGCCTAAAACCTACGACCCCGTAGAAGCAGAAACCGCCGCTGTGACGAAACGCCGCAGGAAAATGAAAATTTAACCTGTTCTGTAAGCCTTACTGTCCCGGAAGAAATTACTGGTATTGCGCGGCAATCCTTTTAAAGCAAGAGAAAATCCCTAGAAGTAGAAAGAGACAAAGTGAATCATCCTGACTTCAATTGTCTGAAGAAAAAAAAAAGGAAATCTATTTCCTGTTAAAAGTTTTTGCAATAATGTTTTGTGCATTTTTCATGTACAAGTGATAGCAATCCTGCTACAGTGTGTTAGTGCTAGGGATAGTTTTATTATTTATTTCATTGATTTTTTGGTATTCTTATGCAATGATAATTCTCAATTTTGCTGTATATTAATTTATTTCTTGTGAGATAACGTTTCCTGATTAATATTTTGTGAAATGCACATTAATAATTACTATTTTGCTTAATATTTTACTGATTTCCTATTGAATTTAGGTAGCATTACATGCCTGATTATTTTAGTTTTGTTTAGTATTTTCATTGCATTGAATTTTTGTATCATTACAACTGATGCTTCCTAAATTTTCTTTATATTATTTTATTATTTGAATTAATGTTCCTTGTTGGTATTTTGAATATGATATTAATTTATTTACCCATTTGAATTGTTTTTTGAAGTGCATAATAATTTATAAGGTCTTAAAGCTAGCCATATTTTAAAGTGTATTCCCATATCTGTAAGAGCTTTGGTGGACAATAAGGCCTGGACCTTAGTTATTTATTTTATTTATTTGCAACTCTTAAATTTCTCAGTCATGTCCTTTCTGAGAAAAGGGAAAAAAGCTGATCTCATTAAGCTTGCTATTGAGTTAGGTGAATGTGAGTCGAATGGGGAAGAGATAAAAATAATTGAATTAAGGACAAAAATTTTAACAAATGATGCTTATAAGGAAGACCCTGAATTTGTGAAATGTATCTTTGAGGGAATCGTATCAAATAGGATAGACGAGGGTAACAAACAAAAAGAGAGGAAACACTGCGAGAATTTGAGCTGCAGAAAATACGACTGCAAAATGAGACTCAAAGAGTCGTAGGTCCAAAAACCCTACCCGAAACAAAAATTGAATTAAAGAAGTTGCTACTAACATTCAATCCTGAAGTTGATAACATGGACCTGTTCCTCGCCTTATTCGAACGGCAAATGAAGCTATTGGATCTTGGTGAAGATCTGTGGGTACCCTATATATCTCATTGGTGCCCTACCTAGTGATGTAACCTCCCTCATTGCCCGTGAGCCTGAGGAGAAATGCAGAGATTACTCCCACATTCGAGGAATGCTTCTGCAACGGTTCAAATTAACCGCAGAAAAATTCCGGGATCTGTTTTCACGTCACAGAGAAAGCCCAAATGGGACGTGGAAGGATTATTATTTTGAATACCGAGCATATTTTGAAGGTTGGCTCAATGAGCTTAAAATTGATTCATTTGACGGATTGAAGAATTTGATGATTGCCGATCAAATGAAAAAGCGATGCTCTCCAGAGTGTAAGGAACATTACCTGGATATCTGGGAAGAACTTATCTCCCCAGAAATGTTAGCAGATAAGCTGGAAGCTTTTGACAACATCCGACGTTCCCTACCCAGTGGACCTAGGAGACACGTGAAGGCAAGTGAAACCGTAAATGATGGTGACCGACCGTAAATGACCCGCCCTCCCAAAAGAGAATATTCCCATCAGGTACCAAATGAGAGATCGCCTCTCAGATGCTATGGCTGTGGGAAACAAGGAGTGATAAAATCTAGTTGCCCCATCTGCAACCTCAACGCCTCACAAAGAACAGACGTAACACCCAATCACATCAATGCTTACACAGTTCAGACCAGAAGCCCTCGATTGACCCTAATCGACATAACTTTCTGTGGAATAAAGGGACGTGTATGTGCAGACACAGGATCTTTACATTCAATTGCTGGGGAAAGGATGTTCCAGATATTTAAGGATAAGGGACTCCTTTTGTAGGAAACCACATTAGCAATGAGCTTAGCAGATGGTCAACAGACCACAGATGAGGCCCTCACAACCCAAGTAATGGTAGAAATTGAGGGGTGATCAGTCTTGACCAAATTCATAATTCTCGCAAAGGGAAATAGAACACTTCTAGGAACAGATTTCCTTAGTTCTGCTGGTTTGGTTCTAGATGTGAAGAATACTTGTTGGTACTTCTGGGACAATCCTACCCACAAGTATCCATTTGGTGAAGAATTGGACACCCCGTCCATAGTTGAAAAGATGTCCAGCAACACCTGCCAATTAAGAGAAGGGGAAGGTGAAAGTTTGACCTCTGTGTGTGTGTGCCCAGAAGGAGAAACTTAACCTCCTGTTGGAATCCTTCCAAAATGTCTTCGAACCAGGGGGAGAAGCAACAAATATCTTGGAGCACCACATTAACACGGGAAATAGTCCTCCTATTTCTGTACCCCCATACAGAATGTCTCCTATAAAGAACTGTCCTGACTGCATTAAATACAAAGCTTCAAATCAGAAGCCTTCCGGGCTATTACAGACACCTGTGCCAGCCCAACGTTTTGAAACCTTGGCCATTGATATCTTCGGGTCCCTACCTGAGAGTAAAGATGGTAAAAGATGGATCCTCATCATTGAGGATTGTACCACCAAGTGGGTCAAACTGTTTGCACTACCCAATTCCACAGCTAAAGAATGTGCCATTACCATGATTGAAGAGGTTCTACTGAGGTATACAATGGAACCCAGTTTGTGTCAGCAGTGATGCAACAAATATGCTACCTATTAAACATTCATCAATCCCTGATCCCATCCACAAGCTAACTCAGTTGAACGAAAGAATAGGGATCTGAAACCACGGCTGGCAATTCTCATCCAAGACAAGCATGACTGTTGGTCAGAGAAGCTACCCTTCATCCGCTTTGCTCTCAACACTGCCAAATGCGAAACGACAGGATAGACGGCAGCCTTTCTGAATTTTGGTAGAGAGTTACGCACTCCAAGTTTGTTAATGATATCCGAGTCGTCATCCAGAACGATAATTTTGTGCCAGAGATATCTCTCTCCCTATCTCAAGAAATTCACTAAGTTTTCCACTCGGATTAGAGAGGTGGTTGAAGAGCAACATGATAGTAGGAAGTTTTACGCTGATAAAAAGAGAAAAGCTGCTCCAACATATCAACCTGGAGAACATGTCTTTGTAGCATCACATCCGTTGAGCAACGCTGCGCAAGGAAGAAGTGCAAAACTAATGCCACGCAGAGACGGTCCCTACGTGATTTTAACACAAAGATCACCATGATCTTACGAGATTGCTAGTCTTGATAATCCGGGGGAACCTCTTGGTGTTTACCACACCTCTGCTTTAACTCCTTGTAATAATCACAAAGTGAAACCCCTTATTCCTCTTCGTAAACGTGGCCGTCCACCAAAGGTCCCACAGACTCCTGGTTCCTCGTCGAGACGCCGTCGGAACCAGAGGGGGAGGATGTAAAAAATGGTAATATTTATTATTTATTTATTGTAATGATTTAACCATTCATCCCAGCGTGTTAAAAGTTGTTAATTCTTTATTTCTCTTGTGCTTTATATTAATGCTTTTATTAATGTTTGGTATTAATGCTTTTATATTAATGCTCGTGTTTTTTTTATAAAAGTTAACTGTAATTATAATTATGGAAAGTTCTGGAACTTTCGATGGCAATAGATAAGGAGATGGAATATTCAGTTTGAAAAATAAAGTCTTGAGTTGAATGTGGTAAGAGTTGTGAGTGTGTGTGTTGACATTTTTATTTTTGTGTTAAAACCGAAAGTATTATTAGCTTGTTGCAAATAGAAACGTAACAAGTCATTGCAATAAAAACAATCGCAGGAAATAAAAATAAAAAAATTTGAAACAACACAATGCGGCTGTTATCTTGCGGAAAATGCCGATATTGTTCTCTCTTCGATAAGTTCTTTCTTTTCTGTCTTACCCCCAGCAGAGTGCACGCAACTTTGTGCCAATACGCTTATTTCAGTTGGATAAAGAGCGAGAAATTACTAACGCAGTTTGAAACGATTTTTATTTTTACTGAACTACTAATTATTCGAAAGAATTTTACAGCGTGTTGTTGTTGCTAATGCCTCTTGTCTGACGATGTCGAGGCAAACAGCTAGATGTACACGTCGTTAGACGAAGCTTTGAACGCCATACATGTGACAGTGAGATTTGTCACGATTAAAAATGCAAAAGGCCAGCGGTGTTCTCAGATAAGTATTTAGGTTACTTTTTAAATTAATTTTACGACACCAAGAAACACAAACTAAACCGTCATTTATTCCAATATATAAATCTTTATTAATAGAACAGCAAATTAAGAACATTATTTACATTTATTCCGGTTGAGTAGTTCATATACTACACTTTTCGCCAAACGATTTTGTGGTTTATTTACTGTTAACGTAACACAAGTGGTCCCCCTCCCAAATACTGAACGCTTCCGATGATGCTTAACTTGGGTCATCGGACGAGAACCGGTGTTTTCATCACGATGTGGCAGTTGGAGATATCGACATAATAGGTCTTATTTCTGGTTTCACTTTCTAGGTTGCATCTTAAATATATTATGATTGAAAATAATTAAATTCATTTCTTTAATAAATGTCATTTTTTTCTTAGACTTGTACCTATCAAGAATTTTCTGTCTCGAATGCACCAGTGTTACAATAAATCCCTGTTTTATCCTATAGTGCTTTCTATCATTTTTTTAAAAAAAATCATTAAGAAGTTTAATAAGAGGTGGCAGAGAGAGAGATTTTTTCGTTGTCAAAACATAATTTTGAAATTCATTCAAAACAGATACATACACAGATTACTTTCAGGGTTCCCTTAGGCTTGAAGGGTTAGTCATGCGTCGTTTGTTTCCAATACAATGAAGGGCAACAACCCTATTTATTACACCAGAAACGTCTTGAGATTCTTTGAAGCCCTTCTGCAAAAATACCTGAGATCTTTAAAGCAGTGTGTATTGTCAAATACTCGTACAAAAAGTAATTTGAAACAAATAAATGGGCACGAATCACCTATCATCGACTCGATCGATGGCCGCATTTCGATTAAAGGAGTTGAATGATTGTTTATGGTATTAAGCCTAGATATGAACAATGGTCATTACATAATAATACAGTCTTACCACTTTTGAAATTCTCTCTTTTTCGGTCAATACCAGTGGACCATTAAAATTTTCCGAATCATGATCTTATTAAGACAAAGAAGGTGAAGCCCTGGCCTAGTTGGCATATGCCTTAAGGTGTCTTCGGCTAATGTTAAAGCAGTGCTTCTCAAAGTTTCAATACTTGCGACCTAATTTTCAATCATATAATTCCTCCCCCCTCCCATACAATAACAATCTATTGAATGCAATAATAATGTACTTTGACGCTAAAACTACAAAACTATCTTAATTATAAACCAGTCAAATTATCAAGATAAGTATTAAATTTTGTATATGTGACTTTCAAATAATAGATATTTTATGTAAGTTATTTTTAAGAAAATTAATAGATATTTTAAGTAAATTATATATACTTTTAATAAGAAAAGTTGCTTTTCGTTTCTAATTTTTAAATTGGAACAGATAAGAATAAAAGTTTAACGTGTATTTTTATTATGTCAGAATGTACTTTGTTTTGCTAACTTTAAGTAAATTTTTATAACTTTTCAAAATAATTTTTTATTCTCGACTTTTTGATATACTTGCGTGCCCCTCGTAGGGTCCACAGTTTGAGAAACACTGTGTTAAAGAAGAGGGACCGAATTCGGAATATTTCTCAGATATAAAAGTACTCCAACTTTATTATTATATATTCTGGCTTCACTATCCTTTAGAGAAACACTTATTTTATTAAACTACTCATTTTTATCCGAGTTGACACATTTTTTCTTTTATAAAATGTGTTTTTTCTCCTATACTGTAATGCTAAATGAGTTTTTCTTTCACATGTTAAAAGGAAAAACTAATTATTTATGAAGTAATTTGAAATTTTAAACACTCTATTATAAACAAATGAATGAGTTACAATTTTTTATAAATTGGAAGCATTTTTTCAGTCCGAAAATGTGCTCCGTGGTAAGTCCACATTGTCGTACATATGACGAAAACAGTCTTGAGCTAATAACAAGAAATGAATAAAATAACGGCTTCGTTCGAGTTGCGAAACACAAAGAACTTGTTATTTCATGCGTGGCTATCAACGAAATAGACGAATTATATGGATCTCATGCAGACCTTATCAGAATAGAGTGAGCACTGAATAGACCCTTTGGTAACTAAATACAGTCAGACTCCTATTTCGCGAACCTCTTTTTGGAAACAAGAACAGAATAGTATTGAAAGATGAATCTCTATTGAACACATTTTCCACATAACAAACTTTTTTCTGGACTTAACAGGACTTGGCACCTTAAAAATGACCTAAACATCATTTTTTGTATTTTATTAAGTTATATTCTTTGCATTATTATCTTTCGATTGATATATCACTTTTGTATGTCTGAAAATTAGAAGTTGGGAAAACTTCAATTGAAAAATGTAAACGAACAAATTAGAGAATTCGACCACGCCCCATTTTTAGATAAAAAAAAAGCGAAAAAAAAAGCTTTTTGATAAAGAAAAGCTATTTTTTAAAAAGTGAAATGATAACAAAAAGAAAGAAAGCGTTACAAATAAAGTAGGATATTTTTGAAGTATTACATTAATGTAATTTTTTGTCTTTTGAGATGTGTGCTTAAAAATTTTAGTTAAGCTATTTTGTATTAAAATAATTTTATAATTTCAATTCCTATTCATCATATGTTTTTCATAAAAAAAATATAATATTTCAATATTATGTGAAGCAAAATACTTTAAAATTTCTGTTGTGACAAAAAGATTGCTTTTTACATTTTTCTTGAGTTTTCTTATGCAATAATACTCATTAAAAAGGATACTTTATACTATATATGGGATGAAATAACATGAAAATGCTATTATTTTTAAGAAAAGTATATAGTTAATATTTTAACGTGGTATTTTATTTTTTTATTTCTCTTTATAATACTTATTTTTTTAGAATTATAAACTTTAAAATGGTATTTCTCAATTTGAGTTTTTTCGTATTCAAAATGCTTCTCCTTCTACAATTATTTACAAAATTAGGAATCGATTTTGCTGTAAATACTTTTTTTAAAAAATTTTAATCCAGGAGATTTTGGCCTTTTTTTGTTGAATTTTAGCTTACATATCAGCATTTTATTTATTTCTCCAAAACTAATTAAGTTATTGTAAAATCGATGCTTAAAGTTGTTTAAAATATCCCTAAGCGTGTTTTACAAAAAAATTGTAAGTAAAAAAATAAATAATTACAAAAACGAATATAATATTTTTTTAAAATTTCAAATTTTCTTCAAAAAACTTAAATTTTTCAAATTGAGCGAATAATATTTGCTAAATTTCATCTCGTATCATTTTCTTAAATAGAAACAATATATAAAAGGCTAAGATATAATTTTTAAATACATAAATAAAAAAAATAGCAGTCATTGGGACTGCCGATAGAAGTGAAAACGGAACTATTAAGTTGAGAGTAATTAAAACTATATGCAAAAATTATATGAGATTTTTTATGTTTTATTTCTTAGTTACATATGATGGGTTAAACAAATCATGAACAAAAATATAAATACAAAGTGGTTGAAAAAATAATTAATATACAATTACCTTAATTATACATAGTATTTTTTATATTTACACGAATTTCAATGAATTCAAGTTTGAACATTATTTTCATTATTTACATCATTGTCATCATTAATTTCGACAATACTTAGATTATCTGTTCGTTCAATCATTTCATTGTATTCTAAAAAGATACAATAGGTTTATGGTAACTTCAAATAAGAAATAAAAAATGTTTGATTGAAATTTATCTAAATATCGTATAAAAACAGCATCGATAGTCGTTTTATACTTTGTTGTACTGACTTTTCGATCATTAGCATAGTCAAACCTAATGTTTCATTCAAAAATTCAATTAATGATAAATTTTTGTCATCTGCGAAGTTAATATTAAAGTCTAATATCATAGGTATGTCGTCAAATTTTTCGCCAAATCTTTTTCGAGTAATTCCAGAACCTTCTTTTGTGTAAAATCATTAAATTTTCGAATAAAAATTGTTCTATCTGTTGACATCTTCAAGTTTTTTCTCGTGGGATTAAGGATCTAAACAAGTATAAAAAATAGAAATTTAGAGATTTTAATTATGTTACAAATTTTTTTTCTAATAGTGAAATTAAATTATATAAGTTCATAAATAATTATTTGGCAAAAAAATAACAAAGCACGTATTTTATATCTAACAAATTACACAAACAAACAATAACTTCGTAAAATTGAATTTTACAATAAATGAACATATTTCATAAAATCTGAAATTATTATAAACATTTTTTATTTTCCAATTTTAAAATCCACGAAAAAATATTATCAAATAACCTAGGAAATCTATTTTACCACGCTAGTAAGATAAATCTTATACCGTAATAATACTCATTTCATGATGAAGAGGTTAAATATTAAAAACATAATTAAAATGAATAATGCTAAATTTTAAATACAAATATTCGTACAAATATTAAAAATGTTTAAAAATATATTCGTTGTTTTCATTATTCATTTATCTGTATATAAAATATTAATATGTTTCATACTCACTTTTATACTGAAGTCAATGAATTTAAATTCAATAAATAAACAGTCATCCCTTCAATTAAATAATTACAATAATAGTCGAATTAAAAAATTCACTTAAATAAACAAAATCCAGTACACACAAGTTGAACTTCCCACGTGGTCAATTTAACTTTACTTATGTATATAACTACACTCTAATACTTAATGTACAACGCGTCACATTTACAATTACAGATGTACTGCTACTATAACGTATTGGTGACGTGACTCACAAAATTATACTTATCCAAAAAGCGTCCAACGCGCACATAATACAGTCAGAAATAGTCGATGTATTAGTGTATACGTGTACACAGGCTACTGCGCGTGCGCTAGTCTGGAGATCATTAGCATGTCGGTGACGCGAACCGAGGATTTTACCCTCTACCAAAACGCTCAACGCGCGTAAAGAAGTTTTCACTTCAAAAATGTACAAAAGATGCCAAATCCCCTGAACGACTTGGTTAAATAGAGATCTGACTGTATAGGAAAAGTTAATAATTAAAATTATGAACTACTTATTCGGAAGAAACAAATATAAAATAAAAAATAAGGTTCCTGGTGTAATAGCGTTGTTTGCGTTGTAATATTGTGTAAAAAATTAATACACAATTTTCGGTGCTGATTCTTCACACATAACCCTGTTACCACGAGTTAGCGAGAGGTCAGCTTAATTCGATATTACGGGAACAGTAGAGAAGGTGTGACGAATCTATACGGAACTTTATCACTAACCTTCTGAACCGACCTTTTTAGGGAAATTTAATTCCCTACCTATTTCCAATCAACTCCAAAGAGCGGACAGGATTACTTGTTATGTAGATTAGATTCAGTATTTAAGTCAAACGAAATAGTAAAGTTAGAGCAGTAGGAGATAGACATTGAAGCATAGAGTTATAGTGATTTTGAATTGAAATATTGTAGTTGAAGATAAATTAATCTCATGAAGAATTGAGATTCCGAGTGGTAAATATAAAATTGTATTTAAAGTCTCATTAAAGTTTTAAGAGTGAGATTAAAGTTAAATGTTCATTAAGAACATTATTGAATATAATTCTGGGATCTCTAATCGTGGTAATTTCTGCGTGATCGTTATTTAATGAATTAATTAATTGGATTATTAATTAATTGAGTTAATTTAAAGAATAATAATTAAAACCTCATAATATTCACATTGTTGTTGTTAATAAATCTTTGATTCTATTTGGGAAAGATAATCAAATAAAGAAAGTTAATTATAATAATGGCTACTGGTTCTTTTATATCTCATAATTATTCTAGTTCTCAAAGTGAGGTCCCCAAGGACCATTACAATGGCGCCCAACGTATAAATCCCGAGAATAGAGTCGGATCCAGTTTTAGAATCATTCCGGAACAATATTTTTCGGGGATTGAGAACATAGATGATTTTTTGGAGAATATTGATCATAATCTCGCGTATTATGAGATACCTGCACAACTGGCATGTGCTTACTTGAAAGGTCATCTCAAAGGACGGGCACTCGACTGGTTCGAAGTTCTAGGTTATAGAGTCATTGAAGATAAGACAACAGACTACGCGCACTTAAAACAGGCATTGTCGGAACAATTTCCCGTGGTCAGAAACAGGTCAGAACTAGAAACGCGATTTTATTCCTCATCACAAAGACGAGACCAACAACCTTCGGACTTTATTTATGAATTGTTGAAAATTCATAAAATACTTAAACTAGAAATGTCGGAGGAAAAATTAATAGATCACGTCGTCAGTCGATTAGAACCTCAAATTTTGGATTATGTCGAAGTTAGACATCCACGAAATACTGCCAATCTCCTACAAATCGTTGATAAATACGAAGAACGTTTTATGCATAGACAAATCAGAGGTTCGAGTGAGGGATTTAGAAGTTCAGCCCCTCATGAAAACAATCGTTTTAATACCCGGCATAGACAGGAAAATTGGAGGGAAAACAGAAATAATGAGAGATACGCCAATAATAGCCGACCACAAAGGGAATTTAATCGATTCGAAAACCAAGGTTTCGCAAATCGCAGATTCGAAGGTAGACGCCAAGGTGGACAATCGGATCAACCATTCCACAGTCAAGGCAGTCGACAAAGTGGGTCGAGAAATAGTTCATTTCGAGGTCAAAATGAACGAAGTAGAAATTTAAACTTTTAAGCGATCGATGTGAATATGGAGGTAATCGATCGCGAGGTACGGAAAATCCTCCAGTTTGGGATCATCGGCCTATCAAAGTATCCTCTATAAGAATGACCCCAGTCGAATTACCGTATGTCCCTATTCTATTAAATGAAACCTTTATTACCGCACTATGGGACACGGGAGCAAAGAAATCTTTTATTTCGGAGGAGGTATACCGCAATTATTTTTCATACCGACCTCGTCAAAAGACGAAAGACAGAGTCGTGACAGCACAAGGAGCCCCGTGCAATCATTTAGGTAGAGTCGAATTACAAATTAGAATCAGGGAATTTCAGAAACCCTGGGAATTCCATATACTTGATAACATGCAGTATCAGTGCATTCTGGGATTGATTTTATGAAGGCGTCGCGATTAACATTGGGATTTTGATCAGAAATCCTTAATCATTCCCGATCATCTGATCAAACAAACGCCTAAAGAGGGAGAAACTCGTTGATATTGATCTCACAGAATCGAAACTTAATGACGAGCAACAGAGGCAATTAAAAGCCTTATTTAATAATTTTAAAGGGTTATTTTCCGATCAACCGGGATTAACGCATGTTGTATATCATGAGATAGATACTGGAGATAAAGGACCGGTAATGTCGAGACCATACAAGTACGACAGGGTCAAACAAGGCATTATTGATTATCACATAGATAAGATGTTACGGGATGGTACAATTTGTCCTATTAATTCGCCCTATGCATCTCCAGTCGTATTAACTCGAAAGAACAATGACCTTCCTCCAGATTCTTCCGAGGCGTATCGTTTCGCGATCGATTATCGGAAACTAAATGCAATTACCAAATATCCTCGATATCCATTACCGGTTATTGATGACTTACTCACCAATATCCCTCACACCAACGTTATGTCCACTCTAGATCTCAGAAGTGGCTATTTTAGTTGGCGATTAGTCAAGGACATAGAAAAAACAGCGTTTATCACTCGCAATGGCACTTTTGCATTCCTACGCATGCCTTTTGGTCTTTCTGGGGCGGCACCTAATTTCCAAGGGCTATCGATATAATCCTCCAACCTGTTATTGGGCGTTTCGTGTCCGTTTATATGGATGATGTTATTATTACATCACCATCGTTTAAAGACCATCTAGATCATTTAACTCAAGTTTTTACCTTATTACGAGACGCAGGGCTAACATTAAATAAAGAAAAAATGTCACTTCGCTCGTGACAAACTCAAATATTTAGGCCTGATTATTAGTAAAGAAGGAATCGAAACTGACAATAAGAAAATTCGGGCAATTACGGAAATGAAACCTCCCAAAAAATAATAGAGAAGTGTCAAAATTTTTAGGGATGACGGGTTGGTACCAAAAATTTATTCCGCGATACGCAGATATATGCGAACCATTGTACCAATTAAAGAAAAAGGGGGCGAAGTTTAACTGGTCGGGAGAAGCACAGGATTCTTTTGATCAGATCAAACGCACACTAACGGAGGCACCGATTTTGCAATTACCAAATTTTTCTGAACAGTTCAATTTATTCACTGATGCAAGTGGGGTCGGAATTGGTGCTGTGCTTCAGCAAAATCAAAAACCTATTGCTTTCGCGTCTCGAACCCTTAATAAAGCAGAACGTAATTATACGGTTACCGAAAGAGAAATGTTTGGCGGTAATTTGGACTCTAAAATTAAGAAGACTGACAAAAGTGGACACTACATTTGTGTGTGTTTTTTCTATAACAGAAAAAAACGACTTTTGTGTTACTTTTTGTATTTTGGAGAAAACATCTGTAAATTTTGCATTTGTTTACTTCGATGTATGACTTCGCTAAGATGCGACAATTCATTTGGTTGTTTGTGTTATTTGTTTATTACAAAATGATTATTATTATATGCTATGTGTGTGTTTCTATGTATGTTTTGTTTCACATCTGGTGCCTTATTGCGCGGCGAAGTTAGATAGGATTAACCATTAACACTAACTAGCGCATCAAGTTTTTCGAATGAGAAGGCAAAGGAACCAGATATTTATTGTATGACATTCATGTAACAAATGTATAACTTCATGTATACTTTTACCTACTTCTCAAATGGATATCAATCTTTCAGGGTAGCTGACCCTGAAGTCTTCTTGATGTTCCAGTGCCACAGAAGATTGTATTGTATTTTTGTATAATATATAAGTCATACTCTATGGGGCTGGTTTTTGCCACCACTAGGGTGGTTTTTCCCACGCCCCCTTGCCGAATGGATAGAGTGCAGGGATTAATTTAAACTTGTAAAATATTATGAGGTTTGTCAATTAATTCTAAATCGTAACTTTATCCTTTTTCATTACAGAAGATGTTTCAATAATATACAGTTAGAAATTAATATCGTTGGTACTGTAAGACAAAAAGATAGGATTTACGTAATTTATCTTCAGGACATTTGAGTCCTTCGAATAAATCCCGTTTTCTTTTGGAGGGGTTGTGACGAATCTATACGGAACTTTATCACTAACCTTCTGAACCGACCTTTTAGGAAATTTAATTCCCTACCTATTTCCAATCAACTCCAAAGAGCGGACAGGATTACTTGTTATGTAGATTAGATTCAGTATTTAAGTCAAACGAAATAGTAAAGTTAGAGCAGTAGGAGATAGACATTGAAGCATAGAGTTATAGTGATTTTGAATTGAAATATTGTAGTTGAAGATAAATTAATCTCATGAAGAATTGAGATTCCGAGTGGTAAATATAAAATTGTATTTAAAGTCTCATTAAAGTTTTAAGAGTGAGATTAAAGTTAAATGTTCATTAAGAACATTATTGAATATAATTCTGGGATCTCTAATCGTGGTAATTTCTGCGTGATCGTTATTTAATGAATTAATTAATTGGATTATTAATTAATTGAGTTAATTTAAATAATAATAATTAAAACCTCATAATATTCACATTGTTGTTGTTAATAAATCTTTGATTCTATTTGGGAAAGATAATCAAATAAAAGAAAAAGTTAATTATAATAATGGCTACTGGTTCTTTTATATCTCATAATTATTCTAGTTCTCAAAGTGAGGTCCCCAAGGACCATTACAAAGGGTGCAGGAAAACTCAGCACTCCGTCGCTTCAGTAAACAGATTAATTTTGAACCAGCTATATAAAACGGCTGGTGTTTAATCTGTCTTGAACTAGAAACGACCTCCTGAAAAAAGGGTGTATACGGAGCTATCAGAACCACCACAGACGAGATTGGGGGTGATACGAAAAGAGAAATTACCGAAATCAGTGAACTCGCAGAGGAATTAATATTTAAGTTTTTTAATGATGTGTTCGATTTCCCGAAGTGAGGTGAGGGGGTATGTGGTCGTAAATAGAAGCCTAAAAACGGCTGGAATTTACGTTTCTTTTAAAGAAAAAGTAGCCAACCAATCAGAGAGCTAGTATTCGTGAGGGATGTATGGTCTGGTGTTGAAAGAATTTTCGAGAAGAAATTAAGTACGGTTGGAATAAGCCCCCAAATAAGTGCTAAATATGCTTGGGTTTATTTCATTGTTCAGAATCTCCCGATTAAATGCATGAAGCGTGCAGGACCACACGAGGCAAGGAACCATCCATTCGCTAATGAGAATCCTCTCAAATGTGCAAACTAAGGAGGGGAAGATGCGGTGAATTGACACCATAATGTCCCGTTTCCCCAAATCTAAAAACAACTCAAATATAACTACCGAAAAGTTAACTAAAACAAAAATATTAATAATAAGAGTAACCACAACAGTAAAAATAACAACCAACAACTGTCCCAGCGGTAATCAAAGAAAAGTAATCCCACTCCTGTTCTATCCAAGACACAGCAGTCTAAAACTAATTCCAACACCACCACTTCACTGCACTCCCTTATTCAAAGTCGTTTCTGGACAAATAGGGAAGCAAAAAGGAAATAATGATCAGAAAAATAATCGTCCACACTTTTTACATCTGTTTTAGAAATCGCTAATGACCAAAAGATGGACGAAGAGCTTCTTGCTCGAGGTTTTCGAGCTCCTTTTCCAGCCACAAGAAAACTTAATTTCTCGTATGATAAGGTCTATGTCATCTTTAAGACCTATATCACTCTTAAAAACACTAGTTGCCTGACACTAGAACTAAAATTCAACCGTAAAGTGCATCCTCTTTCAATTGGTTTCTGGAACGCACATGGTCTGCGTCCAAGTTCCTTCAAGAAAGAAGCTTTCTTTCAGAACAAAATCTTGAATTGTGTTTGGTCCAAAAAACTTAACTCCAACAAAGTCAAGTACCTCTGATCACAAACTATCATCTTTATAAAAAACACACACAGGAATTATATTCCTAGCATTCATACTGATGAGAAGGCATCACCACATATAGTGGTTCAAAGGATTGAGTGTGCACTTTACTTTTACTTGATCAATTCAACTTTCAATATAAATAACACATGACCGATAAACGAAAACATGCATTCTCTTATACATAACAATTGGTTTAATTTGAAGTAAAAGTAAATAACCATCAACGGAAAACTTCTAAAATAAAAAGTTTCAGAAACATATGCAGATTTTGACCTCAAAAGGTTGAGAATACACCAATGAATTTTTTGTAAAATCTCGCATCAAAAAAAAAATGTCAATACTTAATTGCATGTTCTTTGGCTTTTATAATGGCATCTAAACGTCTTGGTACCGACTCGACCAACCTTTTGGTGGTACCTCAAGATAATTTCTCCCATTCTTCTTGCAACACTTGTTTTAAATGGGTTTAGATTCTAATTTTGTGTTTTTGGACCGTTGTTTCAAGTGTGGCTCTCAATGACATTGATGTCAGGGACTGTGGTGGTGTGTGTAAATGCAGTTTACTATGAAAAAGATAACACATTTTGACGTTACATGCAGCGCTTTTGGGAACGTTGCCATGCTAGAAAATGAAATTTCCCATCTACACCGAAATTCTTCACACTTTCCTTTAGATTGTTACGTACAGGGTGTTGCAGAATTCGACCGCCAAACCCAGAGGAGGCGGGATGATAGTAGGCAGCATAGGACCTGGGTGAGTGAGTGAATATTAAAATCGCACTGTTCAGCTACACGAGGGCTTTTGACAACGGACCACGTAATTTTGAACCATGGTCAAGTGACGTGGACGACACCTGAGCTGGCACCTGCCCTCTATTAACTACCACACCACATCAACGGGGTGGATCTGGGGTCGCAAAACAAGTTCTGTTGGTAAAAATCGCGATTATAGTAGCCGTTCGGGTAAAGGATGCAACAGCCGAGGGGAGTGCGTGGATCTGGTACGCCGCGGTATTATTGAAGAAACCTGCCCGTATGCAAAATTTCACACTCTTCTAGGGAGGATAAAAGCGGCGAGCAATTTGTCATAGGAATTCACTGCAATCGGCTCGGCCGTCTATGAGGTTCATATCTGCATATTCCTCGTTCGTGTAATCCAGTGATTCCCAAAGTGGTCCATATAGACCCCGGGGGTCTATGACGACCTGCAAGGGGTCCACGACTGAGAAAAAATAGTTTGGGGGTCCATGAGGTGTAAATAGAAGTCTACGATAGTGGTTCTCATTAAACCAGATCGTGATTAATATTAAAATAAACCTTAATCCAGTGGAAACTAGACTTATACCTATTTATCGGATTTATTCACTAAATTTAATGAGGTTTATTTGCAGTTACAAGGCGACAGCGGCAATTTTATTAAAACAACGACCACATTTCACCCTTTCTAGACAGAATTGAGCTAAAGGAGTATAATTTTGGACGTCACCAACATTTAAATGCCCTTTTTTTAGATTTTCAAATTTGGTTTGAGAATGTTTTGACTATCGTAATACCACAGTAGGCAATGAATTCATATGGTCACTTTGGAAAAAAATGTCACATTAAAAGAATTAAGCACTAGGAATATGCACTAACGAAGATATTACAGGAAAGTTTATAGAAACGATGTCAGCAACTTCGGCTTTAAAAAGATATACCTGTTATTTATTTCATATTATGGAATATCTTTAGAAAGTTTTTAATTGCTTTTTTCTGATTGAGAAGGAGTTTTTCAGTGCGCTTGCCAATCTCCAAAGCAAAAAAGAAAGAAGAAAATACTGGACACTATTAACCGAGTAGATATTTAGGATTGTGACGGGCTCATCGCGTTTTCCACTAAAAACTCCTCTTGGGTTCTTTGGGGCCGAAAAAGGCAAATTCTTTCCAACCAAATCCAGAAGCGAAGCGTGAGTATGCAAATTAGAAACCTTTTAAGTAGCAGAAGTTTAACGTAAGCGTATGACCTATTGGGAAGTGATTATGCTAGTCTGAGTTTTAGCAAGTAAACTGAAGGAAGAGAAGTAAGCCGTTATTCTAGTGTGAAGCTATCCGTGACAGAACTATCAAGTCAAGGTGGATACTATTCCACGCGAGATATAGAAAAGGTATTTAGGATCCTAGAGGAGTGCTATTAACCAAGAGATTAAGGTAGGATAATTCTGTTATTCATTAGGAACTGTGAATAAGCTGAGATCAAGAATAGGTGGGAATATAGTGGTTAAAGTCGCGCTTATTTGGTAATACGTATTGTGTGTTTTCTCACCTCGATTCGCTACGTTAAAATATAAATATTATCATTGTTAGTGTTTAAGTTAAGATCCAAATAAAGATATATTAAGATCATGGCAACGCCTGGTTCTTCATTCACTTCCACACCTCTAGGTCACGAAGATAACTTAGAAGTAAGGCATCACCCACGGGGGGGCCTACCACCAAGGCCACACTTTACAGGGTTAAAACCTGATAAGGTTGATGGCAAACGATGAAAAATTGTTATTGCATCCTCAGATTCATACCTCCCACTAAAAGCATTTGTTTGTTGCTCAGTTATTTTATGCATTAATTAAATGTTAATATATAATTAATTAATATGTGTTTTTTTAAGTTTTAAATACTCTATACTTCACTACAGTTAAAAATTGTAATCTTTTAAAGTAAATAGCTTTATACCTGCTGTCAAAAAACCTTTAACTTGATGAATTTTTAAAAATTTAATATTAGGTAAGAAGGGGGTCTACCCCAAACTGAAAAACCTGTCAAGGGGTGTAAGAGGCAAAAAGTTTGAGATCCTATGGTGTAATCCAACATTTTTTTAAAAAAAAGATACAGTTTAACATCTACTTTAAAAACGTTACTAAATCCTGCGATAAACAGATGAGCCAGAAAAAGTAAAAAATGAGCCTACCCGCCGTGTGTTCATTAATATTGGTGCCAATGCCTTAAAAAACAAGGAAGAAACTCATCCAGACTCCGGAAACATAATTTATTGAAAACGAAACATCAGCATAAGAACTAGAGTCATCGTCTACAGCAGCGATACTCGACCTGTGGACCACTGAACCTTTCTACGTGGTCCGGTCATGGCCCATTGCTTTGAGAAATTCAATTATTTAAGAAAATTGTATTAAAAATTTGGTGGGAAATTCTTTGTCAAGAAATCAAATATATTAATTTTTATTTTTGCTGTCGGTGTCGTACGGTTACGAATTGATATTCTTCTTCAATTTATTCGCAAACGATATCCGTAGACAAAAAAATAATGCGATTTCGATTCAATAAAAACGTTATAGCTTCTTAAGCGGAAACGGTGTCCCGCCAGCAGGATAATGCTATGTTCACGCAATAAAAACGTCAGCTTCCTGAATGAAGACGATGTCTATAGAAAAGGTAAAGTTATGTGCCAGTATCCTAAACAAGGACGGTGTTTGTAGACAAGGTAAAGCTATGCGTCACATCCTAAACAAGGACGGTGTCTGTAAAGAAGGTAAAGCTGAGCGTCAGCATCCTAAGAGAGGACGGTGACCAAAGACAAGGTAAAGGTATGTGGATAAAATAAAAACGTGAGCTCCCCTAGCGAAGACGGTTTCCTAAGAGACAGGGCAAAACTATATTTATACAATAAAAATATCCGATTCCACCGTTTTCCTACATAAAGGCTTTAATGATATAATCGGTATGCAACCGTACAATATTAGGAGTTTGAACTTGTTTTCTTCTTTTTTTTTTTAGTTATTTTTAGACAGTTTCAAATGAATACTCAGTTTTTGATGCCTCTTATTAGAGGTTTATTTTATGATTTCATTAACATGTTTGAAAGTAAAAGTAGTTGAGCTATTAAAGGTTGTATATATGCTGTTAACTATGTTTACCTAATTATGTAGAAACTAAATATTTAAACCCGTACATTCAGATTTCATTTCAAATTTTCAAGCTTTTACAGGCATACTCGAAATAGTGAAATAATAAAAATTTAGATTCCATTTTTGTGATATATACATATTTAATATTTCTAATAGAGCTTGGAGTTTTTGTACGTCAAAAATGATAATTTAGTTATTCTCTAGAACTGTACAAACAACTTTTGAGCTCAATTTTTTCCCGCTTTAGTAAAACATGAATATAGTATCTCGAAATACATTTTTTTATAGATAACAACTTTTTAAAAAAGCTTTACTTATATGTATATAAAATATTTTACACGCACATATACATAAACTAATGCAAAAACATAGTTAATGAACTATTTGATGAAAACCACTGGATAATTTCCCCTTAAAAAAATTATACAACCTCTTGCAATTTTTAAAATTCTAAATTTTCTACTTTTTTCAAATGTATATAAAAATATTTTTTAAAAATTGGGTACTATTTATATAGAAAAATAAAAAACAAACATTTTTTCTTCATTACATACACAGGCAGCTTTTATAAAAGTACAACAAATTTAGAAGCACATAGTGAAGTAGTTTTTAATTGTGCACTTAAAGGTGCTTTTTTTTTAATATTCGCTACCCGCCAAATTGTTTAAAATTTTTGCCACGTTGAGTGATAACATTGTAATAGGGTTATACTGATTTTTATCGTTTGGTAATGTTTTACGTAGTGCTAAAGAGTTAGGATTCTTATTTTTTAGGTATACTTTTAATTAGGATAATCCTATTATTAATTTTAAGCAATTCGATTTTTTAAAAAGAATCGACCATTTCTATATTGGACGCTGTTTTATTGCAATATTCTATTTTTATAATTTCCGTTAGATAATATCTCAAAAGGATTATAGTTTTTTAGAGAGTTTTGTGTTAAATTATTACGGATTAATAGGTTTACCAAATTCACTCGTTTAGTAATTTAATTTTTTTTAAGAGATTGAATTTCCATTTTTAAACCTTAGTTCAGATTTTACTTATTTCGCTCACACAATGGGAAATGTGATAAATCTGGTAACGACGCAACAAAATTGTTTTTCAAAAAAGTAATAAAATGGGCGTTCGAATTTTTTTTTTTTTATTATTGTGGATTTTACGTTGTGAATCCGAACTAACATTAGGATAAATCATTCAGACTGTTTTTTTAATAGTAACAGATTGCGAATTTCAACTGCTTTATTTTTAATAAATGATTTCATACATTTATTCCCATACCACAATAAACTGATTAATTATTTTAATATTTAATTCTTCTTTCGGTCTCAAATGGGTTTTTTTTGTTTTATTTTTTACTACTTATTTTTTTTTTTTATTTCTTTTTCTTTCGGCAATTTGAAATTCTTCATATTCATTTTTTTTCATCCTAGTACTTGTACTCTTCATCACCGTTTTACATGGAAAAGGTAAGTAAAAATTTATTCTTATTCCACTTTTTAAATCATTATAAATATGATTGCAATTCTGCAGTTCTCAATTGCTTCATCAAGTTTCAGTAATATTTTTTTATTCTTCATACCTTGTTTCTTTTAGTGCGAGGCGGCCATCTTGAATAAAATCTACATTCCATTAATTCACTGGTTCTTAAACAGGCATCATTCTAAAAATTCTATTAATTCAAATAACAATATTTATAAATGAATATCAAAAAAGGCTATACCGAAATTGTGCAATAAGCATGGTAATGAGACATAATTAACGTCAAACTTTGAAACTACACTAGGGCCGTTGGCGAAGGGCCTCTTAATATTAAAACAAAGCCATGTGCAGAGGACGATGCCTTGATGATACCCATTATCAAAACTTTCACAACACGTCAACGGGGGCATCGACGCGTTGAATGCACCTCAACTTCTATAAAGGGACCAGAGCCATCAAGACTTGAATCCCATTTCATCAACGCTGGTCACGAGTTTGTTATTCGAAATATATGGATACCGAAGCTCTAAAATGATAACGAAAAATACAACTTTATTCTTACTTAAGAGAAATGTTTAAAATTTAGTCTTATGGATAATAAAAATATTGAGAATTATGTGTTTTAATTAGTAATAATTAAAAAATATCACATTATATAAGTATTTATAAACTTCTAGAATCATTTCCAAAGACAAAGTTATTCGGAACCCTACAGCATATAACATTATTGAGGCTAGTTGCTCGTACGATTAGTCATTCACAAGAAAGCCTACCAATTAACACATTTTCTTTGAAACACTTCTTGAACATTTGAAGCAATACAAACTGGATATTTCACAATTGTAGATACCAAAATTATCACAATATAAAATATTAGAACCCCATTTAATTTCAAGCACAGTTGTTTTTATTAGAATTCTTTTACGTATAGTAAAGAATCATTGGATGTCATGTAGAGCTCTTTAATATTCCTTGTTTTAAATGGACTTCTATTGATTTTTATAAGCGACAGAGAAATTTCTTTTCAATTAGGGACAAATAAATTTTTTCATTGAATAACAACGCTAATTGAAAATGTTTGTGGAATATTGTGGTGCATTCGAGCTAAAAAAACACACATTTAATCCTTTTAATCAACATGTAAAAATACTCTAAGAAACTGGTGATAATGATGGATATTTATGCTCATAATATTAAAAGTAAAAAAATAATAATAAAAGCAAACGTGTGATAATTTTTACGCGATATAACTACAAAATAACTTGAAACTGAAGACATCGTTATTTTTGCTGTTTTAACACGAAATATAAAAACTCTCCAATTTCCGTCATCTATATATATAAAATTGAATGTGTGTGTCTGTCTGTACTCGATAGATTCAAAAACCATACATCCAATCGCCGTGAAAATTTGGGAAATTATTAGGTATATCCCTGGGAAGGTTTTTGAAACTTTTCATTTCGGAATTCACTCTAAATTTTTAAAAATTTAATTTTTAAGTGATTTTTTGGTGTTATGACGTCATATGGTGTCACGATTCTCTCTGAATGCGAAAATTTAAACTTTACATAGTTTTTTTTCTGAATTATTACACATTTTTACTATAGTTATGTTTATTGGTTGTTATATTTATCTATTTTTTGTTCTTTGATACGTATATAATTGGGATTATTTTTCGAATAAATCGTTCTTTAAATATTATTCTTTTAACAACTCAAATCTTGTTTTGTAGTTTTGGCAACATTCTGATATCTTTAACGCGCGTTGTTTATAATTTTCCTTATACTGTTCCATGCATATTCCAACGCAATATTTTGCGAAATTAATCGATGGAATTTATAATAAGTATGTTTCTATATTTTAAACAATTTTTTAAATTTCTTTTGATGTTATTGAAATACAAATGGCAAAATTTAGATTTTCTGACATATATTTTGAGTCATCAAAATAATAACCCTTATTATTGCATTGCAGAAACTCGAACTTAAGTCATCCCACTGGCCAAGCAAACGCAGTGCGAGGGGTAGTTGCTCAAACACACATCCAGTTGGAAATTAACTTTAGTATTGTGTGTATATTGTGTTTTTCAATTTATTTTTTAGCTCAGGATATATACTTTGGATAACATTTATAAATAAAGTACTAATTTTAATTCTTTACACTATGCATTTGTTTGGCGTGATTTCAAAATCTCTCCACAAATGAGAAGTGTACCGATTAAATTTTCCACCTATTTTATCTTTCTCCAATGATTCTAAATTAAATTAATATATAATATTTTTATCTTTTGGTACTTATGTTTTTTTTTTAGTCGACCCTTTTCCTAAAATTACAAGACATCGACAAATGTTGCAATATGCATTCAATAAGGGGGAAAATCATTCTATGCCTGTTTTGTGTACAATATTTTTTTTTTGTACTTGTCAGTGAATTTTTCCACTAAATAATTGTTGATATTTCTACAAGTTGGGGCAATAACATTAGACTCTCAAAAGACCTATTTTGTGTGATTTAAAAATTTTATTTGGTGTTACTGTGAAATACAAATGGAAAAATTAAGTTTTTCTGATGTATATTTTGTGTTTGTTTTGGTATTTATGTATTATCGCAACCGTATTGCCAACATTAGCCCTTGGTTGCCAATTCACCGTACAAAATCGGGGTTGACAGTTGCAATAGTACCTAAGTAGCTTTGTTTGGAACTGTTTTTGGGGTGATTTCATCAAAATATTGATAATATGTTATTAATAATTTGTTTTTGATAGCTTTTTATCATTTAAGTTTGTTATAGCTAGTTGTACCGTGCCATTTTTTTCATTGGCTCAGTCTGGTTAAAAAGAAAGAAAAGAGAAAGCACACATTTTTAAAATCTTTAACCGCTTGCACTTGAGGTATGATTTTTTTTTGTAATTTGTTAACAAAATACTCCCAAATTATTATGGGTTTTTTTGTCCTTATGTTATGAATCTAAAATTAAGTAAAATATTGAATCGTTTCATTTATAATTGTTTAAATATTACAAATTAAGTTAAAATTTAAAATATTTTAAATACATAAATTTTGTTTCCTTTAAGATTTGGAAATACATTTCATTTAACCCCACAATTATGCCACCAAAGCGAAGTGCCATTGGTCAATCTACAAAACAAACAAAAAGGAGAAGAGAAGAACGAGCTTCAGAAACAAGTGAGCAGAGAAAAACTAGGCAAGAGATCGAGTTCATACTGCTCTGTGGGGGGAACATGCAATTTGAATGTTTCTGACTGGGGCAATCTCATGTTTACTGATGAGTCAAGATTTGCTCTGGAGCCAGATGACAAGTGTATAAGGATGTGGCGTGAACGAGGAACACGCAATCAGCCCCAAAACTTCACTGAACATCACGCATTCCAAGGCAGAAGCATTATGGTGTGGGCAGAGATTTCATTAGGAGACCGCACCGATCTGCACATCTTTAAACGGGGTTCTGTGATGGCTATCCGGTATCGAGATGACGTCCTAGAATCAATTGTGAGATTGTGTGCTGCAGCAGCTGGCCCTACTTTTGTTTTAATGGACAATAATGCACGTCTCCATAGAGCTGACATCGTGGATGACTATCTGAAGAGAAGGGATTGCGCATATGGCATATCTTCACGTTTCCCACCTCCAGCCACTCGTATTGAACTGGAAATTGCTCTACAAGAAGAATGGCAATTGCTTAATTCTGCGGTGGTTTACCACCTAATTGAAAGCATGTTCAGAAGGTGATACCATATACATACCAGACCCAGGTGATGGGGGAATCACATACCTTATTAATGTCCTTTTTTTTTACTTTATGCTATTTTCACTTTATACATAATTCTGTTTAATGTCATTATCTGATAGCTTACAAAAATTTAATATTGTTTTCATTTCTGTATATAATTATTTTGTTTTATGTATAAATATATATGCTACTTTACTGCTGAATTTTGTGTCAATCAAAGCAGTATGTCATTTTCATTTTAATTAAGTTTAAAACAATATACACATTATTCTATTGTATAAAAGTATTTATTTTCTCCAAAAAGTTGCTCATGTAAGTGTTTTGATGCCGGGCAAATCAGTTAGTATATATATCAAGCTGGAGCTAAATAAATAGTTTAGAAATCAAATAACCGCAAGTTCCAAATATTCTTTTGGTCTCTCTGAATCCCTCTGAAAAATGTCATAAAACATATCCTTTTTAGCACTTCTGTTGAGGTTAATGGCTCCCAAGCCGGTATATGCAACAAATTACATAAAAGAAAAAGAGGCCGTCCAGAGCCGCATCCCCGTGAAACGTTCGACCTGCTTCGGGAAGCAAGGATTTAGATCAGCGATACTCAACCTGTGGCCCGGTCATGACTCATTGCTCTGAGAAATTCTTTTATATAAGACAATGTATCTTGAAAATTCTTTGACACACAAGAAATAAAATATATCAATTTTCCTGTCGATGTCGTACGGCTGCGAATTGATATTCTTTTTCTATTTGCAACGGTTACGGTTAGTGAAAACAGACAACATGGAGTAGCGACAATTTTATGGGTGGAACTAATATTTTGTGAACAATCTTTAATACCTTGCAAGCGAAAAATATTCGAATGATTTGGAGGTTGACTGTTTTGTAGTGGAATACAACATGGGTCAGTTCTTGTTTCATTTGTCACGAAAGTGCTGTATTTAAAAAATACCAATAAACAGGAATTATTTAATGTTTCCCCTTTCAAGAGGTGTTAAATAGGCTTTATTGAATATTCTTTGTAACAGCAACAGTGTTTCATCAGTGGTAATGTCACAGTAGCAACAAAGACATCCTCAGAAGTTTGTTATATTATTGGTAATCATATGAAACCGTTTACTGATGCAATAATTGCGGGGGAATGTTTCTTAAATTCTTGTAATTAAGTGTTAATGACAAAAATAAAACTATAATAATTTTAAAAAATCAAAACAGGAGTTATACTATAATTTGATCAATTTTCCATATTCTAAATTCCCAATGTTATCTACCCCCCCTTAAATCTCCTGTTGCGACCCGCGTGAAATAGCTAACATATGTATGCGGCCCACATGAAATGGCTGACATACGTATGCGGCTGAACAGAAAAAAAGGTTGAGTACCCCTGATTTAGATATTTCGTGTTTGCACAAACTTCGTAGAGAACGAGAATCTGTTTTGCATGCGCACTTATAATTTTCTTTTCCATTTATTAACTCGCGGAACCCCTATGTTTCATTCGTGGAACCCTAGGGTTCCATGAAAGACAGTTTGAAGACCACTGCCGTAGACATTCACTTGCGACGGCACCCACTGAAAAAAATCGTAACATTGGTGCTCAAGCTATTTAAGAGCTGAACAATACTCGTTGTCACCATGCCTCCACCATTCAGATAGATGCTGAATAGAGCTTCAGCTGTCACTCGATATCCAAATATCTGCATTGACATTTTCAGTAAAGCAAAATATCCTTATAGTAGCTAAGAGTTCTGCCCGAAAAACTGAAAAGTACTCAGGATTTCTCCTACAGATCTTAATACCATTCCCCTTTTTTGTGATGAACCCCACACAATGCCTACACCAGTGCTGCCATCAGTACAGTTTTGTGACGGGATTTTATGAATAGTCTACAAGGAAAAGATACTTGGGATGTTGTTAGTCTATGAGGCTAATTCAGCCTTAAAAAAGATCCTTTCACAGAAGGCCAGTGAAACACATTCCACTTCACTGTGCAATCGCTTTCAGCATAGCTAAGCGGACGATGGTCAAAGATGTTACACATGCTGTGATGATAGATATGTGAAAATGTCACAAAAGATGTTCAAAGTTTCTAGAGATGTACATGCGTTATGGACCATGGCAGCAGCGACGGCTCGTGCATTGGTACTCGTATTCCTTCGAACGATATCCAACACATTTTGTTCCGAGTCTCTCGTAACCTGCCCTCACTATGCCCATTATTTCGTAGATTCCTATTCACACAAATTAGTAAAAAACCAACGGTCCACTGCATCTCTGTGGTGGTACTTTTCGCTATACAATTTTCCTTCTGCCAATCCATAAATCAAGTGCATATCTGCCAAATCGGTGTTCGTAATACGTCCCATACTCCTGTGCGGACTACAAAAACTCAAATGGCTGAAGCTGGAGGAATTTTCTTCTGTCATAGGGTATTGAGATAGCATGAAAAAATTATTACATTTCCCATAAGTGAAATTTAAGTTAACAAAGTTAAAAATTAAGTGAAAAAAATCTATGAGAAAAATTAATACTTTAAAAAGGAAATTCTTTTAATACTTCAGGAAATTGAAATTTAAGAAAAAACAGCTTTTTTTCAAAGCAAGAAAAAGTTAAACTATCACAAAGAAGTAACAATTTCAGAAATTTCTCTCGGCCAGTGAGAGCCGGAGTAGGTTTGTCTGCCCAACCAATTACCTTAGAGAAAGCTATATTATCCACTCATTAGAATTAGCTTAGAAAAGGGAAGAATTTGTCAAGTTACATAAGAATAGATAACAGTGTGAGTGGTCTGTCCGATTTTAACAAGATTTAAATTCGCCAAGAGACTTTCTCCAACCTGAGCGAGAGGGAGCGTTCTGATTAGCAGTTGGCTTATGTGGTTTACTTCGGCCCCAGAGAGAGCATGTCGGCATGAGGAGAACTCCAAAGACCGTATGATCAATGGAGCTCTGATTTGCTGCTGGGTATCGGATATAAAAATGATTGAGGTAATGCAGGTTTGTTTCTTCCAACGCCGAAAGACGTTTCCGACCATGGGTTATGAAAATCTGTATCCTTGTCATTTCCTCTACCTCCCCTTTAGGGGTATAGCTACCACCGTATCAATGATACGGGGCCCCCAAGCTACAAGGGCACCAACATGTGTAAAAACAGTACCACTAACAGGGCTTTTTTTCCCCTAATAACAGGCCCCGAAGAAGTTTTGATACGGGGCCCACTCAGAACTAGCTACGCCAGAGCAGCCAATGCCAAAAAGAATATTCCCACACTAGTAACCTTTTTCACCACATTTCAAAACAAGTCACGATCTTTTCTTATCAGTAACGTCTTTTTCACAATACATAAAAAATAGATAAAAAAAAACAGTTAGAAATTAACATTTATAATATTTTTTTTATGAGTGTATTGTCGCCAAACAGCCTGAGATTTGCGCTGGCAAAACTAAAAAGGACCCAAAAATTCAATCTGGCCATCATTTTATATTTTTCGAGACGTTGACGAATGAATTATTTTTAGAACCGAGCTGTATGAACAAGAGAAAAGTGCTGTAGGACTCCTTCTCCCCTTTATCTAAAGACAAATTATGGTAGCACAAAATCCCATTAACCCTTTTGTGGGCACAAAGCTAAAATACACTTTTCTGTGATAATATTCTCATCCTCTATAAACATTTAGTCTCTAAAAAAATATCTGATCAGTGGTTCATTTCCTGGGTGGTGGCTAGACAATATAGCCACCGTGCACTTAAGACATTTAACTTACTTTTCAGGACAGAAATAATGAATCATTACAATAAACTTTTAAAGAAAAATCAACATTTATGCTAATAACTATTTCAATAACAATTAAATAATAATAGAATAATTGTACAATACACAATGCTTACTAAAATATACACTGAAATTGGTATACATCCACATTTCATATTTTGTTTAATTTTAGTATAAAAAGTTGGCAATAAAGTAATATTTTTGAGGATTTAAATTAATTATTTCAAAATTTGATGAGCTATTTAGTATGGAACTTTTCAAAGCAAGTAAGACCATTTGCTTGAAGGCATAGTGGTACGTTGCAGGACCCACACAGCCATTGAGAGCGATAAACATCTTTTTTTTATATATATAGTTTACCCCATTTTACTTCTGGCTGGGAAGTAGGACACTGTATCTCATCATCTGAAGAAATATTCTCCCCTTGAGCAACATTTTCAACGTAACCTTCATCATTAATATCTCTGTAATTAGAGGCTGCTGAAACATCATCTGATCGTAATTCTTCAAACATAGCAAGAGCCTCTTGTGTGTGAACAGATAAGTTTTTTCTATGCAGTATTACACAGATATACTCAAATTCTACTTTTGTTGTTCATAATAAAAAAAATGTGCAATAATCTTATAAAACGCAAATGCTAATTAAAAACATATACACATCTATAAGTAAAAAGTATTTTATGCACTTCAATAATATGTAAACATTTTCTCCAAGGAGAAAAGATGTAATGAAAGATTTTCGAACCCAAGAATCTTGTATGACATATTGTAAACAAAGTTTGTTTATATTTCCCAACCCCAACATTCTCACGGTTCCAGTACTCTCTCTCTCGAGTGGAGGAAAGGCGAAAATTTCAAGGTCATTTTTCTGTTCTGTGTGGGCAGTGGATAGAGCCTCTATCCACATATAAAAGATTTCCAAAAACCTAAATAAAACCTTTTTTTTTAATTGCACATTTTCTTAATTCATTCAGATAAGAGAAAGTACACTTAAGACTTGTTGAAATTTTATTCTCAGATCAGAAATTTTATTTATGGTGATCAAAATACACCGAGAAAAACTGTTTCTAACTACCCATCAGAGCACATGAATGCAAAAAAATGTATCATGCTGCCATCTGTATTGATTTTTATGTGTTTCAGCTTTAATTAATGCATGTGGATAGACTAAATATCCACCACCCGCTTGGAGAATTTTTTTTTATTATGTGGCTAGACCTACTAGCCACTGTCCGTGAAAGGGTTAAACAGCACTCAAAATGACTTTGACATATTGAAACAGTAACTGCACAAAATGGTTTTTGAAAAATGAATAGCTCATTTAAAATTTCAATCTAATTTTATAAACATGAAAAGAACATTGTATGCATTTCTAGTGTTAAATGTTTTTTAAGTTCAGAAAACTTGGAATTTTGAAGTAGCACAGTCTCATTAGTGAAGAGAATTTAACTCTTTATTTTTACGAGCATTGGTAGCACATTTTTGGGTTAAAATTCAATTATGCCCATGTATATTGTGTGTGTGGTCATATAAACTATAATTCAAAACTTTTATTTGTCATCTATACAAATATTTCCTACAATGTTTCAAGAATAAAAAGGCTACTCTATAAGTTAATACTTTTATTAATAAAGATAGAAACAGAAAACATTTTTATTTTATTTTGCAATTCCATCATTTCCAATTAGTCCAGAGACTTTCAGCCAAATCTCACTTCAGGAAAGACTGATCTTTCCTACAATATCTCTTGATGAAGTATTCTTGAGCAACCACTTCCAGGGTAGCCAGCATGCTAACAGTAGGTGCCATTTGGGCTGTATGAGTTTGATAGTTACTGCCTGTTGGGAGGGGGGAAAGAGAGCTTTCATAATGTTCAAGAAATGTTGCAAGTCTTATTTTTATTTTAACTGTGTTTGCAGCACTATTAAACACAATATTTATTGTTGTGCTTAATCAACAACATGCAGAAAAATTCATATATTGGTACCATTTTAAGAAAATGATTATTCAGTATTTTACACATAAAAAGTTTTTAATAGATATTTTGCTGCTCTTTTAAATATCTCAAAAAAAACTCTGAGAAAGAAATAACGTTGTAAGACTAATGTGCAGATTAAATCTTGATAAAGAAACAATAAGGACTTCCTCCAGTAATAACATACCTGTTTTCATTATCTTAAAAGGGAAAATACAGTCAAGCTGAATAAACAATCCAATTATAAATCACAAACAATAAGCGATTAATAATTTTAAAACAAATATAGGAAATTTTATAACCTGGATTGAATGTAAACAAAAAAGAATAATTTTATCAAAATACAGATTATTAATATGAATTATAATTAAGAGCTAAAATCCTGAAAAGAAAAAAAGATTGTTTTATTCAGCTTTGAAAATTTTAAGCCATGGAAGAAAATAAATAGTTCTAATTTTTATCGTGGGAAAAAAAAATTCCATCAATTGTGTAGATTACATTAAAAAAATAACTCAATGTTTAGTAATTGTGCTATAAAAAATTAATATTTTCACAAAGGATACTTTATAACATGAAAGCTCAAATCTTGGCAAAATGAGTTAGTGCAGATTACATATTGATAAAAAAGAAAACTCCAGCAGATTCTCCCAAAGCAAATATTCCATAATTAATTTCTTAACCTACCCATCTGCATTCTTTTCTGTCCATATACCACTTTTCCATCAAATTCGTCAGAGGGAACTTTCAAGTCGGGATCCACTTGTTGAATGGTGCAGGTTAAGTGCTCTTCAATATCAGCCAGATACTATATAGAATAGTAATCGACACTCATCAAGTACATGTTAATTAAATAATATTGTCAAGTAGAAGCATGAATGAATTTAAAGAGTTTATTAGAGAAGAAAAAGCTATTTATATGAAGTTAACAATTATTCAATTCAGGGCCGTTTTTAACCTCCCTGGCACCCTAGGCACTTCAAATTATTGCACCCCCACCCATTATTTCCAGAGCACCCACTCCCCTTCCTTCAGTTCTCACCTTGCCAGTTTTGGTTCGGGAGGGATTTTCCCTCAACTCTCTGACTCATTTCCTTTTCTTTGTCTTCTTAATGGAGAGTCCTTCCATTATCCACCACCTATGGATGTGGTGTGTCCCGGACTGGAAACAGACAGCCGTAAGGAAAGAGTGATATGGTTAGGTCAAACAGCATACATGAAACAAAATATGATTTGGGAGTGATTTACATAATGGTTTGGCCAATAGCGAAACGAAGATTTGATAATTTAGATATAAAAATGAAAGAAAATAATTGGGTTTTTAATAAACGCTAGGCATTTTTACGTTCTCTATAATTTTAATTTTTTTCTCCTTCCAACTTTTTGCGCCCTAGGCATGCGGAAAAGCGAGTCCGATTCAATTAACAAGATGTATAAGCAGAAAATATTCACACCATTCTATTTCCCTAAGCTTGATTTGTCTCAAGTTCAGGTCAATATACAACTTAAGAATTGTGACAGGCTCATCGCACTTTCTATTAATTTTCCTCTTGGGTTCTTTGGGGCCAAAAAAGGCAAATCCTTTCCAACCAAATTCAGAAGCAAAGCGTGATTATTCAAATTAGGAACCTTTTAAATAGCAGAAGTTTAGCGTAAGTGAGGTGGCCTTTTGGGAAGTGATTATGCTAGTTGGAGTTTAAGTGTGTAAGCTGAAGTAAGCCGATATTCCAGTGTCAGCTATCCGTGAAAGTGCGTTCAAGCAAGGTGGATATCATTTCATGCGAGATAAGGAAATTACATTGAAGATTCGAGAGTGTTGCTGCTACCTAGGATATAGAGGTAGGATCATTCAAGTTAATACTAGGAACTGCGTATTTACGGAGATTAGGAATAGGTGGTAAAATTAAATATAGTGATTAGGTCACGCTTATTTGGTAATACGTATATTGTGTGTTTCTCACCTCAGATCCATTAAGTTTAAATATAAATATTATCATTGTCATTGCTTAAGTTAAAATCTTAATAAAGAGATATTAAGATTATGGCAACACCTGGTTCTTTATTCACTACCACACCCCTAGGTCACAAAGATAACTTAAAAGTAAGGCATCACCCATGGGTGAATGTCTTACACAATGTTTTAGAAATATTGAAAATAAACTCACATAATTTGGAACGTTCTTAGAGTTAAAAAGTAAACAAAGTGGAATGTTATTAAAATTCCCCTGTAAGATTGAATTAATGACTTGGTAGTCTGTAGGCATTTAACTATTTGGCTACTTATGCCTTTGTAATATGAAGAAATAATAAACACAATCATCTTTCTTTAAATTCAAAACAAAAAGGCTTCCAAATGACAACTATTTGATTTTTAAACTTGATGCATAAAAATTACAAAAGTACAACTAAGAAAATAATATGATCCATTCTTAATGGAATTTTTTTTCAAAATTACCGTTTTTCTCTTCCTCTAAAATAAACTGATACAATTAATACAGTGAACACCCAATAAAACTTTTTCCTTTGGTTAGTTAAAAGTATTTGGTCAGATTTTGCAAAGAACTTACTTGAGGTTCATTATACCAAATGCAACAACCCCCTCGATCTGTTAATTGAGTATTCCAACAATTTCTACCTCTGCTTGAGCAATTAGAATGATACCAAACCTTTGAAAAAATAAGTAGAATGAAACAATCAATTGAATGGAAATATATACAATTAAAGCTAAAAAAATTCAAAATTTAAGTTAATGAAGCCAGAAATGAACTATTGATATAAACACAGATCAAATGTGTGTATTTTTCTCTTTGTTAAATGCATTTTAATAGAAAGCATTTCTACATGTATTTATGTAATAATTATATTTAATAAAGAGGATTAATAAAAAATGACACACAATATGAAAATATTGACAGGCAATATTGATTATGAACATATTGAGAATATAATGAAATACGGATCTCAAATTAAATGTTCAATTTATCTAACTGCCAAGAATATTGATCAGTACCCAATTAAAAGAAATAGTTAAAAATCTACTTCAGGGATTTTATTAAACCTCATTATAAGTTACTTCATATTTACCCCCCCCCTCCCATAGAAATGCTTGCACTTTGAGAATTTCATAAAAGAATGGGGGACAGAATTTTTTCATATTAAATATATTTCCAATATGATAGAAAAAACTTTTATTCATTCTGATAAAATTAAATTTTCTTTAGCAATGTACTCTATTAAATGCGACACATTTTTCTATTTTGGGGTAGATAGATAAAAATCCTCACCTTCTCAGGAACTGCAGATACTAGAGAGATAGCCAATCCCATTCTGAGGGGAAAAATTAAGTCATAAATTTCATCATCAATGTAGGGTAATGCAAAAACTACTATAAAATTTGATTTCCTCACCTTTCCGCTCGACCAACTCTTCCAATGCGATGCACATAATTATTTTTCTCATCAGGCAAAGTAACATTTATCACTAAAAAGATATGAAAATTGTTAATTAACAATACCAGTTTCACTTTTCTAGTATATATCAGGTATAACATATGCATCAAAGCCGCAACTTTACTTCTTTTCCATTAATGTGTAAATTACATTAAAGTTATGAAACATTTTCTTTGAATTTTTACTAAGGTTGATGCTTATTTCTGGCAACCCGTCTAATATAGTGGTTAGTGATGCTGACTGCAGTGCCATAGGGACTGGGTTTGAATCCCAGAGAAGGTATGAGTGTTTTTAAATGTACAGTGTTAATGCGGCATGGAGGGTACTCTAAATAGCCAGTGACCTGCAAGTCCTCTTGTCAGGTTAATGGAAGAGAAAGAGATGGGAGAGGCCCTTGACCCCCCCCAAGTTGTTCTCCCTCAAAATTGGAGGAAGCGAGCCACCCCCTTTTATCGCCTGTGTGGTGCTCAAAGCTATGGCTAATGAAGGGCTTACAATCTACCTTTACCATGATGAATTTTGTGGGCCTCAATCTGGTGCTGCATATCAGGTGGCATTTGCAAGAACAACTTCTGAACTTGTCTCAAATAAGTGATGATGAAAGAAGTAGTAACTGAAGTCCATTTTACACACACATTTATTGTTACTACATCACTCACAAAGAGAGAAGAGGGTTCCCATGAGCAATTTCACAGATTAAAATTCAAATGCAAATTTTTACAAAATCAATCTTAACAGTTTTAATATTTAATTGAGGATATAAAAAATTTGGATTTTGAGGGTAAAAACAGCATTTACTTTTTATAAAATTACAATTTATTACCAAAAATTACTGCTTTCAGTTTTCAATATCAGGAAAACTAAGAAATAAAACTTCCCACTTACATAGAAATCTCACCAGGTAATTTTAAAAAATATAACTATAGAGATTAATTAAGCAATAAAAATTTTCAGAGGTGGAATTTTCAGAGAGAAGTGGATACAGTAAAAATATTTTTAAAAATTTCAAAAAATTACTTTCATTTATTTGTCTAAAGACAATGAAATAAAATATAGAAATTTAAAACAATCCTTAAATCTACATATTTTTCAATATCAAATACAGCTCAGTATAGATTCCCAAACATAACTTTAAAATGTTAACAGAGAAAAATGCATTTTTTTACTAAAATTTTGTACTAAATATTTTTAAATATTTTTCGAACATTATACATCATTAATTAAAGGTAAAATAATTTCCAAAAAAAAATTTAATTTAAAACTTCATATTGCTGAGAATTGCAGCATTACATTTAACAAACTCATTTCACTGTACCAATTTTATTCCCATAAAACAAAATAAAAAGGTTGAGAATGCATTGCAGATAACACCTTCCTTCGATGAAAAGATCCAAAAATTTTTATGACTTAGATATAGAATATTATACAATCAAATATAATTATGAATAGAATACAATGATTTTTGTTTGTATCTTAATAATTTAAAAGCTTTAATTTTTAAAAAACTCACCATAGGGTACACCCCTTACATCAATACCTCTTGCTGCTACATCTGTACAAATCAAGAATTTAACATCTCCTCTCTAGTAATGGTAAGATATGGAAAATAATATTTTTTAGAAATTATTTGTATAAATCTTGCAATTAAGAACATTCAAAAGAGTAAGCATTACTAGCAATGATTGAATTAAAGAAATCATGAAAGAATAAGAGCAGCAGTTCCTAAATCACCAACACATTAGACACTTTTCAGATCTAAGAAATAAAGAAATAACATTACAGCTAAATAAATATATACATGGATAGTTCATTGATTATCAGTTGGGGAGAATAAGTATGTGGATAAAAATGCTACTTTTTTATGATTCAAAAATTAAATAGTGCTGTTAATTCAATTTGATGTCCTAGTTGAATTTCTTGATTTTATTCTTAACAGCATGGTTCAAAATGTTTAATCATATTTTAAGCCATATATATACCACTATTTTAAAATATTTGCAGACATGACCAAAAAGTTAAATAATGAAGTACTAACCTTGAACTTTTCCAGATTTTCCTTCCTCTCACCTGGTTTACGATCCCCATGTAAGCAGACACAAGAATAGGGATTGTTCTTATTACGAGGGCCTACAAGTACATATAATAATCATAACCTCAGATTTCAATTTTGATGGTCCTCTTAATTTCTAAAATTCATGACATACAAAAATCACAGAAAAAATAATACTACAACAATAACAGAAAAGCTGATTGACAAAATATTTCATTTTTAAGAAGATTGTCTCCTTTTTTTTAAAGTATTTTATACAAATTAATATAAGTGCTTAAATGTTCCAATAACATGCAAAGCATTCTTGATTTAAATCTTATATAATGCACAATAATTTCCAAATATCTGAAATGGGGGGGACACAACTAAAAGAATATAAGAATCAAATTTAAAAAGATAAATAAGATATTTAAGAATTTAAATTAATCTTGCTAGTAAGAATTATTTAACATATTTGACAATCACGTATTTTAAGAAAATAATTTAAAAAAAAAAAGATTAAAAGTACGATAAAAGTGAAATCTGAGATACTTTTAATTATTTAAAAAATATATTAAACAAAAAAGAAAACATTAGAAAAATGTAATACAAAAAAATGTATATTGAAATATTTCACTTTAAAAATTCAAATTTTTAAAATTATCCATCAAAAAAACAACTTTTCTTTTCCAAGTTACTTTTTAGTAAACTTTACATGCAAATAATCTTTGTTACAAAAGGGATAAAATATTATGGGAATCAGATTGCGCACTAAAACTGAATGAAGCAAAAATATTACAACAGCCTAAATTATTCAAAAAATATAAAATATTTAAAGGGGTTCATTTTACTAAAAATCTGATGTCTACAAATTTTTAAAACATAGAAATATGTTAAAAATAAATATGTGTATACAAAAATTTTTTAAAAATTTGTTCAAATTCTAGACCCAAGTTTTACACTTAAAAAAGTTTTCATAACCTTTTTCTTGTCCATAAATTAGAAGATATTCTTTATGTAAGAATGTTTTATTCTTCATACACAAAATACAAATTGGTAATAATTAATATTTCTAATTTTTTCAGAAGACTAATTTTAAATATGCATAAGAAAACTGTTTTACTATAAAGATCTAATCCTAATTAGTGGTAAAAAACCTACCTCCACCCAAAGCATTAAGGTGATTTTCCATGTTATCACAATCAATCTTAGTACGGCAAAATATGATTCCCTTGTCCATCTTATGCTCATTGATAGCTGTTATGACATACTCTCCCTTCAGGAGTTTCACAGCTTCTGATAAAGATTCTAAAGAAACACAGAAATTGTTAATAAAAGACATCCTAAAAGCTTTCATTATTAATATGAAGGATGAAGTATCTTAATCTCAGACAAGCAAAACTTCTATCACTGTCATGTTTTACGCTGTAAAAAAAAGCCTGGACGTAGAATCAAAAACAAAAAATAATTTAACTATTCTGAAAGAATTGAGAGAGGGAGTTCTATGCAAAAAAACCCCAGTTTTTTAGCAACCAAGAGCTGTGTTTATACATGCATACATACATTGCCAAATCCCCTGTTTTATGCAAAAATTGCAAATAGAAAATCATTTTATCTCAAAAGCCAAATGATGAAAAAAGTTCTTCAGATAAAGTCTAACAACTGTAATAAATAATTCGAGTCCATTTCAATTCTTTCAGAACTACAAGATAAATTTATAAGTGTTATAACATATTTTTGATAACAAATTTCATTATTGATAGGAGATATTTCAAAAGTAGTCCAGTGCACTTTAATAGGTAGGCTAAAATCACTTTGATAACCCTCTGACAATCATTTCCACTCAGACATCCCAATGAATGTGAAAGTGACTTTTACAAACTATTACAAAACTCAGATTCTGATACCAACTTTAAAGAATTTAGGTGACTTTTTAAAAAATTTCAAAAAGAGATGCCATTTAAAACACCCAAAAAGTGAAAAGATTAATATCACTTTCAAATGACTAACACAGAAAATGCAAGAACAAATAATTTTTCCTACACTACATTTTCCCCAAATTTAGAGGAACCATATATAAGTCAACATCTGTATTTTATCCTCAAAAAGTTTCAAAAATTCTTGGCATATATACAGTATGTTATTATTCTCAAGAAGTCATTCAAAATGTAAAAGAATTCAATCAAGTAAAATAACCAAACATATACTTTCATTTATGAAAAATAAAAATAATTAATTTTTAAAAATAAAATTCAGTGTTCTTACCAGGAGTATTGCTTCCAAACCTCACATTATCTTTAGCATGTACTTCATCTGTCTGAAGAGATAGACAAATAATGGAACACATATTGTAAACAAAATATTAACAATATACATATGCTATGAATTAAAAACAAAGATGAAGCTAGTAAGAAATGTTGATATTAAAACATGCAAAAATGAAAATACGTTTGTAAGTTTTAATAAAAGAAAACATCAATCGAGACTCAAGTAAGTATGAAACATAGAAACATTTAATTACAGAATGAGATACTAATGATTTCATGTTTTTTCAAATAGAAAAAGTATTGGTAAAATGAAATTTTTTACTTCCATGCAACTTTTAAAAATACTAATAATTTGGTTTTCAAAATGAACTAAATACAAAATCAAAACTTGCATGCATAGGAAGCAGCACAAGAAAATGCAAAAAAAAAGAAGATGGATGAAAAAAGATGAATTTTTAGAAGATGGATGAAATGAAATTACTAAAAAACATGTAAACACACATACCTGTGTTTTTTTTTAAAAAAACTAATAAAATACTAATTTCCATTGCATTGTTTGAAATTAAAAATATCTATACATGTCACAGGAAAATGATGAAATTAGGACTTTCATCACATTCCTAAGGGTGATCAATTCACACAAGATGTTAAAATAACGTCTGAGGTCATTTCCCCTATGTAAGTGATTTGATCAAATCTCCAAACTGTTTTAGTGAAATGATGAAATGAACAAGTCAGCCATTTTTTTAAAGATATGGGGTTGATATTTAGGGGATCAACAGTACTACCTGTATGATTAGGAAGTACAAGGACATGCCCCCTCCCCGGACAGCATTCTGCCAATGCAAATGGCATTCATTTCATCATTTCACTGAAACAGTTCAGGGTTTGATAAAATCACTTACTTTCATCATGGAAATGACCTTGAAGAGACGTTATTTTAACATCTTCCGTCAAGTCATCCTATCCCTTAGGGATGATGGGAAATCCCTAAGGGATAGGGAGACACCTGGGGGGGTCGAGCCCTTGTACTTCCTAACCATACAGGTAGTACTGTCGATCCCCGAAATATCAACCCCATATCTTTAAAAAAAATGGCTGATGTTCATTTCATCATGGAAATGACCTTGAAGAGATGTTATTTTAACATCTTGATCATCTCCCTTAAAGATTCGATGAAAGTCCTAATTTCATCATTTTCCTGTGCGACATATACCTCTTCAGATGACCTCACTTTCATTGAATTTCAACAATTTGGGGAGGATACTTTAAGACAAACTTTTTTACTTCTCTTTGAATTTTTTATCCCACCCAATTAAAATACTATTTTTATTTGAATGAATAGTGAGCAATCTTAACTGCATTGCACAGTATACACGGCACATTGGGTCTTGCAAGGTATCAAAAAATAATGTTGATTTGTATTTGTACTTTAATGATTATATAACAGAAGATAATTTTAAAATATGAACTGAAACTAACATATTTTCCAGTATATAATCCGCAGATTCTGTGTTAAAAAAGTTTCAAATTTCGTTGTGCGTATTACACACCGCTGCGGATTATCTGAGAAGAAACATTCTCCATCAGAAAAGCTAACAATAAAGTTTTGAAAGAAATGCCATTTATGTTTTATAAAATAAATAATAGATGGAGCTTTCATGACTCGGCTGACGTATTTCAGCTATAACTAGTTTTTGTCCAATTACATTCAAAAACGAATCCGGTTCCTTGGAAGGAAAAAACAGTTACTAATCGCTGGCGCCATTTCCAATTTTCTCTTCACTAGAGCTATTACATCCTTTGAAAGTTTTCATCATATTGAAGCAAAAGCATGTAAGTTACACAACAGACTTCAAGTTAAAAGCTATAGAGAAGGCTACCGAAATCGGTAAGCTGCAAGGTTTTTCAATGTTGACGAATCGAATATTTGTTTGTGGAGAAAAAACAAGACCAACTTCCAAAATTGTGATTGACATAAAAGAGCTGATCATCATGGAAAACCTCACTGGCCAGAATTAGAGGAAGAAATAAATAAATGGATTTTAAAAGAAAGAGACAATGGGAAAGCAGTCTCGATCTTAATTTTTTTGCTGTTAACTTGTTAAATTTTTAAAAAAAGAAAAGATTTTTTTCACGTGCAATGTTTTGTTTAACAACTCAAAACATAGATGGCAGTAGCAAAGAATTTTTTTTATTTTATTGAGATTATCGTAAAAAATATTATCATACATATTTATATAAAAAGATGTTTCATAATAAATTTTGTTTTCTGTACAATTTCTTACTTTTGTTTTTAATTATATTGTGTGTTTTTTATCTTATGTGACACTCATTATCAGCAGTTTATATTTTGGATTACAGGCCGTAAAAACTGCCGCGGATTATAGAATGGTTTTTTTTTTCACTCAAAAAAGGGCTTTGTGGATAATATGTCGCTGCAGATTATATACAGGAAACTATGGTATATAGAACAAAATAAAATCAAACGTAAAGAGCTTAATTGATTTCACTTTAACTTTCAAGTGTTGCAAATTAGTATATGTAAAATTTATTTCAATGCATTTTAATCAATTTCCCTGAATGCAATGTCAAACATGTTTTTATTTAAACAAACAACTTATTATCTCATTTATGTACAAGGAGAAAAACATTATTTTCCAATTTTTGCAGATATCTCCTATTCATGGCACAAACTTTTAATTGCATTGTGAATAAATATAGAAATGCATTTTTAAAAAAGAGGATTTTAGAAGTGTGTTACTTTAACAGGTCTCTTGAGATTTCTCCAAGAAAGGTCTTTTCTGGGATCAACCATACACACCTATAATAAATACTTTAAAGATCAGAGTTTAACTCATTTTCTTAGTAAAAAAAGTGATATTTATAACAATAAACTATAAGTTAATAAAATGATAAGTTTTCCCATATACTTATTAAATAACTATTCACTTGATTTTAATATTATCTATTAAATGATGCATTATCTACAAAAAACAATACTTCTAAGATGCTAACAGATTCAATTTTTCACTAAATTTGATTTCAATTAAAATTTAAAAATTCTGCAACTGAAAAATAATTTCTTAGATAATAAAATATTGAGAAGTGTTTTAAAAAGGATTGAAAAATAAAAAAATAAACTTCAATGGTTTTTTTAATTAAGTTTTTTTGGAATTTATGTCATGTATTGTCATACTAATAAAATTGGATATTTCTTGGAGGATGTCAAAAATACGTTCTTCAAGCATGACAGTACAACTTTGGAAAATTCAATTTACACAACTTTATTAAAATAAACCATAGATATACAAATTTTGATATTTAAAGTTAAATCTTGATTGTAAATAATATTAGGAACTAAAGTTTTATAAAATGCATTTAAGATTACTATGCTACTGAATTTGAAAAATGGATTTTTCTTCTAATTAGTAAAATTAGAAAACCTAAGAACTGATCCTGACTACAGGATTCTTTTTTAAAAGTAAAAGAAAATATTCTGTAATAAATATAAAAATTTCTTAAGATAGAAAATTTAATGAAATTGAGAAATGAAAATTCACAAAAAATATTTATGAATTTGTGACTTTTAAAAACTTACAACATGGTGTACTGTCTCAGGAACACTGTCTTCCCCCTTCAAATCAACCCAAGTAGGAAAATGCATTAATCGCTCCTGAAATAAAAGTGGCCTTCTTTTAAAAGCAAATGAAATCCTCTGTTCCACTTAAAACAATCTTCAGTCTTTCAGCTATTAGGATGTTACTTCTTTTAATTCATTGTAAGGATTTTTAAGCTGAATTCAAACATTTTTTAAAAAGGTGAATTTGTGCAGAAAATAAAATCCAGATGATTTGGTTATTCCACAATAAAAATTTGGCAAAATTTCACTAAGTAATCAAATTCTTTTCAAATAAGAGTTTAATCCTACTGATAGGAACATATGTTGAAAATACCAGAATAATGTTCTTAACAATTGCTGGAAAAAAACCCAATTAAAATAAAGACCACAGGATCAAATTTTGCAAAGGATTTACAGTAATAGTACAAGCAATAGATTAAAAGAAATAAATTGTAAATATTTCAGTTTTACAGCATTACTGCTTTCCTAGTTCAATTGTAATATGATTTACAAACAAACCTAATTAATAAACCAGACATGATTGAAAAAAACTACACAATACATAATCATCTAGACTTTTTTATATATTCATAGGGACAGTTTTTTGAATTAGAGTGAAAGTATAAGGTTCATAATTATAAAAGTATTAAAGAATATTTGAGATGGTTTGCTTTTCTCAGAATTTCTCTTAATTTCCTTTTCAACACAAAAATGAAGTTACAACATAAAATTTAAAAAAATGAGACATCCAAAATAAATTTCACAATTCTGCTTGAAGAGAGAAAAAATTGTTTAAAAAAAATGGAAGGCAATATTGACTCAAATGGAACAACACACAAAAAAACTATGATTAAATATTAACTTTTATAAACAATCTAATTACTAGAATTTTTGGGAGAGGAAAATTTTCATTATTGAAATAGCAAGAATTTCAAATCACATTAAATTTTTCTCAGAAGTCTTTGAACTCAGTTTCCCTGTTATGAGTGATGTAAACTTTTCACAACAAAATTTTCTGCTCAATGCTTTTCAAAAATGTTTACATCAAACAATTGGTGATTATTTCCCCAATTATAATAACAGAAACCAATAAAAAAATTTTTTTTTAAAGTACTAATCATTAAAAGAAATATGTTTACATTTTAAGATATATTTGGTTTATTTATTCCAAAATTTTATACAATTCCCTCTAACTACTTAGAAATTCTTTGGCGACAAAACCTATTATTAAAAGCAAAGGTCTTACATTACATTACAAATGTTATTAAACAAATTATTGCATGGTGTTTACAAAATGAAATATTGCTATAAACTATCTGTTTTCCTTTTATAATATGAATTTTGTGCGAATATAGCATCTGCATCCGACAACAATTAAAGGGGCATCCCACATCTAGCAATAGTTATGTTTACAGATGAAGAGAAGACACAGGTGGGAGGACACAGAAAAATGTTGAGGTGATGTTTCTTTTTCATGAATTTTTCAAATACACCATTTTATCACAACTCTCTTATGAGAAATAATTTATAAAAAAAATTCTGACAAATTTAAAAAATACTTTTTATTGCATTAAAAGTAAAATAAAATGTCAAGAATGAGAAAATAAAAACTAATTTTTTACCAAAAAACTTTGTTAAAACATATTCCAACAAATTTTGTGTAATTAATGCTTAATTTCATCATAAAATAGTGTAAATAATTTATATCTGGATGTTTAATATGCTATTATTACTTTCTGTTATATTTATTTTATGACAAAAATTGTAACATTCACAAGCAAAGCTGTCTTTTATGTTATAATGGTGTTTCATTGGAAACTTGAAGAAATTATTTTTGATGACTTGGCGACCATAAGGATGCTTCTGGAAATTACTGAAGGAATCAGTAACATCATGACCTATGACCAAAGCAAACTTTTTGATAAAGCACTGAAAGGTTTTTTAAAAGGTTTGATAAAGCACAGATTAAAGATAGTGGTCGCTGGCCAAAACCGAGTTAGTTTTACTTCAGCTAATGAAGCCCGAGTAGACTTAAATGCTATGTACGTGTATATTTAGACACTGACAGTGCTGGAGAAGGTTGAGAAACTTCTGGAACTTACTGTGAGAATTTGTGGTGTACTGCAATGTATCCTGTATTTCAAGGATTGTTTTTCAACAATAAAATTTCATTGCTCTTGAGAAAAACTGATTTATTCTTTGGGACTGACAGCATAAAATCCACAAACCCAATTCTACACAACAATATCTATAAAAATGTTGCATGTTTTCATAATTATTTCCACAAAGTAATCCCTCATAAGGCTCCTTCATTTTTTTTATGAATAAATCTGGAACTAATAATAAAATTTTAATGAAATCCAAGATATAGGTTATTTTAAACCGTTTCCCACTTAATTCTGGTGATGGAGGAATCTGATTCTTTAAAGGAAATTGATGAAAATAAAAAGCTAATTAAGCTGTTCAGTTAGGAGATGTTTATAAAACAATCAAATGAGTTTCATTTAGTTATTAGCTTTAAATAATTTGGTTTTCTTTCAGCCGGTAACTGCTACATTAATTTTGTATGGCCTTAATAAGAATAACAAAAGTTAATATAAAGGTATTTTTAAAGACATAGATAAACTCTAAAATTAAATGAATGGCTCTCTAAAATTAAATGAATTAACAAACAATATATACAATAGAATCTTCCATAATTTAAAAAAAAAAAACTTAAAATGTTGTCACATTTTGAAAAGAAATTCAGAATACCAGAAAAACAGAAAGAAAAAAAAATTAGCTGCAATTTTAAGTTCGATTTTCGTGCAAAATATATTTATCATTTATATGTCCCTATGATACCTAGCATTTTTTAATGTTAACTCTAAAGATAAAATAAAACAGATACTCTCTATATATGGATAAAAAAGCTGCAAAGATGCCTTAGTGACACTTTAATCCTATTTTGCCATGATTTCTAGTGCTGGTGAAATGTGTAAATTGACAGGACTGTTAACCGACAGGACAACATTGAATTCAATGAAATCTGCTTCAAATGGGAAATAATTCTTCTCCATTGTAAGATACAACTATAAGTGATTATCACATGTTTGAGAAACAATGTTTTTTTAATTTAGATCCCAATATAATGCACAGAATCCAAACTTAATTTCTAATTAAATTTTCCACTTTAGACAAAATCCTGGACCAAGAATTGAGCTTTAAATTATTAAGACCTTGTTCAGTGGATTTAGTACAATACTTTTTCGATATGAGTAAATTTAATTTTAAAGTTAACATAATCTGTCAATTTTTTAAAAAAATTAAACACCTTAATGAAGCCTGGATAAAATTTGAAGCCAAGATTGCAACAATACATAGCTGTTCAGAAAATTCAAATTGTGAAGATAAAAACTGATTTTAAAATATTTAAGAGATTCTTATTATTTAGAGATTTATACATCAAAAAGCATTCGCCTCAAATTACAACCCCTCATTTACCAAATTCACATTGTAATTCTATAATATAACAATAATCTCTCTTCCTGTATGAGATAAGTTTGGTTCTTTGGTTGAAATATCAGTATTATTCCAGAAAAATTTGAAAAAAAAAGGAACATTTCAGTTTTAAATAGTATTTTTCATACTTGAAAAGGAGGGCAAAAAAAAAACAACTTACAGCCAGTTTTTTAACATCAAATGAATGCAGAGTAGCGGAGCACACTACCATCTAGAAGAGAGAAAAAAAATAATGAAATTAATAAGATATATATGACAGTAAATATCTTTCAATATATTACTATGTATACATTGTTCATATCATTTGATTTTACAGCATATGAATAAAAATTAAGAAATCAGAATAATTTTTAATCATTTAAAAATGAATATTTAAAATATTTTTGGAAGACATTTTATGATAAAAATTATCAGTACCAAATGGAACTAGAAGAAATGATAATTTGAGTTGTGTATTTTTTTAAAAAGTCTTATAAAGTACTTATATATAAAAGTCCATCATACGAAAATTCCCAAATATTTATACAAAGGCTCCTCTTCACATTTAGGACATATAAAACATTTCAGATGGTAACTGAATGAATTTTCATGTTTAAAAAAAATGAAGAAAATATTTTCCTGGATTACTTGACATAAATTTTTTCAATACCTTTATGCTCAGTTTAGATTAGACCAGGGGTGCCCAACCCAAATCGGTTGGTGAGCCACGTAAAAATTTGCTAAACTGAGGTGGGCCGCACATATCAAAATAAAAAAAATTATTCAAAATATTTTACTATCGTACAGCATTCAAAATATGATATGATCAACATTCAATTATTGATATGATAAAAAAACACCAAGTTTACCTTTTACTGGATCACAATAACAACAAAGTTGAAAGTCAACCGATTGCACTTGTTGGTGGAAGAATATCTCTTAACCTTCAATGTTCTTATCTACAGTAGATTTATGCTGCCATCTAAGGTTACGTAGTATAACAACTATGTGTGTAACATCTTCACATTTTATACTTGTGTTACAGTATGTTTGCATAAAATTGATTTAGATTTTCAAAATTATTATTTCAAATGCAAAAAAGTAATTAAGTAAAGAACAGCTTTGTAATTATTACACAGTTTGTCAAAAATGTTTTTTTTCTGCCCAATAGCCAAATGTTTAGTTTCTTATTGTATGATATTAATTATTGCACCGTGATTAAATATATATTGTTACGAATTTAGTCTTATTCTAATTGTTTCTACTCATTTGTGTTCATTTTTACAGTTTAATTTGTCGTATCTAATGTGATATGTTTATCATAAAATGAAAAAAGTTACATAATTTCAGAAGGTTAAAAAATATTAAACATTTTTATTCTGCTGCGTGTGTTATTGCTTTTATTGAATTATCTTACATTTCTACTAGCTGGTCTGACAGTCCTCAGGCAACTCATTAAATCCATCATCAGATTCTTTCATTGCCAAATAAAACAAGAAAAAGACTACTAATCTGAACTTAAAAAAATATAGACATAAATTATTTCTCTGACAAATAGAACTAAATACACTACTCACTCTCAACGAAGTTCTCGTTGAAAGAGGAATATAATACCCAAGCTCATCTGCTTTCCTTCATCCATCAACGCCTGTTATTACAATTGCTTGGAAGTCAAATGAAGGGAAAATATTATTTCGGTAAAAACTGCACGGGGAGAGGTGGGGGTGGGTCAAAACACGATATTTTCGATTCAACCGTCTGTAGTCCAAATGTCTAAAATAATTTAGACAGAAACTTCAATTGGACCGCAAAAATTCTCCAGATGGGCCGCGGGTTGGGCATGCCTGGGTTAGACTTTTCATTTTTAATCATATTATAAAACTCATTTCCAAGTAAACCAACAAAAAAGTCCTTCCTTTACATATGTGGTGAACCACATTTAAAGCTATAGATTTCCAGTGAAGTGTTCTTTACATTCCAATAAAGGTTAATACACATCTGTCAAAAACCAAAAGGCATTCCTTGCTCATACAATTTGTGCACAAGGTCAAGGTTAATCTAATGGAAGATGGAACAAGTGTTGCAGGAAGTATTTCCAGAGATAAATGGTTTCAGCTATAGTAAATCAGCACAAAATACAGTGTATCATGTGACCAAACAAACTGCAGAAGTGAAGAGAGATTCATAAAAATAACCATGAACAGACAACGAATGTTGTTTTAATTATCTACATACATTCAATTAATGAATGCAACTAGCATTGAAACCTCAGTATCAACTTTAATTACAATTGGATGTGTAACAAGCCCCAAAAAAATATTTTTAAAGTACATAAATTTTAAAATATTAAGGCTGTAAACAAAATGGCTCTATACTTTTCAATAAGGAATCCATTCTATTAACAAAATCTACCTACTCAATCTCTATATTTGAATATAAAAACTAGAAATGAGCAGATATATTACATACATAGAATTAATAAATAACATACTAAAAAATAGTAGCTAATCACTTATGACTGCATTTTACAACATTAATCCCTCCAATTGATTTAAATCTTTAACTGTACTGACAAGAACAGCAAAAAAATATTTATTAGTTTCATTTATTCAGAAGGAAAATGAAGATTCAAAAGACTGTGTTAGACTATTAAAGATTTTAAATGATCACAACTGGAAGAAATCTGATTTTGACAAGATCCAAAACATTTTAAATAATTTTCAATTTCAGATTCAAAAATGTTGGAAGAAAACTTTAGAATAATAACATAGTTTTTAACAACCTCTGAATGGGGCAAGAATCTTATACAGATTTTTCCCATTTTGGAAATCAATATTTGATAAAAATTTTACATGATTTCTTTATACAAAAGTTATGCCTCTATTATATAACACTGAGAATCTCTTTTGACAATTCAGAATGAAATTCTTCAAAATGAACAACAAATAGTTACTTGTAATCTTTTCCCATCTGGAGTAATCTTTGGAATCTGTCCATGCATTCGATTAATTAAATCTCCATAGCCAGCTTGTAGCAAACCATCCTAAAAAGTTCAAAAGTAAGTATACAAAAGAAGAGGACTTTTTATAATAATTGTATAATGAAATAAAAGAATTGAAAAAATATTTAAAGAAAAAAGTATTTTGCGAAAATAACCCAATGCTACTTTCTAAAAGAATATAAACTTAATGTAAGATATTTACATTTAAAACTAAAAACTATTAAAATGTTGCTAAAACAATTTAAACTGTCAATAAACAATACATTTATAAGAATTGTAACATTTATTAAAAAAATTACTACAGCATATTTTGAAACTCAATATTCAACACAATTCTTAAGTTGATTTATGAGAGTTGAATACTCTTAAATCTGAATTTGTTTCAAGTATTTTCATTGAACTTTTCATAATACCATCTCAAGTAATGAGACAACAAAGAGTTTTAAATCTATTATATTGCAATTACCAATACTCACAGGACATGCAAGGAAGACCCAAAAAAGTAAGAAATAAAACTTCCCTGGATGAAGTTGACATTTTTTTCTGTTAAGTGAGTGTAGAACAACTTTCTCCAAATGTAATCCATAAAGAGGCTTCACTTGAGAAGGTTCTGTCTGATTGATTCAATTTTATCATAAAAGTAGTTTCTCATTCATTTTTTTTATGATGGCTGATTTAAGATAAGATGTACCTGTCAAATTTTCTTTCCTGTTTGGAGAAAATGTCAGAGAAACTATCGTGATATTGGACACATCTTGCAAGAACAATGTCATCGGAAAGTTCAAATGTATTAGTTTCCAAGTATCGAAAAAACGAAATGAAATGTCAACTGATGACATACACACATTGTAGATATCTTTCAACTTCTCAAATGAACAAAAATCCCCAAAAAATTTATGCACTTATTCTTGAAGAATCCATACCATTGAAGAGATAGGAAAGTGATCTGGATTATCTTGAATTGAGTGAGTTTTAATGGAAGATTTGGAAATAAGAAGGGTTGCTGTGAAACTTGTGTTTCATTCTTACTGAACAACAAAAGCATCAAGGAGAAATATGCTGTGCTTTGAAAGTAAAGCTCTAAAGCAACCCAGATTCTCCCCCTCCCCAAAGTCATTACGAGTGGGGCTCAACTCTTATGATACTAAAATCATACAGTCAAATGCCAGAGGAAGGCATAATTGTCAATTCCTCCAAAAAATGCTTGAAGTGAAGTCCAATGATCATTTGTTTCTGATGAAAGAAGGATAGTACATTCCACAAGATATTGTAAAATCAGACCTTTTATTTAAAGGTTCCAAGAAAATTGCATAATAATATGCTTTAAAAAGGCATGATCTGAGGAAAGTAGACTGGTTCTTTCTACACCAAAAAGAAATTATTCACACATCTATCTAAATGTAGCAGTATTTGGCAAAAAACAGTACGACACCTTTACTCTCTCACCTAACCTTTCACTACATTGTAAATCGGACAAAAGCATTAAGTGCATTAAAAAAAAAAAAAAATTTGAGGTGATAAGGTAGCTTTGTAAAAAAAAAAAAAAAAAAAAATTCTGCAATTTTTTTGGAAAAGGGAATACTGCCATGTAAACTGCAACAATTCTAAGGAAAATAATGAGCCTCTTTTAGATCATTTTTTAAGTGTTTATTTACTTAAGCCACATAATGCCCCATTAATAATTTGGAAGAATGTCAAGAATTATACATATTGAAAAATTTATTGCATTTGTTTTGCAAAAAAAACTCACATTACTAAAACTGGACTATTACACTTCAAACAATACCAGTAACAAAATACAAGTTATAAGGCAAAAAATAAATTAATTTTTCTGCTTCCCTAAAATACATTGAAAAAGAAAACTCTGAATTCACGTTACAAAGATATACTGCAAATTTAAATCAGAAAAATTCAGAAATCCAAAATTTTTTTAAAATGTTTTCCAACTTGACACACATCTTAACTCTCAAAAATATATTTAAACTACTTTGTCAGTTAATAATTTAAAATTTTATTAGTAAGTCTTGAAAAATGTTTGTTGAAAAAATTACTTGATGGCAGAGTAGACACTAAATAAAGAAACTGTTTTGTTTCTACAGCAAAGTACTAAAAATGTTTTAACTTACAAAGATACTGATAAAAAAGTTCACTGAAAATATATATAAAACAAGTTATCCTTATTTGGACAAAAAAAAAAAAAGACTAAAAAATTTTAACTTGATTCTCTTCCTCTAATAACAGTCTTGTACACTAATTCTTAGCAATAAGCACAACTTGCGTAATCAAGTATATTACAATAGACATAATGAATATGTATGAAATCTATGTTCAACATGTCAATAGAAGTGATATTATTAAGTGTAAAGCTTCTCAAAGTACAAATAACAATCCCAAATAGGATTGTATAATTAAATTTGGCAGCTATAGAAATTATAAATGTAGGATTTTCCCTTTGAAACATTTGTAAAAAGGTTGAGTGATATCCTTTTCAGAGGACCATAAATCTCAATTTGATTTATTACAAAAGCGCCACCTAGTGAAGCTCCGGCTTGAATAATTTTTCGGCAGGCCAACTAACTACTGCTTGATCAACACATCACGTCTACCGCATTTCCGCGCCCAACGCGGCACCGCCAGTCCTAACGTCCAATAATGAGAAAGGTTTATTTCCCCGTCTTCTTAAGGTATTACTCAACTTTTAATTAACTTAATTCCTGCATTTCTTTCATTTGTAATTATCTTTTTTGTAAATATTTTCCTTTAACTTTAAATAAATTCTCTTTTACTTAAAAGAAGTATTCGTGTTTTAATGACTTAGATTCATTTAATTCATCACTCACCCTTAAATACTTACCCCTAGACAAACCACCTACGCCAATCTAAAATCCCGCCTTCTGAAGAGTCTGATTTTTATTCGAAGATTTATTCGGACTCCCACATAAATATTTGTTCCATTTTATTTATATCAAAATTTCAAATATGGATTTTAAAAAAAATATCTAACTTCATTGCAGGGATTTATTTCTCATATATAAATCAGGTTAGTTCTTAAAGGGGCTCTTAGGTTCAATTTGGCCAGAAATTCTTTTAGAGTTCTTACCAATTTGTACGTGTTCAAAAATAAATCTAAACTTTTTGGTATTTCTTATATGGGACAGGAATAAAATGAACCGTTTCATAAAGCTGTAATAATTTATGATATAAGCGCACATATGTATATTTTTAGTAAAGAAAGCACCCACATTCTACAATATTAAATATCCATTTCAATTTTTTTTTCTTTGTATAACTATAAACAAGCACATTATACTAGATATTTTGAATACAACTAAGCTTCATCTTCAATAAATAGCAAAATTTTATTCATACACCTATCGCATAATAGTCCTCACATTCTTTATGATAAATTAAATTGCAAATGTTTTTCTCCATATTCACGGGTTATATACTTCTATATCAAGAGCTGTGAAAATATTGATTCTGGTAAAAGGTACTGCTAGATTCTTAAATCATAAATTTTGGTTCAGATTTGAGGGGGGGGGGGCAAACTATGTAATGATAATTCAAAAGTAAATGCTTCCCATTCTAATAAAGAAAAGCTTAGAATATTTAATTCCTCCAGCAGAATATTGTTACTTAATAATACAGCAAATATATATTTCTTTTGATTTAGAATTGATTGAATAAAATATTTAAATTTATTGTAATAAGAAAATAATCAATTAAATGGCAAACTTACAGCTTCATCCAGAACAAAAAAACGAACCTGAAATGAAGAAATTATATTACAATATTTCAATTAAAAATAAGTTTTAATACAATTGAATAAATATTAATTTTCACAGTGAAATATTTATTTTATTTCATGCCACATTTCACCAAAAATCATTTTAGTATGTTAAGCTATTTAAAAAAACACACACACACACACAAGATCACAAGCATGACTACTGAAATTTGCAAAAATTTTATATGTTATTGATATAGGAATAATTTCAAGCACTCTTGAAAAGCTTACTTGAGATAGAGATAACTGTCCTGTAGAAATCAAATCTTCTAATCGACCTGGTGTGCCCACCACAATATCAATCTGTTCATAAAAGAAAATTGAATGAATTTCATAATAATAATAAAAATTGTATAGTCTAGCATGTTTATGGAGGATGCACTATTCAAAATAAATAAGCTTATTTCTCATTTCAATCCTTCCTCCCATCACTTAAATCTGTTACAATATATTATTTAGATGTCAATCAAGTCTTCATTTAACCCTTTTTATCTCACTGTCCTATTTAAAGAACAGCAGGTAGAAATAAATACTTGTTAGTAGCAAATATTTTTATCATTTGGAAATTGTTTAATCCTCACATCAGTGTTTTGTGTCTTCTCTTTGCAGGATTCTTGACTACAGCTAACAAAATGCAAGTTTTTCTAGGAATTTTGTTTATAATTGGTGAGCATTCAAATACCTGTGAATGTGATTACTGGTCAGTAGCTGAAGACCTTGGTATTTATTACTCTAGTAAGAAATGCAATATCACTTTAACTACTTCTAAAAAATGAAATCTTTTTGCACCTTGTAGACAACAGAATAAATCGGCCTCCTGAAAATTGATCGTTCAAGGTAAAATCTTTTGTTGCCTTGCATAATAGTCTTAATAATAATAATTTGCAATAATAAGTTTATGAATTTCAAACACTTAATAAATATAAGTCATTATGAAATGATTATTATCTACTATAGTAGAAACAGTCAGAAGCAGCTTTCCCATGGAGAGCCAATATGTTTAATATAAATTTTGGGATCTTGATGGAAGCAAAGGATATTTTGTTTCCTCCACTGTGGTAAGGAATCTGATGCAAGAAAGGATACTCATCTTGGCACCCATTTTGAAATGAAACTGACAGAACATTATAAATCCTTAAAGCTACACTTTATATTTGGATTGCCAGTATTGATCTTTTGAAAAGTCTTGGTGAACAGAATTATTGAGGCACATCATATTGTAAATGCTGCAATAAATTTCAGCAAATGAATATAAGAAGAGCAAGTAAAAATATACAATGATAAAAATAATACAAAGATACCTAATTTGATAAATTTTAACAAACAAATGAGCGGGAAAGATCACCACAATTGATTAGTTAAATTATATGGCATAAAGATTTATGGGGAAAAAATAATTTTGGAAATTTTCATTCATACACTGGACATGGCAGTGGTAAAAGTATAGATAATCCACAAAATTGTCAAGAAATTTAAAGAATTCCTGAAGAGCCCCCAAAAAAGGCTTGTCTTTGTGAAAATAACAAGAGGTCAGCCCACGATCTCTTCTGCGCCTTCAAGTGTAAAAGATATTAGCACAGATGATGTTGACCATTTTCTGTCGAAGAGGAAAAACTGTCATAATTAAAGAGCTGCAAAGGAAAACCCAAAATATACTACTATTAATAAAACACTTTGTCAGGCTTGTTTGGGGCCTTTTCATCATGTTTATTGTCATATTCAATTAAAAATTGAACTATAATGTAAACAATATTATTTAGATATTGGATAAATTTGTATATAGACATAATTTTTCTCTGATGTAGAGAACACTAAAATCCATAAGCATGGATTTTATCCCAGTGTGTTCTATTTAAAAAACACTTTAAGATTACAATTTTTTTTTTTTTTTTTTTTTTTTTACATTTGCTATTAAAAAATATATAATTTTTTTTTTTTTCTCTAATTCTCTGTTATATTTATTCTATTTAGGTTAAACATACTTCAAAAAATATGATTATTCTCATATTTGAACAAAAATGAATGGGGATAAAACAACTTTTTCACTCAACCACTTGATCGTCATAATGAGCTCATTACAAACCTTATCACATAGGTGCTGTGTCTACTTTATACAGTATAGCTAAAAAATTAAGTATGTCTTATATTCAACCAACAGTAAATTATACTTGATTTTGAATAGTTTGTAAGCAGTCCTAATCTACTGTTTTCCACAAAAATAAAATGTAGAAAGTAGAGATATGGATTAAAAAAATGGTATTTCTGTAAAATGCTTGAACACTTCCAAACAAGCATATCCATCAAAGGAAAGTAAAATTGTATGATAGAAATCACTGCTTAATATTACAACCATTAGGAATATTGAAGTAAGTTTTCTTTGTGGGTTAGTAAAACAGGATTCCAACTATTGCTCATTGCTATAGTTTGTTTTCCAATTTGAAGCATGAAAATGCTGGAATACAGAGTGATCTAAGCAAGAACTTGCCACATATTAAAATATTCAAGAGAAATTTGTTAACTGGTAATGAAAAATAATCAAAAGAAAAAAGTAGATGAAGAGGTACATGAAACCATGTTCAAGCAGCATACGAAAATTCATTGTTATAGAGAACTTTTTAATGCATGCTGCAAAACAGATCTTTGTTTGAAATAAATTAACAATAGTATGAACAGTTTTATATGAGTACCAACAGTAACAACTCCATTTCCCCAGACACATTTCTGCAGTATTATTAACCATATAAATGCAACTAAATATTCAAAAAATAGCCTATACATTTTAAAATTCCCTCATGATTAAATGGTTAATACTTTTTCAAATGAAAACCCTAATCAAATTTGCAATTACAAAAAAGACACTTTTAATCAAACATTTGGTGGAATTGAAGTGACAACAATGACATATAATGCATAGTCTGAATCACTGATCTAATTATAAAGTGCTTTGTTTCATGCATTTAATCATATTCTCTCTTTTACTAAAAACTATCTTCCAAGCATCAGCAGATGCTTTGGCTCCATGCATATCCCTATTTCTTGGCAGTTAAACTTCGGAAAATCTTCACAAAAAAAAAAAAAAAAAAACTGTCATGCTTGACTACAAATAAGGTACATAATATTTATTCTATTAGAAAAAATGTAAACATCATTCTAGCTCAGATTACATTCATTTTTTTAAATATGATTTTTTCAAGGACATCAACCTTGGAAAAGTCTTTAAAGTGACTGTTAATAAACTTAATAACGGTGATGCAATTAGGTATATTCACATTATGGGCAATATATGGACCAGCATGGAAAATATACGTCAGTATGATATTCCTCACAAAATGCATAATTACTCACACTTTGGGAACAAGTTCATATGATTAAGTTCCCTTAAAAACCCTTCCCTTTCAAAGTAATTTTTGCCTTTATTAAAAATCATGCATAATAAAACAAATGAAAACAAATTTTTTGGCAAACGTAGAAGTAAGCAAAGTAAACAAGCAAATTGCATGAGAAGAATCAAGCTGTTAATGCAGCAAGAACAAATCAATTAAAAACCAATAACTTACTTAATAAAGTAGGAGAAAGGACAACAAAATAATCAATTTGAATTTTTAAAAGTTTGCTGGCAATATGTTCTATAACTTTTCCATTGTTGAGAACAGAAGATGAAAATGGGAGCTGTAGGTGAAAAGTAATGACAGATAACAGAAACTTTGTGAAAGTGAAGTAGGATGAATGACCCAGGTGTAAAAGCATAAATTATATGTGAAGGATGTAAAGTATTGGCAACTATGTGGTACTTATATAATCCAATGCATAAAGTCAGGTACAATAGATAACATAAAAAACATTGTTCAGATGTATATTATCCATTCTGTAGTGTAAGAAAGTCAACAACAAAGATATACACAGCATCCTAAATATCTTTAAAATTATATCTATGATAGTTGCAATGTCTTATTCAACATGGAGTGATGTAACAAAATTAAATTAAAACTCCTTTCCATTTACTTAAAATAGTTTTTCAATTTCTTATATTAACTGAGAGTTAACATAGCTATTAATATATAATTATCAAACGAACTTTAAAATGTTCGTTTTAAAGTGTATAAAGGCCTATTCCCAAATACCCTGTAAAAGCATTTCATAATTAAAACTAGCTGCATGGCCCAGCATTGCACGGGCTTTCTCTACTTTTATAAATTTTCCCTTTCTTTCACAAAATCAGCACTTCTAATACTCTTTTTAAAATGACTTCACCCCCCCGCTCCTCCGCTTAGCCTGGCGTTGCTTGGGAAACAAAAACTTTAAAAAAATTATGCTTAAATATTTCTCGCAAAAAGGGAAAAAAACGAAAACCACAATTTTTTTAAAAAAAACTGTAATTTTTAAGATATTTTATTGATTTTTGTACAGATTACGGATAATATCGTTCTACACATGGAAAAAAAGTTTCGTGAGATTAATTTTTACAAATAAAGTATTTAAATAGAATTTAATGTATTTTTTTAAAAATAAAAAAAACAGTTTTTGACATTTAATTTTTTTAAATGACTGATTCTAAAAGAGAAAAGCACGAACTTTTTTTAGTGTAAAATATTTTTTTGTTACTGTGAAAAAAATGCAAGCAGAACAATTTAGAAATCAATTTAATAAAAAAGTATCAATTTTGACTCATTTTTAAAAAATCGTAAAAAATAGAATATAATTATTTTGTAAAATAAATTATACTATATCGTGGCGAAATAAATTATCTTTCTGATTCTGTAATTATTTTTTGTCCGAGTCTAATAGAAAAAATTAGATCGTGTTTTAAAAACGTCTGGAAAAAAAACAAGTCGAAGATTTGGAACTTCGCTGCCTTGCGAGAAAAAATGGCATTAATTATGCATTTTAAGGTTTTTAATTAATATCTTTTTAACTAATTGGAATATCCAAATATAAATGGTAAAAACAGATTCCTCAGATCATTCCCGACCTTTTGGTACCTTTGGCAAGTTTCTGCGTTGTGCGGTTCGTGAAAAGACAGACGTACATACGTTTATTTACCTACAAATATTAATAGTGTAGACTAGCTACATGGCCCGGCGTTGCACGGGCTATCTCTACTTTTATAAATTTCCCTTTCTTTCACAAAATCAGAACTCCTAATACTCATTTTTAAAATGACTCCCCAACCCCCTCCACCACTTAAACCACGTCACTTGACCATGGTTCAAAATTACGTGGTCCGTCGCCAAAAGCCCTCGTGTAGCTGAACAGTGCGACGTTAATATTAAATCAATCCACCACTTAAAAAGGCGTTCAGGCTTTCTCTTTTCCTCATGACATCAGCATTTCTGTGTGTGATTGTTTGTACGTGCACAATGTGAGTGATTTCTAAAATTGTGTCAAAAAATTTCCCTTTTTCGAAATAGCTGCATGGCCCGGCGTTGCACGGGCTGTCACTACTGTTAGAAATTTTCCCTTTCTTTCACAAAATCAGAACTTCTAATACTCATTTTCAAAATTACTTCCATCCCCCTCCACCGCTTAGCCCAGCAATGCTTGGGTTTTCTCTTTTCCTCATGACGCCAGCATTTCTGTGTGTGTGTTTGTATGTGCACAATGTGAGTGATTTCTAAAATTATGTCAAAAAATTTCCCTTTTTTGAAATTTGTTCCATTCCACTTACTTTGATTTAAGACAGGTTTCTTTCCCCTTTCTATAGCTCGAACACGGTTTTTTTAGAGTAAAACTATTGTTCTATCTTCCCCTCCTTCTCACAGATAAGATATAGCTTCAAGTTTGGATGTATGAGTTTATAAAAAAAAAAATATTGCATGAAAATTAAAAAAACTATTAATGTGAAGCAATAAATAGAAAACGATTCTGATGCTAAGAGTAAAACAAAAAACGTTCATCATTTTTTTTTTATAATAGTTAGTTTCTAAGAATGTATAATAATAAAATAGATTTCAGATTTTCATGAATCCATCAATCGTTACATATAGTTAAAATTGCAAGTAATTAAATGCTAATCATCCAGACATTAAACATAATTACACATAATAAATGTGAATAAACAAAGATTGTAATCAAAAAGTATGAAACAAAAATAAAGAATGTAATTAGAATTATTTAATTATTACTGACATTTTAGGCAATTTTTTTCCATTTAATTTTGCAGCCACCGGAAACGCAAAAGTACATTTTTTTAAAAAAAGAATAGTTTATGTATGGAAATAAACAAAAAAATAAAAAGTTTCAAAATTACAAAATTACCTGAAAATTTTTAAAGGAATTAGCTTCAGATTAAAAGTCAACCCATCGATACGATTCAATAAGTATCGATTCATCAAAAAATGTTTAATTTAAAACGAAGTAAGTGATCTTTCCGATTCTCTGCAGATGGCGCCATGTGCGTAATAAAATACTAACTATGCGGTTTAAGGTTTCTAATTAATATCTTTTTAACTAATTGGAATATCGGAAAATAAGTGGTCAAAACGGATTCCTCGGATCATTCCCGAAATTTTGGTGATTAATAACTTTAAAATAAAACAATATTTTTTCAATATCTCCTTTCGTTATTCCTCTTCAGGTTCGAACCTGGGAACTGCCGCTTTATAAAGCAGAGCCTTAATCAACCATCCTATGATCTCCTTCGCGTAGAACGGTAAAATAATCTTTAAAATATCGGAATGTTTACATATTTATTGCAAAAGAGAAAAAAAGTTGAAAAACACATTTTTTTTTAAACGTAATTTTTAAGATATTTTATCAATCTTTGTACAGATTGCGTATAAAAAAAATAGTTAATGAAAAACATTTACAGTGTAATTAGTTTGAATTGTTAAGAATGTGTTATTCAAAAAGAGAGAAATTCTGCCTGCATGTTTATTTAAAAAAAATAGCGAACCATTCCATAAATTTTAAAAAAAGGTAATTTCTAAATTTATTTTGAAATAGTTTTAAACATTTCTTTACGTAATTATTTTTAAAAAAAATATTTCATTTGTTTTATCTGCAATATTTATAATATAGATAAAACTTCAAATTTCAGAACGTGATTAATACCTTTGAAATAAAAAATTTTTTGGACTTCATTTGATAAAGACTGATAAAAGATAAATAATATATATATATATATATATAAAATTTTATTACATTAATTTTTAAATATTTTTAAAACCCTCTGAAAAAGAAAGAAGTTCCGAATTCCCTTGGAAATAAATGATCTTTCCGATTCTCCGCAGATGGCGCCACGTGCATAATAAATGCGTTTTAAGGTTTTTAATTAATATCTTTTTAACTAATTGGAATATAGGAATATAAATGGTCAAAACGGATTCCTCGGATCATTCCCGAAATTTTGATACCTTCTGCTAGTTTCTGCGTCTTGTGGTTCATGAGAAAATTGGGCTATATACCTACATAGATACGTTGTTTACCTACGAATTTTAATAAAGTAGATAACTGGTTGAATTGTTACTTTTTTAAATTATCCTTTTCCATCTTGTGCAACCTGGCATTAAACTAATGTAATGAAGATTATTACACTGACCACATAATTTTGAACTTAAATTACATACCAGAGTAGATCTCACATTCATATCTTGACTTAACCAAACTTCCACACCCCAAAAGGATAATAATAAATTAATTGCAACATCTACCAGTTTACATAGAGGTGCTCTAAATCCACTTTAAAAAAAAAAAGTAAAGAATAACCAAAAATAAAGATAATTACCAAATTTATTAATTCAGAGAGTTCGCTATTTTGATAGAGAACTCGGGGGTTTTTTTTGTCAAATTACCATTATGATTTTTCTAACTGTACAAAAAGTTAAGAATATTTTTAAAAAACAAATTAGTGGATATCTTAACAGTTTTAAAATGTTATTTTATATACCATAACATAAGGCTTTTATTTTCTTCTACAAAATTTAATTTGTATTCACACATAAGCTTTTTTAAATGACTTACACCACTTTGAAGTTCCATTATCTGTTCTTTAGCTGATACACCTCCAATGATTAATAATTCTCTATAAAAAACAAGAAACCGCCCAGTTAAAAATTGGCAATTTAAAAGAAATACATGCAGAATATACATGTGATTACATAATTATAAAATACAAAATTACTCTAAAAATCTGCATTTAAAAAATTAAAACACTCCTCAAATGAACTGAATAATCTTGAATAAAAAGGTCTTAATATGAAAATATACTGTAAAATCTGGCGTATGATGTGCACTGCTGTACAACACACACCTATACTTTTAAGCTGCATTTTTTTAGTTTTCAAGATATATTTGCCATATAACACGTGCACCCCCTTTCTTAAAAATAAACTTAAAATGTACATATGCAATGCTCCTATGTTTTGAATTTATTTGAGATTTTATCCCAGGCTTTTGAAAAAAAAACTTCCAGAACTACAACTCTTTAAGTTCATAAGGCATGTCATTTCTTTTTAATAAACAATATGTGTAGAAGTTAATTTTTTTGGAGGCTTATCTCTTTTTTTAAAAATTTTTTAAAGCTATCATTTTATACCCAGCACATAACAAGCATCCATATATTTTGAACTTTTATTTTGTGTTAAAAATGTATGTTATATAAATAACAATAGGAGAGGGGAACTCTAAAATGTTAAACAGAACATGCTTTAAGCAGCTATTTAAGTTTGAGTTATGTTGGAAAAAAATGTTGTATCATTTTGAAAGACACTGACATTTTTGAGGAATATTTATCAATTTACTTTATACATGAATAGATAACATTTAGAAGGTATTTTTAAGTGGAAAATTTTCAAATAAATAAACTTTTACATTAATAGCAAAGACCAATTACCTGACTTTGGGATCATTGAGGTGCTTCTTGAAACTCTGAATGCATTTTAATGTCTGAAATTATAATAAAAAATAATAAAAATACTTAAAAAAATTTAAATAATCAATAAAATTTAGCAAAAAAATATGAATTGGTTAAAAAAAAATTAAACAAAAAATTAAATTCAGTAAAGGTATTGATTTATAAGAATGAGTAATATCACAATTTATTATAACTTTTTTTTTATCTTACAAAATGAAAAAATTTCCAAGCATTTTTTAAATTAAACGTCAAGATTTACAATACTTTTTACTTGCTCTCTTTTTTTCAAAATTTTTCTCAAACGATAAAGAGAAAAGCATACAAAATATTTTTTTTTTAAAAAACTTAATACAATTTACACCATAGATTTCTAATACATAAATTGTAATAAAATAAACAGAAGAGAAATGAAAACTCACCTGTTCAGCTAATTCTCTTGAAGGCTGAAAATAAAAAGAAAAATTACTTCATAACATGCAAGTTTTTAGCATATTTTCATTACAGAAAAGTAAGGATATACTTGTTAAATTTACAAAAAAAAAAAAAAAAAAATAACATTTAGGATTAAATCTAATTATACTTAATTTGTACTATTAAAACACACACATCACCTAAACAGTTGGGGGGACATCATTTACAAAGGAAAATTTTAATAAATCGAAATTGGCAATGACGTGTTGTATGGCATTGTGAATTGAACTCTATAAACAACTCCATAAATCAGAAATTAAAATTACTTAAAAAGATTACAAACAACATCACATATTGGTTTGTAAAAGTTGATTTAAGGCATTTCAAAAAAAATCTGCACATTTTCAATCTTAATTATTTTTATTTTACATGCTCAAAATTATGAGAAGCTCAAATTAACACAACTTTATTGTATAAGGATAAAAAAAAAGTTTCCATTTATTAGTTTTTAATATTTATTTCCCAACTGATAGTTTAAAAAATTATTATGTCAGTGGATTCTTTTTTGGTTGAGTTTCAACTATTCATTGACTCAGTACTTATTAATTACACATTTAAAATACAATTAATATTTTTTATTAAAAATACGTACACTTTATGTGAGAGTAAGTATTACATAGACATATTTTAAAACTAATGTAGAAACTGATCTTGCTTCTAATCCAAGAAATTAACACATTAAAAAAAATTTCAATATAAAATTAAGAATTGGTATAAAAAAATTGAGAAAAGAGTCTGAAAAGAAAATAAACTTAACATTATGGTTTCAAATAATGAGATATGCAAACATGGAAATTGCACAGAAATAAATATAGATTGAGTTGAACAATTTTTTCATGTATTGAAGGGAAGCTTTCTCACCTCAATAATGATTGCCTGAGGAGCATTCTTAACATTTTTTACAGGACCAGAAGAATCTCCTGAAGAAAAAAAAATTTTTTCATCATAAAAATCACAGTTTTCCTAATGTTGAGTCATTAGATATCATTTGGCTTTTCATTACATAATATTAAAAAAGATAATTTTCATTACAGCTTGATTGAGTCAATATCACTCTTAACGACTCAAAGGGAACTCAGTTGTTGTAACTTTAAAGTATGAAAATTAATTAGGTTGAAATATTTAATTTCTAAAAAAAATTCTTTCACTGGTTTTTTTTTTAACTATTTTTTTTTAACTTTGAGTAAAAAGTAAATCATTAATGTAAAAACAATAAACTAAGATTGATTAGCCCATTAATTATAAAGTAGTAGATATTTCTACTTAAGTTATAAGAGAGCTAGTGTTAGTGCTCTAAATACTGTACTAAATTTTAGATTCAGAAGTTTCAGTACAAAGTATATAAAAATCTCTTTTAAATTAACTTTTTTCAAATATGTAATTAAAATTTTTTTTTCTTTTACAATAACATTTATCTTTAGATTATTTTGTACTTCATATTGGAAAAAAATTATCCGTGAATCGGTACAAAATCTTTGAAATGTTTCAATTGTAAAATATTTGAGGTTAGATATGAGTCGCTTAGAAGCCAATGCTCTGAAGTACATTTTTTGATATTTTCTGATTCTTGTAAATTTTGATAAAATAATATTCTTCTTAGTTGTCAAAGGATTCCCTCATTGCTTCCTTTTTTTCGATGACCTAGAAAAAAGGAAGCAATGAATAAATCCTTTAATTACTAAGAATAATATTATTTATTTTATTAAAATTTACAAGAATCAGAAAATATCAAAAAATGGACCTTAACCGTATTGGCTTCTGAGCGACACAAATTTAGTTTTCAAGCAGATTTCATATGAAATTTGATGTGTATGCCAATTTTTTTAAAAAAATACTGCCATTTCTAAACACAATTTTTTTGAAAAAGTATAATTGGATACATTGAAATTCAAGAATTTTCACTAATAAGAAAGCATCATTGTGACAAGTATTTTGAACTATAATATGCAAAAAAATGTTAGCAAATATACCCTCTTTTTTATGAAGCATGATTTCATTTGTTGCTTTCAAATGTATTATGCTTTGTATTATGCTTTACAGTAAGTTTCTTGAAAATTTGCAGTATGTTCATAGATCATCCAGAAAGTTCTATTTAGCACCACAAAAAAAAATAAGACAATCATTTAGAGCTAATTATTATTACATAATGAACTACAATTATCAGACTATTTTTTACCACAGGTGCCAGCATTGATTAGGCTTTTATCATAGCAGGGCAATGGTGTTAATTGCCCTCATCAAAGAATGATGCTGCCTGCAATTGCAACCAATGGGTAACAACATCTGACCTCTCAGTTAGTTCAGAACCATTTGCCAGCAAGGAAGGGAGCCAGGTGCTTAAATAGAAGAAAATCAGTTGATGGGAGATCTGGGCTGTAAAAAAGGTTGTCACAAACTTTCCATCACAGCTCCCTAGAATGCAGTTTTCTAAGCAACCAGCTGTGGTGCCACAGATTGGTTGGCTATTTTTCAATTCCTACTATTAGCTCACACTCTCTATATATTTATTTATGGAATTTTCAATCGTTAATAAAATACATTTTAAAGTGCTCAATTGAGCTGAAATTTTATGCACATGATTATTTTGGATGACAATACAGTAATTTAATTATAATTAATAAAAACTAATTGATTAAAACTAATTGTTCAGAGAATTACAAATACAACCATGTTGACCTCATTTTTGGCAACTCAGCGACCCTTTTGGTGACTTGTGTCAAAACATGAAAAGGTTTTTTTCCCCCTCACATTTTAAAGAGCTCATTTGAGCTGCAATTTTCTATACACTATTGTTTTGGGTAAAAATATGACAACTTAATTATAATTAATAAAATTTAATTGACTGAAATTTAATTATTTAAAGAATTACAGATACAGCCATATTGGTTTCATTTTTAGCGACTTGGATCAAAACTTTCAAGATTTTTTTTCTCACGTTTTAAAGCATTCATTTGAACAGAAATTTTATGTACATGATTGTTTTGGATGACAATATAATACTTTAATGATAATTAATAAAAATTAATTACCACTTAATGTTGTGATTCTGTCCTATGTATATACATACTTATATTAATTGTAACTATTTAATAAACAGTAGCTGAAATAAAAATTTTCTTTGTTGATCTAAGTAGGAATAGACTTAAATATTTTTTTTTATATTATTTGTTCTAAAGTCAACTTGGACTTGTTGTAACTGGACACATTTTTAATCCATTTGTTAAGCTTGTAGCACCACCTTCTTCTATTATAAAAGCTTGCACTACCATTTTCTCAGCACTCCGCAACACCAGATTCCTACAGCATTCTTGTTTTTTATATATATAAAGGTTTCATTAATAAACTTTTGGATTGTCCCTCAATTGAACATACTGTAGCCACTTTGTCTTAATCTTCCCACTGTAATAACTGGTGACCTGCTTTTTAAATTTAATAATCAAAATTTAAATTTATTCTGAATTTAAGCCTGGTGTTGCAATGGTATTGATGAATTTCATGATGCTTCAGAAAACTTAGACATGGCTCTCCTTGATTAAAAGTAAATTTTTGTGCATGAATATATAAATAAATGTAATTCTTGAACTTAAATAAAAAAGAAAATATTACACATAACACTAACACCTTGAAAATAAGGCCAAATGCATCTTTAGCAATAGAAATTCAAAAAAATACCAGATCTTTCTCTCGAAGAAACATGGTCATTCATTACCTGAGATTGAATTATTCACAATACATTCTTTGGGAGTTGAACAAACTGCTACAAAACCCTCCTAAGGGGGACAAAATGAATATGTTAATATATTTTGACAGTCTACAAATAATGTTTTTTTAATATTATAAGTTTCAATAGTCAATTTATAAGGGAAACTAGAGTTAAACAATAATTTGTTCTCAAAATTCCTCTAAAATGTTAAATACTTTTATTTTGAAACTTTTAATTCCTCTGTAAAATAAGAAAATTTTAAATGTGCTCACTTACTAGTATTTTGCACACTCCTAGCTGCCAGATCATTTTTGTATATTCCTACATTTTAGTACCTCTGTTGTTAAGGCTCTGTTAACAATCATTACATCTTGTTGTTATCTCTCAGTTCAAGAATTTTACAAGGCAAAAATTTTATGCATAATAGACCTTTTCCTCATCATATTTTGAGGTAAGAATGATATTCCAAAAAAAAAAGACAAGAACAAAGTGGGTCAAGCTATCGCCAACGAAATCAAGGACACTCTTTTTCCCACAGAATGCAAACAAACACTATTTGCATAGTAAGAAAAGAATAGCTACAATCTACCATGTGCAAGTGAACTCAGCACATTATGCAGCCTACAAATTTATGCAACATTTTTCTTTTTCCCAACAAATAACCAATTACAGTTAAATTACTTTAAAATACTTTAATCAAAATATTTTTTAACAAAAAAATCTTATTTTAGCTGTCTATTACAATGCAAGATAAGAAAATTTAAAACGACTTATGATCGAAAATTCTCTCCTATTTAATTATAGGTTAAAATGGAAAAATATTTATACAATTAAACTTAACTGAGCTTTAAAGGATTTTTAAATGGAAAATTAAAAATCTATATATTCATTTATTTTCTTTTTGTTTAATGAAGTTTGCATGTGCTTCAAAAGGAGATAAATACCTCAGGTGGATACTTGAAAGACATTTCACCAAAGTTGAACTCCATTTCTGCATTCTGAAAAATAAAATATTGATTGTACACAGCTCTTGTATTTATTTTCATTTTCTTTCTGTACAACATGGCTATGAAAAATATATACCATATTTTTCTGAATAAAAGTTGATCCATATATAAGTTAAGAGTGAATATTTTTCTTAAAAAATTTTAATCAAAATTTAAAACTCGTATATAAAAATTCCAGTAATTTTTAAACATGTATCCATGGGTGGAATATTTTTCAATCAAATTGACATAAAGTAAAACACCAGATACACACCAACAACAAGTGTTTTTTTTTAAAAACCCTATCTGAAGCTAACACATTATTTTCAGTAATTTAAATCATGCACTGTATATGGTAATCTTCCTTTCCGCACTATTCTTTTATTTTTTGAAAAATGAGCAGGAAGAGAAATTCCTATACAGCTAATTTCAAACTGCAGGTGATCGCATTTGTTGAAAATTTTATTAACAGTTTGGCTGCTCTCCTTAAATGAAAGACAAGCTCAAGAGTAGATGAAAAACATTTTGAATTAGGGGAGATGACAAAATCAATAAAGGCAGCACATGATCATCAACCTATCTCTACCTTTATTAAATAAAACTAATAAATTATACTAATGTTTTCATAATTTTTTTCCATGTGGTATACTTCAAAATTATGTATTTTTGTTTAATCAAATAAAATGGCCAAAAGAAATCTGTCAAATGATCCTTTAGAACAGTTTCTCAACATTTTTTTGGCTAACACACCACTTTGGTAGTACATCATGCTAAATTTTACCACTTTGTAAAAATGATTGTATTTCGTGAAATTTGTGAGTTTATTTATTTGCATTATACATTTTATAGGATGATTCTGTATTCACACACATAATGAGACAAATTACATTACAGAAAGACGCCTAAACGTAATGACAGATTATAAACTCATCGTAATACATATATGTATGTGTTTGCTCAAAGTTTCATATATATCTACTATTTTGTCATATTTTGTTTACCAATATATGGTTTTAATAAAAACACAAAACTATAAAAAACCAATTAAATAATTTTCTTATCATAATCAAATATTTTTATAAAATAAATTTAATCAGAGCCTTGTGCTTTCTTCAAGAAGTATAATTTTTTAAAATTTGGCTCAAAAGATGCAAGGTATATACTTAAGTTTACAGCTGAATTCAATCTGTATCGATACTTATATTTTAAAGAAATATATGAGGAACTCTTTCTACTAATTCTGTACCAGTAAACAGAAATAATAATTTAAGAGCTTTCTCAGAAAGATGTTCAAATTCTTTATTAATGCTTAACCAAAACTTACTTAGATTGTATCATTTGAATTCTACTTGTAAAGTTCTGTCACGTGATAATTCTATTAAATTCTCTTTATCTTTTATTGATAATGATGTAGCTTTTTTTCTAAATTTTCTTCATAGAAAAGGTTTGAAATCCTATTATTATCTGTGTTTTTGGGTTTTGGAAAATACTCCATGAAAGACAATTCTAATCTCCTGCTAAATGTGCTATTATATTTTCTCATATCTTGAGGCAGATAAACCTTATTTCCAAACAACCTTTTAACCTTTTTGTGTGTGTGTGTGTGTATTTGTAATAAACGATTTGCTATTTTGGAGGTTTTTGCAGGAATGTGAACAAATGAAAAATAAACTTTCTATTGTTGGTGACCATAAAGAGGCATTTTCGAAAGATGTAATCAGCAAAAAGATAGCTGAAATAACCTTATCATTAAATTCACAATGAACGGAACAATCAGAATATATTTTTTGTCACTATCACTACTCAGTCTAATTCAGGATCAATTTTTCATCATTCTGGTATACAACGTTCAATTAAAGATTTTTAATGCTTCAACCTTGTAAAGTAAAAAGAAAAATTTTGTCAACCGAATCTAATTATCTATTAAAAACTAGACTGCAAACCCAAACCAAATGCTTAAGTATAAATAAAACTCTCGTCCTTATTATAAACAAAAATCATGTGCTCATTTCTAGAGCGGTCATAAAGCATTAAATTCGGAAACAATGTTTATAAATCAAAATCCATGTGAGTAATATTTCTCTCATTTCAAGTAGAAGGCCAGATCTACATGTATCTGAAATTTTATGGACATGTAATGCCACCTATTGCCAAAAAACCTGAGCTTTCCAAATGTTCCCAGCTAGTCTCACGGATTTGTAACAATCAGCTCAGGAAAGAGAAAAGCTCTGTCACACAAATGTGCCATCCAGTAACTGTGAGATGTAGATGTTGTGAAAGAAATTAAGGCTTTATGCACCCATTTGAAAGCATTACCCCCCCCACACACACACTACACAGTCTTCATCTCCTATATACGAAAATCCATATTTTCTTAATGTCTCTTATGAAGAACAAAGACTGTGCAATTTCAAGGTTTTGTACAGAATTTTCAGACCTGTTATTTGTAGAACTTGGCAATACACCAATGCTTGTGTTTTGTTTAAGATTTTAGGATGTACTGGTTCTTAACCACTGATCCATGACTTCTTTAAAAAAAAAGTTAATTAGTATGGGGATCAATTTTAATAACCAAAATGATACAATCACAAACAATAGCCTGTCACTCATAAACCACATGGTGAAGTGAATGAGAATGCAGCACCATCACAACAGTTACTGATAACTAATAGTTAAATTTAAAAGTGCACTCCAAAGAAAACAATAGTGATTGAGGGATTTTTTATCACCATCTGTACCTATTAACAACTTAACTGTATAATATTATTAAAATGAAAAATTATTGAATTAATTATGAATTATAGGAATAAATGTTTCTAAAGTATTTTTGGGTTTGTTTTTTTATATTTGTTACGTTTACCATTATTGATTATTCTTTGTGTACCACCAATGATACACATACCACAAGTTGGGAAATGTTGCTTTAAACATACATGATTTGCTTAAAAAGAAATATGTTTACAAATCACAATATGAATCTGCAATTAATCAGTATCAAAATAATTTGTTCTAATACCAAGGAAAAAATAAGAATTTCCCATATTAAGAGAACACAGTACAATTCAATTGACAAAAATCGGTAAAAAAAAAATAAAACCTAATTTTTTAACCTAAATTATTCTTTTTATACTTTTCTATAACCTCACTACATTTGAAAGCTCTAAACTTTAAAAAAATGCAGAATTATGATAGCTTTTATGTTCGTTTTTATTCACATCCCTATGGCAAATCAAAACTTTAAACCTATTTATCTCAGAAAGATAAAATACCTAGTTTGTCTTCATTTAAAATGCTAAGGCTTTTTTTCTATTGTGCCTAATGCTTTGATTTTTTTTTACCTATTGCTAATAGTAAATGTAACAAAAGTTGGTATGCATTTTTGAATCAAAGCAATACTTAATTTTTAAAAAAATAATTGAACTCTGAATTTATGCATTTTTTATGGAATTTTCAATAAGCATTTATAAAAAGAAATATTGTATGAATACCAATCATGTTATCTTAAAACCCATACCAACTTTTGTTATACATAGTTTGACGTACTTATAAATCAAATTTCATGTGTGTACTCCAATTTTTGTAGGAGTAGCACTTTAAAATCACTTCACAAATTTTAAGTTTTTTTTTAAAAAAATTAAATGTCTAGCTTTTTATGAAATTTTGAGCACAAAATCTGTTTTGCATAGTATACACACATAGGAAAAAACAAAAAAAAAATTTTTAATCATTAAATTTTAAAATTTTGTGTCAATCGTTTCATGTCCCCTTAAAATTTTAACATACAAAATAGCATGCAAAGTGATTTGTAATGCAAAAACCACAAATATACATTAATCTTTCTATAAGAAAAAAATAGTGATCTTACTTTTAGAACAACAGCTGGGAAAAATACGGATTTTCGCAAATTATCAGGTATCTTGAATGCTTCACCCAAATCAACGCCTGTTTCAATGAATATTTTTCATAAAAAACATGAACTGATTTCTGACTTTAAATATCACTATTTTTTAAAACACTTACCATTTTTGGAAAATTTAATAGATCGCTGATCCAGATTCAAATAGCACCCAATAACATCATGCATTCCAAAGGGCTGTAATCAAAATCATAATTGAAATGTATATCATAATTTAAATTCAGAAAAAGCATGATTTATAATGTTTATTTATAAATATATATCAATAATGTTTATTATATATCAATTTAGAATAATTGTAAAGATAATGAAATCCAGCTTATGTATTTTTAAAACTAATTTTAATTTGTACAACACAGGTGCACAAAGATAATCAGACATTTGATTATGAAATTATAAGAAAAAAATAAACTTTGATGACTTAGAATAGCAGAATGTAAAAAGAAAAGAATTTGGATATAAAACAGTAATATATATGGAAATAACTTACTTCACCATAAGAATCAAACTGTTTTCCAAAGGATTTTTTGCCTGTTCCTCCAAATCCAAATCCTTGCCTGTCAGTACCTAGATATAATATGAAGATTTCATTAAGAACTTTATTGTAACATTTAAAAAATATGAAATATTTTTTTCCAATTGCTCTCTAATAATAATTTTCAATTCTACAAAAATTATTTCAATACTATATATATATCCTATCTTGGAGATGTATTATTTAAAAGGTTAATTATATATAATATAATCACAGATTCCAAATGACCCTTTCCATACATTAAATCTATAATTAGCATATTCTTAGGAAGATCTTTTCATACAATGTCAAAGAATCAGACCCAAAATCTGTGCACTTTTTCAGACAGTACCATATTCTAACATTAGCGTTCTATTTTGCTTCCCCTATCCAATAGAAAACAGTATATTTTATGATAATCAGGAGTCATAATACTAAATCATGTGTTAAGTAACCTGTGTGTTGCAGTATTGATAGTGGGAACTTAAATTAATGATAAGTTGTTGATTGATATGAATTTCTGCAATGTTTCAGCTTGACATTAAGGAAAAATAAAATACCTTTATTTTGAAAACTTTTATCAAAATACACATAAAAACTTTACTTAATGTAAAAGCTATTTAGAAACACTTAAAAACAAAACCAGTTTAATTGACATTTACAATAACTGGTTAATTCAAAAAAATACATTTATGGTCAAGTATGCTGTTTCTGCAAAATGTAAGTCAGTGGCATGTTACAAAAGAAAAGAAAAAACAATTAATAAAACAAATTAGTTTCAGAAAATTTAATTTTATTGTTTTATTAACCAATCCCTAATGGAAGACTTTTTTATTGGCTTTTTGTTTCTTCTTGATTTTTTGCACAGTAAACATTACTTGCTGCACCTTAAACTGAGATTCATGGAGACTTATGGTGAATACTTTGAATAAAGTCTTCATTTACACCCTCAGTGGCTTGGTACCTTTTCCTCTGAACACCCCTTGTATATATTTATTGTTAAGTAGCTCCGGGTTCATGGATTTTATGCAAAACAATCACAAAGAAAATAAACAGTTCTTTAAGAGCGATGCGAATTTATTATCAAAAATCCAATCCTTTAAATACAGGATTCAGCAGCAATATTCACAGAGTAAATCTCCAAAGGTCTTCACACCTTCAACGGCAATCAAACATAATTATCTGTGTTTGATGCACATGTATGTAAAAGATTATTCACAAGCACAGCCGAAAACAGTGTTCACTACTCGCTGGTTGAAATCAGACTGTCTGGTTGCGGCTGGAACTCCTATTTATAGGCGCAGCAGAAACTTCCAGAAATGTAACCACTCGTGTCATCGAGCGTAACGTTAATGGAGAGATCCACTACTTTCTAGAAGAATCCAGGAGGTTTCGAACTCGTCAACATGGTCGCCAATGACGTCAAAATGGTCGCCAATGACGCCAAAAATGATGCCAACTTGGTTCTACCGCTAAGATTTCACCAAGTTCTCATTGAATCGCCATTATAAAGTAAGGAGCGGCATTGCTTGTGAATAGTACAATTTTAACATGAAATAAATATAACATAAAGTAATATAAATGCATTAAACACTGAAATACAAATTATTTACACTATTTACACAAAATTTGTAACAATATATAATTAAACTAACATAACTAAATGTGAGATTAAAATATCTCTTACCCTATTTTCTTATTAAATCAACAATAAATGCTATTTCCCATCACCCTATTTGTAAAATTTGTAGTTAACCACAGTTAGGGTTGCCAGATGTGAGATGTGATCGAGAAAAAAACCGGACAACTTTTCAATTTTTTTATTATCTCATAAATATTGCTGAAAATGACAAAGAAGCTTACAATCTACTTCTTTGTATATTTGGCATTTGATGACACTGCTTTTAACAAAGGTCTATTGGTCGAAATCCCATCTTTGAATTCAGTGCAACTAGAGCTTATATTGAAAAAAATGCACAATTCACTTTTTACTGTATTTACAGTGAGACGATTTCTTTTGTCAGTCCATACGTTTCCCATGACGCTGAAGATACATTCCACAAAAGCGTTGGATACAGGAACACTGCACAATTTTCAGCAGATTCGGTGCTTCTTCTTTTTGGAAAAATTTGCACCTCATTTCAATTGAGTAACCTTCGAGTTTGAGTGAAGGAAAAACACTCTGAGTGCAGCCAGTTCATCGTAAATCTGTTCAGGGAGAGTTTGCTGCTTCCATGGAGATATTGACCATAGTTTGAGCAGTTGATCCAGCATGGGCAATCTTTCGCATTCGAGATTCAAACAACTGAACGTTTTATAATTTTGGTTTTCAAATGGATACCACTTCTCCATGTAAGCTAGAGCTCAGTGATACACATTTGTAGCGTTTTTAGTAAATTTTTCAACTTCATGGTCTGGAAGATGACCTTTTTTAATGCCACATGGACTTTAATTCCGAAATATTTGCCATTTATTTTCTTTGAAATTGTGTCGCGAAATTTCACCATTATGTTATGTAGATTAAATGCTGCTGTGGTATGTTTCTCTACCAACAGAATAATTTCTTGAAAAGAAGCCATAAAGTTATGAGTGAAATACAAATATAGTTCATTATAAGAGTAGGATTAGCTTCACCTGAAATTTCATTTTCTTGGTCTGATAAGGTAGCCCAGAGAGCCGTAGGGCAATTATCAGAACCTCGTTCTATGAAGTACCTTTTCAATGGCCCCCATGATGAAAGCATCCTATCAAGAGCTTTAAATAAACTAAGCCACCTTGTAGGAACGTGACGAATGACTTCTCTGTATTCGCTTTCGAAAAAAATCAAAGCACTCCTTCAAATCTTCTCGTTTCTTAGCGGAACAAGAGAACTTTGCAAATACTTTCATCACTATATTTTTGACATCAACAGGCATTACTTTTAATGCATTTTTAGCGCAGTTATGAAATATGTGGTCATTACAGTGAGCAGCAATTATGTCGTTGTTTTCTTAAGACTTCAATTTTTGAAAAACGGAATTATTGACTCCAAAATTAACAGCCGCGTTGTCCGCTCCATATGCTGTTACTCTGCTCCATGGGAGTCGTGATTTATCTATGACTTCACATAAACGTTCCTTAATAGATGTATAATCTTCAAATGAGTCTTCATAAAAATCCAATATTTTATTGCAGATGCCGCTTTTTGGTGAGAAATATTGAATAGCAACTGGAAAAAATTTTCTATTACCTTTATTTGATGCATCAGTCTTTACATCATTCTTTAAATCTTCCTGCACAAGTTCCATTGAATACAGAAACAAAAATTGGTTTACCAAAGCTGTACATTTAGTGCATCCTCCTGTCATTTGCTTTACGATATCTGAATCGTTTATCACTTGTTTTAATACTTTCAAGGAGCAATCTTGAGCAACATAAGAAATGTGGTGCTTGATACTATGATAAACCTCAGTTAATTCGGCAATACCAACTTTTTCACTTTGGGCGCTGCCTTTTGGTGTAAAGAAAGACTTCATTCGGTGAGACATGGCTGCAGCACTTTCACACTCTTTGTGCTCCTTTGCCTCAGTGTGGTGGATAACTGCTTTTAAGCCGTCATAAGCTACAGTGAACGAATTTTTGCACAATTTGCAATAGCCTTTTGTGTTGTCTTCATCGCATTTATTTAACCAAACAAAACGCGATTCCCAATCAACATTATAATGACAAACTCTTCTTGCTTTCTTAGTTGAAGTTCCCTTGCTGTTAGATGCTTCCTTGTCTTCCATTTTGGCACACACATACACGACCACGACAGTGACACAAATAATAGGAATCGAATATACCCACAACAAGAACAATTATGGACTGACAGCGACTCCCTGCTACCGGCCCCTTCCCCCGTCGGAGCTTGGAGGGGAAGAGCGGAAGAGGAAGGTCGAGAGTCCGAATCGAATCCGAACCGAAGGTGGCTCTGGCTGCGCAAACCTATCCACATGCACATGCCTGTCCAAACCATGTAGATATACACCTAGGTACCTACAATCCTACTCGTTGTGTTGGTTGTCTGCCCAAAGCACCAGATATTACGCAAAATGTATTTAAAACCGGACATTCTTTTGTCCAGTTTACCCAGATTCTCTTGACCGGACTAACATGAAGAAAACTGGACTGTCCGGTCGAAAACTGGACTGTTGGGTCGAAAACCGGACATCTGGCAACTCTAATCTCACAGTACAAATCTAAACCAAGGTCAATGCTATTGATGCAACCAAGTTGATCAGTTAAGGCATTTATTTATTGTAAAAGGGCAGATAGGTAACTAGTTAATTGAAAAAAAATTAAAGCAAAACTCAAGAGTTTTATGAATATTTAAGAATTTTAAACAAATTGAATGATTTACCAAGATCGAGGGATGCAGCAGGTGTAGACCATCCCACACGGCAAAGACCTTCATCCGTCACTTTAGCTTCAAAGTAATATTTTCCTGACAAAAACATAAAGAATAGTTTAAATATATAAATAAAGAAAAGTTTAGGATTGCAGCCATTTTGATTGTGTTTAAAGATTAATTTATATAAAAAAATTACCTTGATCTTGAACTCCTTTTGTTGCTCGGCAACCATGCCACTCTTTAGGTTCCCTGGATTGGCAAGTTTTACCATCAGGACTAACAGCTATTTAAAAAAATACACATATTTAGCCTGTATTCAGCAAAATATATGGATAACAAAAGATATATCTTACCAAGGTTATTCAGTTTCAGAACTAAAACTTCCTTTTTCAAGGTTTTAAAGAATAGAAATTTATAAAATTTCCATCACATAACTTGTAAATTGTGTAATATTAAAAATAATTAATAGCAGTGGCATTAAGTTTGTATAAATGTTTGCATGTGCTACTGTTAGCTCACACACATGCACCTTTACACAAATAATAAACAAAACTTGTGAAAAAATATGGCAACAATAAAGTTTGAATTAAAATAACACTAGCATAAAAAAAATAATAATAAGTATTATTTTTATAATTTATCAATCTGTATATTACCTTCCATAATAACAAGATCTTCAAAATATTTCTTAGCTTTGCTTCTTTCTTGATACATTTTCAAGGCATACAACTTTGATAATGCATTCAGTCTCTAGTACTTTGTATTTGTTTGAATATTATATATATTTTTTTATTCCTTAAATTTTTTTTGAATAAAGCTAAACTGGCAAAAGTCACTCAAACAGGGCTTTAATATGATATCCTTGCTTCAGAAACATAATTATAGTATTCCATATGTAATCAAAGAAAGGAAAACAAATGTGATTGCTTGGTAAATGAAATATATTTGCAATTTTTTAAAAATTGAGAAATTTCTAGTTCATTAATAAATTTGAAATATATTCTAATGCAATGTCTACAAACACACTCTCTCTGCTATAATTGTGTGTGGATAGCAATTTCTCCTATATATATATATATAATCTTATGATTTTATTCTTTTAAATACAAAATACTAGAATTTACATTTTAATATAAATGAATTAGGTCCTTGATCTTCTGAATTGTATTTCCTTACTTTATTTGCATTCACAGAATTTATTTTTCTCAGGATTTATTAAACAAGTTCTCTATCAACAGATTTACAGAAAAAGAGAATAAGCTCTATAATGAATTTTAATTTCTCACTAATTATATTACTTTATTATTTGAATTGTTATAGTAATGTTATTTTAAATAGCATTTCATTCATAACCAAATTAATAATGAAAATTAGATGTCACTTCAGTTATACATTTTTATCACATCTAGAGACCATTACTTTTCTAAGATGTAAAAATTTCGATACTTCTTATGATACAATGAAAGTCATATCATTGTGGTTATTCTCATTGATTACTAAATCTATTTTAAGTTTAACCAAACTTTTCCCTCTATTATATCAGCATTATTTAAAATGTAAATATATTAATTTTATTGGATGTACAAAATATAAAAATTCTTTAAATAAAATTAATATTTATTATTGTAATATCTATATATATAAAGGAGAAAAGCGACTCACTCACTCACTGACTAATCACGATATCTCCAGAACTATTAAACCTACAGACTTGAAATTTGATAGGTAGGTTCCCTTCATGGAGTAGACGTCAGCTAAGAACGGATTTTGCAAAGTTCAAACCCCAAGGGGCGTTACAGGGGTTTAAGGGGCGTTATAGATAATTATTTCCGTTACTAAACTATTAGATGTACAGTCGTGAAACTTGGTACACAGATTTCTTTCATAAAGTACAGATTCCCTACATAATGATTTTTTACGAAAATCGACCTCCAAGGGGCGTCGAGGGCGCTTAAGGGGCGTTATACATAATTATTTCCATTTTTAACCTATTAGACATACAGTCTTGAAATTTGATAAGCGGATTCCTTTCACAGAGTACAGATCCCCTACAGAATGGGTTTTGTGAAAATCGACTCCCAAGTGGCATTGTAGAGAATTAAGTGGCGTTATAGGCAATTAACTCCTTTTTTAAACTATTAGACGTAAAATCTTAAAATTCAGTAAGCAGATTCCATTCACTGAGTAGAGATCTGCCATGAGATGGGTTTTGTGAATATCGTTTCCTAAGTGGCGTTGCGGAAGCTTAAGGGGAGTTATAGATAATTATTTCCATTTTTAAACTATTAAACGTACAGTCTTAAAATTTGGTAAACGAATTCCTTTCATGGTGTAGAGATCCGCTACAAAATAGTTTTGGGGGAAATTGATCCCCAAGGGTCACTGAGGGGGATTGATTGAATATTAACGTCGCACTGTTCAGCTACACGAGGGCTTTTGGCGACGGACCACGTAATTTTGAGCCATGGTCAAGTGACGTGGATGACACCTGAGATGGCACGCCCTTCTCCTAACTATGACACCACACCAACGGGAGGACGTTTCAGCTCTCGACAGATTTAACGTGCATCGCTGCCCTACACGGCGGGTCTTTAGTGGTACTGGGCTCGAACTCGTGACAAGGCACGCCACGGTCCGATACCTATACTACTCAGCTACCGCGGCCACCACTGAGGGGGATTAAGGGGCATAATAGATAAATATTTCCGCTTTTCAACTAATAGAACCACCTGCTTGAAAATTAGAAGGTATGTTCCGTTCATGGAATAAAGTTCCTTTTACAAATATTTTTAAAAAAACCGACCCCCAAAGGAGTGGGGTTGCAAGGGATTAAGGCGTATTATAGAAAAATTCCTGTTTTTGAATTTAACTCATTTACTTGAAATTTGTTGAGCACTTTTCTTTAGTTGAATAGAGTTCCACTAAGAATGGATTTTACAGAAATCAACTCCAGGGGGAAGCGGGGAGAGTTATTGAGGCGTATTGATAGACAAAATTCCCGTTTTTGAACTGCTAAGACTATAATAATAAAATTTGGTTTGAATGCTTCTTTTGTTGAATTGGAATCCGCTAAGAATGCTGTCAACGAGGTATTGATGATAAAAATTCCGTTTTTGCTCTGTTAGATTTAGACTTGAAATTTAGCACGCATGTTTATTTTATGGAGTAGAGATCCACTGAAAGTTGCTTTGGTGGAAATCCACTTCATTATTAGGTTAAGTGAGCGAAAAAAATCTTTCTCCATCTATTTTAGATATAAATAGAAATTAGATATTATAATTTATGTTCTTTTTATATCAAGGGGCAAGAGTGTAATAGCTTTAAATATATTTTTCAATACAATCGAATTCTTAATGCTAGATATCAATAATTAATATATATGTAAACAGTATGCATATATACAACATCGTGATATACCCAGTGAAGCGGGTGGGTAACGGCTAGTACATGTATAAATATTACAATTTATTCCCTTATAATCCACATAAAAAAAATCAACAAAATTAATTATCAATAGTAAAAAATGTTATTTTAGGGGGTTGTAAGGTATCATGGGAACTCTTAATATGTTTACTTATTTATTCATTTAATCGTAAAAAGAATAGTTAGATTGGATTTCTAAAAAAATGAAAATTTTAAGGACTTATACTTTAAAATGAGACAAAAAAAAAAAAAAAGATTCCAAGACAAATATAACTGTAGATGTTCAATTTTACTTGCATCTTTTTGATATTTTTCAATGTGCATATTATTTTAAGACTTGGTTTGCCATTACTCCTTAATTTGGAAGGAATAATAAATTTCTCTAAAATTTTAACATGAAATTTTATTCCCAGAAAACAAAAATTTAGACAAAAAAAATCACACATTTCTTAAAGATTTTTATTTTATACTCAGAACTGAATGAATTAATACAAAAAAATGATCTTCAAGTAATTCTTTAAAAAGCATTAATAAAAGTCACAAGTTGATACTTAAGCAAAAAACAGAAGGAAACATTAGATTTTTTTTGAAAAAATAAGAAAGACTTACCTAGAGCATTTCCTCTATCAAAATAACTCATGCGCCATTTATTTGCTAAATAAAGGCAAAAATATTTTTACTTTACAAAAATACAATAAATACTGCAATAACTTTGCATTAAGTAATAAATAATATTCATAAAAACTTAATCCATTTAGGACTCACGTTGCAAAAACGCAACATTAAAAAAAAAATCTAAATTTTTTTAAACATTGTTCTGGTTATTTTTTATTTTTACTAAAATTTTAATTTTATTTTTCATACTTTAATTGTTGACTATAAATTAATTTTATTTTCCACATAACAAGATTTTCACACCTAGATCAAAGGATTTTATTTTCATGCTTTGAAGGAAAAGAAGTGACTATCTTCAAATAATTGTTATAGAGGACACAGCCCAAGCTTAATCCTCAAACAGTTGTTTCTGCTGAATTAGCCAGAGATTCCAAAACAAAATAGCTTTAGCAGGTAAGATAAAGTTATAGTTTTTATGCTCATAAATTCACGTTTTTAATCATGTTGCAAAAATAAAACATTAGTCTAATGAGTGTTGCGATTTTTGTACACTACTGTAAGAACACATTTTTTATTTCAGATAAGTTTGCACATGAAAAAAGACTGGCTAACATTGGATGAATCCCTAGAGTATTTCCATGAGATAGATATTTAAGAAACATCACCTATAGAGAATAATGAAGTCAGATTTTACTATAATTCCTCCGAATACAGATGCATTGGCAGATGAGGAAGATTTTTGATGAAGATACATTAGGTGAAAATTTAGAAGTATCGAAGGATATAACAGGCAATATATAGATTATTTAAAAAAATATATAGGAGAAATCTGTATTTCAAGAAAAAGGAAAATATTTTGTGGGAGAAATATATACTCATGTTCAATAGGAAGCCTTTGGAAATAGATTCCATAGAATCAAAGAAAAAATAATTTATTTCTAAGAAATTGGCATATCATAAATCTTCACATGTGTTTTTAGAAATATTTAGTGAAGATCTGTTAAAACATATTGTTGAGGAATCTATCGGAAAGATAGGCTTCCTTTGATGAAAACACCTGAAGACATAAGTGTACCTAATGTCTTGCATGTTGGAAGATCATCTACTATCCAAAATGCAATTTTGAACCTTACTTGAAGAGACCATTTAGACCAGGAGTACTCAACCCTTTTTTCTACTGGGCCACATAAAGAGTGTTTTTTTCCAGGTATAGAAGTTTAAGTTGGCATTACTTTCCAAGATGGCGACCGATTTAACAGCTGTCAAGTGATTTATTCTCTGTTTGGTTTGGCAATTCATCATGAATAGACTCACGCCTGAACAACGCTTTCAAATTGTGCAAATTTATTTCGAAAATAATGGTCGATTTTCATAAGCGAATTTTGTTTAGCGAAGAAGCGCACTTCTGGTTGAATGGCTACGTCAACAATCAAAACTGCCGCATTTGGAGTGAAGCTAATCCACAAGTGTATGTCGAAACACCGTTACATCCAGAAAAACTGACTGTTTGGTGCGCTTTATGGGCTGGTGGAATCCTTCTTCAAAAACGATGAAGGCCACAACGTTACAGTCAATGGTGATCGGTATAGAGCCATGATTACTAACTTTTTCATTCCTGAATTGAACAATCATGATGTCCCGGAGCTGTGGTTCCAACAAGACAGCACAACATGTCACACAGCTCGTGCCACAATCGATTTATTGAAAGACACGTTTGGTGACCGCCTAATTTCATGTTTTGGACCTGTGAATTGGCCTCAGAGATCTTGTGATTTAACACCGCTACACTATTTTCTGTGGGACTATGTAAAGTCATTGGTCTATGCGGATAAGCCACAAACGCTTGACCCTTTGGAAGACAACATTCGCCGTGTTATTGCCGATATACGGCCACAAATGTTGGAAAAAGTCATCGAAAATTGGACGTCCAGATTGGGCTACATCCGAGCCAGTCATGGCAGTCCTATGCCAGAAATCATATTTAAAATGTAATGCCACAAGATTATCTTTCGAATAAAAAAAAATCATGTCAATCGAATAATACATCGTTGTTTTATTGCAATTTAAAGTTCTATACCTCTAGAAAAACACCCTTTATATATAATAGTTATTTCACCCGGGGGCTGCTGCTTAAGGATTAATGGGGGGAGGGGGTAAGACCAAGATAACATGGGAAATTTAAAATGTGGAAAATTGATCAAAATATTAAAATTCCCCCTTTTTTTGTTACTAAATTTATCAAACACAACATTGGAAACATTTAAGAAACACTCTTTCACAATTTCTGCATCAGTAAATGGTCTCCATTTGATTATCAATAACATAACAAATTTCACAGGATGCCTTTGTTATCAATATGATATTTCAACTGATTGTAAAGATTATTCAAAAAAGTATATTTATCGCTTGAAAGAGATCCTAAAGGCAAAGTGTCATTGAACGATTCAAGTTTATTGGTGTTTTTTAAATACAATGCTTTTGTGACAAATCAAACAATTAATGATCCATGTTTATCACTATAAACAGTAAACTTCACAATCATCTTGAAACAACCTATTTTCTTTGAATATTTTTCACTTGCAGCACATGAGGGTTAGTTAAAAATTAGTTTATTAGTAAAATGGTTGCTACACCCCAGTTGTCTGTTATCCTTAATTATTAAAGTCACAAATAGAAACAAATACCAATTTGTACCTGTACAACAGCCTCGACAGCGAAAAGCAAAACTGATATATTTGATTTCTAGACTGAAAGAATTTCCCTCCCAAATTTTTAATACCTTGTTCTTAAATAAACTAATTTCTCAGAGTAATGTGTAATAAACAGGCCACTTAAAAAAATCCCAGCAGGCCACATGTGGCTCGTGGACTGCAGGTTGAGTATCACTGATTTAAAACATATAATCATTAAAAACTGTGAAAATAGGAAGAAAAGGTGTGTAAGCATTGCATAAGTCAAACAATTATTATGTGTGATGAGTGTAATATCCCTCAACATGCAAAATGATTTGAAGATTTTCATATTTCAAAATAATTTTTTTATACCACTTTGGACTAATGTTGCAAAAGCACACCATTTTGTAACTCTCATTAAAAAAAATATAATTTTTTCAAACAACAGTGTTATTTATGCTCAAATAAGTCTAAAAATTTAGTCTAGAGCAATTTTGAAAGTGCAAATTTGTGGCAGTCTTTAATGGGTTAAAAAATATAATGTTCTCACAGGATGTGTAACACAGCAACAAAACACTTTTTTCCCATTAAGTAATCATGATGTAGGTAATGTTATTGGATTTTACTTACAAAACCATTAACCATTCTTATTTAATATGAAATAAATAAAACATCTATAATAAATGAAAAATTAAGACAGAAATTATTCACAAAATACAAAAATGAAACTAGTAATTTTTAATACAGGTGTAATTTCTGAACAAAAGTATTTTATAATCCCTTTTCACACTAAAAAATCTTAAGTACTGTTAAACTATACCATCAATTAGTACTTACAAAAATAAAAGCAATTACAAGTAATGTGCAGTGAAAGCCACTTAATAACAAATGTCTAATTTTCTTTTAAAAGTACTCTACAGAGTTTCTCCCCCTCCCCTCAAAAAAGTCACACAAGATTATCTCTCTCTATGTAAAAGTATAAAAATTTATTAAATTTGCTGATCATAAAGTTTTAAAATGAATCAGCCCTGACATCTGTCATGGGAATCCTTTTGTATTTTCAACTATATGCAAATAGATGTACCACACTCATTACAACAAATATAAGATAAGAATTGAAAAATATAGAATGAGTCAACTTTCTGAAGAAAATCCTGCATTGAAATTAAAATATTTTACTTCTCTATAAAAATTTGACAAGAATTTTAAATACATATAAATAATATTAATTAGATGTTATACTCTTTATAACTAATATAAGGCTATTATACAAATATATATAATGCAAATTTAAACCTTGATGTGACACAAAAACTATTAGTGGCTGACCTTAAAATTTTGAACAATGATAAGGATGACATACGAGCTAGCACCCCACACTCTAAAACTTCCAGTTTCAATGTTAAGATAAAACTTCAACAGATTTAATATGCAAAAACCCCTCTACACAATAGGTCTTCAGTGGCACAAGAGCTAGAACCCACATGATTCGCCAGAACAGATGGCAACAACGAATTTGCGATCATGGCAACTCTGCTATCACAGCCACATCATAAACACCTCATTCATCTCAATAATCAGAAAAATAATAAGGTACATTATAAATTTAATAATCACTAAAGGGTTATTGCTCTAGCAATTAGTTATTGTACCTGACCACTTTTCAAAATCTTATTTTCTCTCTTAATTAAACTGATTTTCAAAAACATGTAACAGTAATGATTCATTTCTCTTATAATAATTCACACAGGATTATAAAGTAAAACTTTTACAAAAATGGAAGAATTCAAGAAGAAATTGAAACAGAATCAAATTATACAAAAATTTTAAGAGGTTGCACCTGAAAAGAACTGTTTGACATTTACTTTCATCTTGCTCTATTTTTGAATCAAATGATTTTTCTACTTAAAAATTTTGCATAAGATAGTATATTTGAAAAAAATTATTTACCAAATAAAATCAAAGGAATATATAGATATTCTTTTAGTGGCTAAAATTGTTCTTTAAATAGAACTTTTTTACTATCTTCATAATTTATTTTTAAAAATTTGTAAAATCTGCTGAAGCTTGATATAGCTGTAAGAAAACTACAAATCTCAAAATGACAGCTTACTTTGTGTACCTCCCTTTTCTCCTTTCTTTCCCTTCCCACTTATCTGGTCTGCCAAGGTTTCCCACACAATCTGCAGAATAGGAAGACAGAAAGCTCCTGTTTTACCACTGCCTGTTTCAGCTGCCTGAGTAACATATCAGAAAAAACAAAGGCAAATTCATAACACTAATAAAACAGAACTTTCCAACTAAATCATTTTTTAATACACATTAAAAATTCAAAATTACAAAATTGTGAATTCATATATAACTTAGTCTTATCTCTATGCTTCCTATAACTTTACATTAATTTTTTATATATTAACTTTCTTAAGCCACTTTTTCTCACCAAAAAAATTTTTTTTTCGTCAACCATGAAATAAACCTACCTAGAATGTGAAATTGATTAGCAGAAAACAAAGATAGAAAAATAATACAGAAATTTTTAGTTTATTATGCATACATAACTAATCCTTTTTTATTAGAGAGATTTCTAGACACACTTTTCCAACATTTCAAAATATGATGAAAAAGCAGCACAACAAAAATAAATTTGCAGCATACTTAGTTGATGCCTTATTAGAAATATGCCTCTCAAAGTACAATGCAATAGTTTCCCATTTTATCAGCATTTTTCTTATTATGCGAGGAGATAGTGGCTTTGTTATTATTTCCTCAGGCAAGTTCCACAGTTTGTTTTGAAATACAATATAAATCTAAAAGCTAATCGGAATTCGGGTCTTGGTTGTGCTCTTTCACAAGCTCATAGATATTGTTATGAATTTTGTGTAAATAGTGTAAATGATCTGCATTTGGATGTATAATGCATTTATATTACTCTATGTTATACTTATTTTATGTTAAAATTGTAATATTCATAAGCAATGCCGTTCCTTACGCTATAGTGACGATTCAATGAGAACTTGGCAAAATCTTGGCAATAGAGCCAAGTTGGCATCATATTTAATGGCCAGATTGGCCACCAATTTGGAGAGTTTGGGACCCTCTGGATTCTTCTAGAAAGTAGTGGATCTCGCCTCTAATTTCACGTTCTATGACGCATGCGAATTTTTCTGGAAGTTTCCGTCAGGTTTATAAATAGAGCAGTGCCAGCCGCAACGAGTCAGTCTGGTTTTGACTAGCGATTAGTTAGTATTGCACTGATAGTTGAAGCGAATAGTGATTACTTCGGCTGCTGAAAGAGCGATTGCTTGTGAATAATCTTTTATATATGTGTATTTTAGACACCGATAATTGTGTCAGAATGCTGTTGAAGGTGTGAAGACTTTCTGAGATTTATTTTGTGAATATTGTTGCTGAATCCTGTATTTAAAGGATTGGATTTTCTACAATAAATTCTCATCACTCTTAAAGAACTGTCTTGTTCTTTGCGGACTGATTGACATAAAATCCTTGAACCCGGATCAACGTAACAATATCATTGTTATCCTTTAATTCCAATCAGGTTGACTACAGACCCCACAGTTATACATATATACTGTATCTATATAACTAAATAGTCTGTCCCTTTGAAACTGGCACACTTATAAAGACATCGTCAGATTACCCAGATGATTGCCCTGTAATCTAGTAAATTTTGCTCAGTTCTTTTTCCCTTTTAGTATCAGATTGCCATGTTAATTCCAAGTTCAGCAATTTTTTGATTCTCGAAGCCCTCTCCCTTTAATATAGCCTACTTTTAATCTGGATTGTTTCCTTCAATACTTTGCATGCACAGAAAAAAAGAGGCTACATTGCCACATATTCCCCAAGCATTTATTCTCATCATGCTAAGCCTAGCTCATTGCACGAGTCTTTTTATCATTCCTTTTGCTTCTTATGGGAATCACTTATGTGAGGAGATCATTAAGTTCCACTAATAACTATTAAACATAGTGATTTCACACAATAAAATAATTATTATTAGTTCTGGTTGCATAACAGCCCTATATAATCGACACTTAAAAATGTGATTGCTTAGCAGGAGAAACATATGTAATTGCGTTTTATTTAAATTTAGACTTTTTTTTACTGTCAAAATATTAATATTAAATAAAATTGTATTGTATTTCTTTTTAATTGAGTCAATATTAAAATCAAATTGTACTTTTTTAAAAATCTTTTGACTTTTTTAAAATTAAAATATTGCAACTTATGTTTACTATGTACAAACTAATTACCGTATTTTCCTGTATATAATCCGCAGATTATGTGTTAAAAAGTTTCAAATTTTGTTGTGCGGATTATACGCCGCCGTGGATTATCTGAGAAAAAACATTCTCCATCAGAAAAGTTAACAAAGTTTTGAAAGAAATGCTGTTTATGTTTTATAAAATAAATAATAGATGGCGCTTTCACGACTCAGCTGACGTATTACGGCCATAATTAGTTTTTGTCCAATTACTTTCAAGAACGAATTCGGTTCCTCGGAAGGAAATAGCAGTTACAAGTCGCTGGCGTCATTTACAACTTTGTCTTGACTAGAGGTGTTGCATCCTTTGTGAAAGCTTTTATCATGATGAAGCGTAAGCTATATTGCAGACTTCAAATTAAACGCTTTAGAGAAGGCTAACGAAGTCGGAAATCGAGAAGCTGCAAGATTTTTCAACGTTGACAAATCGAATATTCGTTTGTGGAGAAGGAACAAGACTAACTTCGAAAATTGCGATAGACGTAAAAGGGCCGATCGTCGTAGAAAACCTCACTGGCCAGAATTAGAGGCAGAAATAAATAAATGGATTTTAAAAGAAAGAGACGATGGGAAAGCTGTCTCGATAGTTAGCATCAGAATGAAAGCCCGAGTTATTGCACGCAAAATGAATATTGTTAACTTCTCTGGTGGGCCCACGTGGTGTTACCGGTTTATGAAGAGAAACAATTTAGTTGTTTGTAGTCGTTCAACGGTCGGACAGAAATTACCTGATGACCGGGGGAAAAAATCTGATGACTTTTTGACATTTTGCAAGCAAATTATTGTTGAAAATAATTTTACAGAGGATTTGATTTTTATATAATATGGACGAAGTTCCATTATCATCCGAATCTGATGAATCAGATTTTGAAGGCTTTTTTAACTGTTAATAAATTTTTTCATCATTCAAGATATTTTTATTTTGAAAGTGTATATAAGTGTAAAAGAGGAATCTAAATTTTTTAAAATTTTTTCCGCGTGCAACGTTTTGCTTAACTTAAAACATAGATGGCAGTAGCAGAGAATTTTTTTGTTTTATTGAGATTATCATACAAAATATATTATGATACATATTTAAATAGATGTGTTTTATTATAAATGTTGTCCTCTGAACAATTTCTTACTTCTATTTTTAATTATATTTTTTATTTTATGTGTCTCCTTATCGGCAATTTATATTTTTTGGATTATTCGCCGCCAAAACTGCCTCGGATTATACGATGGTTTTTTCTACTCGAAAAAAAGGGCTCTGCGGATTATATACAGGAAAATACGGTACCTTCTTATTCTGTATTCATTCTTTCACATTGGCAAATTAGAAATTGATGATTTTTGCAAAGGATTTATTCTATCAGAATTATATAATAAATGAATTTTAACAAAGGGAATAATGATGCAGCGATTCTTTTAATTTTTAGGATTATACAAACTTCAGGTTTGGGGTTCGAATCCCGGGCTGGGCAAGGTTCCACTCATCCTTCAGTGGATCAATAAAATGAGTACCAAGCTTGCTTTGAAATTAAACACTGGGGATTTCACGTCAGACTGACCACATGACTGGAACAACTGCACATGCACCTCAGCAACTAGGGTCATGAAAACTGAGATAGGCACAGTAGGTCTTGGCCCTCATGGGCTTTTTCACCACTGAGTTTAGTTTTTATACAAACATTTTTAAAACTTTATTGGAAAATAATTATACATTAAATTAGATTTTATTATTTATCCAATTGGCAAAATTTTTACTATTCATAGATACATCAAAATTGATACTATTTCTCAGCCATTCCAAATGAATTTTTTAAAATTTCAAATGTTTTTTCCAGAAATATCTTCAATACAAATAGCATTTTGCTAAGAAATAAAAATAATAACATTTTCATTTTAATTTATTCTTATTACTTCTAACAAATAAATATGAAATACACATAAAACATGCATAATTAATATATATTACACATTTTATTGAAGTAATTTAATAACAATGTCTAATTTTCAATAAATCCATTTTAATTTTTGCTAATTAGATACAGATAAATTTAGATTTTTTTAATAAAACACACAAAAATATATGTTTTCAAAATGACTGGCGCCCCTGTTAAATATTATAATGCACTGTAATAAGAAATATGATTTTGTATGGGTTCAGATTAGTGCCTTCAGCATGAGACTTTCACCAGCATAATTACACTGCATCAGAAATTTGTTAAGATATTAATTTATATATTATGACCAAATAATTAGACTTGTAAAGGAATACAAAGTGATATATTATTTACAAATAGTAACATAATTTATCAATGGAAGCTGGTATGTGTCTTAATTATGCTAGTATGTCCATGCCCTTTAACTGGATTTTGTTTATAGTGATTGCTTTCTGAACTATTTTTAATATCATTCCAGACATCTTCAATTGAATGTCTTATTTGAACTAATTTTCAAGCTTTAAGATTCAAGTCCCTTTCCTTAAAAAAATTTTACACTATTCACATTCAACATAGAGCCTCTTCTGTATAAAAAAAAGAAAAGAAAAACAGTTGCTATTAGGACACCAATAAGAAAAATATTTTTTTTTAATTTCCAAAAGCTGGATTTGCTATTAATATTAAGCATAACACAACAGATACTACACTTCAGAGACCTTCTGAAGATGTTTAATATTTTAAACCATAAATTATGGAAAAAACTGCTTTCTTTTTCTCAGTTGTTTACAGATAAATTTAACTCTGTTATAGAAAATGTCCATTATTGACTCACCTGAAAAGTAAACCTGAAGTAAAATGTATCCAGTTCCAAAGAATTGTGATTTTATTAACAATAAATAGGACAAAAAGTGTTTGAGATAATTTTACTAAAGCAATGTTCCACCTTTGTCAATTTTTTAATTATATATATGTCTATTTTTATATTTTTGTTTATGTATTTGTGTATATGTATATATATGTATAAATTTATATATATGTGTATGTATATGTATATGATTATATATTGAAAAAATTCTTTTATATTGGATTATATATATCCATTTATTTTTTTAAGAAATTTATTTCCTTCCATTAGTCAAAAAATGTCCACTTTGAGTTTAGGGGCAATCTCAAAGCCTTATAACCACTGTTAACTTGAGCTTCTTAATGGACCCATAAGAACAATAGTTTTTATAACTAGCATGATAGTTTATTGTGTCAATCTTTTCATGTTCAGAGAGTGTAGGAGCATCTTTTTCTTTTCCCCACAGCACATAATGCATGAAACACAACCATATTGAAAAGAAAGTTTACTAAAAGAATGTCCTATCTTTGTCTATCACTTTGGTTCAAATAGATATTTATTTAATATTTAAGACTGTTTTTAGCAACACAAGAAAACAATTTCAACTTAGGTTAAAAATTTCTTCAATTTTCCAAGTTTATTATTTAGTCAACATTTTAAAAATTTTAAATATTCATTCAAAATGACATTATTGTTACAAATTCCTTTTTACACTTCAATAGGTATAATTTAAATTATTTAAAGGATTTTTTAATTCTATGCTAATAAAAGATTTTGAAAGTTTTAAAGATTTGTAACACGTAATATTAAACTTTTTTTAAAAAAATAAAAAATGAAAAGAAAATGTACCATACATTCAGTATAACTCCTTTAAAAAAGTTCAATCCTCAAACAAATCTATCCAAAATATATGCAAACCAGCTTTTATTAAAAGTGAGTTCAATATATAGGCCAGTATTTTAATCACCATACAAAAATTTAAAAGTTAGATTTCTCTTAAAATATTAATATTCTTATAACAAACAAGTATTAATATATACTTCTTGTAACAAGTATATTTCTTTCAAGAAGTACCTTGCTTTTTATACAAGGATTATATCAGGGTATTACTTTGTTGTTGTTGTTTTTCTTTTACATAACGTATTTTACAGATGTAGATTCATCTTAAAAAGGAAAAAAGTAAAGAGAATGAATATACCATTAGAACATCCCCACCACCAAGAATTAAAGGTATAGCTTCAGCCTGTACATCTGTAGGTAAGCTGAAACAGAGGTTAGACACAGATTAAAAAATAATTGTGTGTATAATATAACACAATTGAAAGCATAACCTACGTCGTATATTCATGTACAATAATATAACTTAAATATATAATTAAGTATAATTTGTAATCATTTAAAAATTTTAAAAAAGAATTGAAGACAGGTTTTTAAAAAATATCAAAACAAAATCAAAATTAAAATGTATTAACTGGAAAAAAACCCCCCATTTCAGTATAAAATTTATTTTATTTTATAAGTAAAAATTGGTAAACCGAAATTTAAGCCTGATTCTTCTCTCATAAATGTCTAACTAAACATTTTTTATGAAATGTACGGCACTTATACAATATCGTAACCATATTGGCAACATTGGGTAAAACTGCATTAATTCGAAAAATGGGATATGCTGATGGGAATAAGGAGCACATAGCTGAAAAATAATACGTAAATAGCTGCATGGCCCAGTGTTGAACGGACTTTCTCTATCCCCATCCTCTATCGACCTGAAACAAACCCTGTATAATACCTTTCAAAAATAATAATTTTAATAATGTACTAATGCTTATAATTAAAAAAATACTTTGTAGTAATAAAATTAAAAACAACTTCTCTCAAAAATATAATTTCTCAAAAGCTAACAGAACAAAAACTTACTTCCAATCAATTTCTTCTACTGCCTGGGCTATCTCGGGAAGCACACCCATTTCTAAATTAAGTAAAAAATATTTAGTGCTTGAGCAGAACATAAGAGAAAATAATCACAAAATACAATGGCTCTCAAAAGTATTTGTACATAAACAATTTTATACAAAGTTTAATGTTTTCAACTGTTTCTGTAATTTTTTTTAATATCTGCAATTTGTTTTTATTGAAATAATCAATTTTGAAAATGTAACATAACTATTCTTTTGAAAAATTTACATTCAAAATACTAAAAAAGTACACTGCAAGTCTCTGTACACTGAAAAAAATCTGAACGTAGTTTTAACTATTGTATTTTTCTTAAATCAGTACTTAGGATATCTTTTAGCAACCACAAAAACTTTTAAATGCTTTGGTATAGATTTTCATCAAGGTTTATTTATTTATTTTTTATTTTTTGTAATTTCTGGATCAATGTTATTTTATTCCTCTGTGATTATTGTTTACAAATCACACATTTTATTTTGTCATATATTCTTACTATAAGTTTAAAATTCTCACCAAATATGTTCTACGTGGCTTAAATCAAATGATTGCAGGGGTGTTTTCAGAATTTGGAGACAGTTATAGAGACAACAGATGAGTGCATTGAAAGCAGGGCTCTGGGGGTCAATATGTTATTAAAAACTGTGTTTCCAATATCCAAATTTTGGCAGATAATTTCAAATTTCTCCTTAAAATATTTAAATAAAGCTCAAGATTCATAATACCAAAAAAAAAAAAATACTAAATTACCTAATCCTGAAGTTGATTTACACCTCCACCTCCATATACTTATAAATGCTCGAACTAAATTCTTGGCATAAAATTTCAACATTGACAGCAAATAAGTTCAGAGGACAACAAAAGCAACCTTTTCGGTTCCAACAGGTGTATAATAGTTTGGAGTACAAAAAACCAGAATCTCAAGAATTTAATAGAAGTAGTGAAGCATAGAGAGAGGTGGAGGTATTCATGTGTTGGGGTATAAATGGGCTTCAGGATTAGATAATTTGGTATTTTTTTATGGTACTGTGAATCATGAGCTTTAAATATTTTAAGGAACAATTTGAAATTATCTGCCTAAACTTTGGATATTGGAGATGACTTCATTTTTTAACAACATAATGACCCCAAGCTCATTGTTCTCAGCATACGCCTCTGGTGTCTCTTTAACTGTCCCCAAATTTTAAAAACATCTCAATCATCTGATTTAAGCCCATTAAAACATATCTGGTGAAACTTTGAAATTAGAGTAAAAAAACTGACACAAAAATAAAACGTAAACTTCAAACAATAATCACAGAAGAATGGAGAAGCATTGATGCAAAAATTACAAAAAACTGATGAAAACCATACCCTATGTCTTAAAAATTGATCATATTAATCCAATAAAAACAAATTGCATAGCTATAAAAAATTACAATTCTAATACATTAATTTTTATCAGTTGGAAACACTGAATTTTATAGAAAATTGCAAGTGTACAAATATAAGCTTAAGTGCACAGAATCAGTCACTTGCAGGGCAATTAATATTTTGTACTTTTTGCCAAGATTGATAAATGCACCAATTATTGTAATCAATGCAGTTTGGGGCACTGTGAAGGAAAGACAGAATCAGCACATTTTCATACATGCCCAGTGTGTTTTTTAGATTGAGAATACTTTTGTAGAATTTGGTTCTGTGGTTGTCAGCATCATTTTTATATTTTTATTACTTTTTTTTTTGTAATTTTATTTTTTTAATTTATCATTTATTACTTGTTGTTGTGCATACTATTTCTTTTTGTTATTGTAATATATTAATATTCATTTCTTTTATTAGTTTATCTTTATGTGGTGGTATCCCTATTAATTTTAGACGATTTTAATAAGATTTTTCACAAACAAACATTTCCATAGTTCATGTTGTCATTTCACTACATTTCTGCTTTGACTTTTTTGTGGAATACCTTGTAGGATATACGTCAGATAATCTTTTGGCTTCGGTTTTTGGGTGTGGATATATATATTTTTTTAAGGAAAACTTCTTTTACTTCACACAAATTTTTACAGATACTCACAATGGCCACCAATGATATAAGTATAGCTGCAAATGTGAATGAACCCATGTTGAAGTATACTAAGTATTCTGAAAGATTTTCTGCTATGTTGCCTGCATTAAAAAAGAAAGCTGTGTTAGAATGGTGTATGAAACACAATTTAACTTGATAGTCATAGGCATGTCCGAATTGGGAAAAACATGAAATTGAGCAAAAGGTAAGGTTCAGTAAATGATGGTTTCAGAAATAGTGTTTAATTTTTCAGTTTTAACTTTAAATTAATTAGTTTTAATTAAATAAAAAAAATTTCAATTTTTCATTAAACAATTTTAAATTTTAAGTAGTACAGTGAAATATGTTTAACACAAAAACGCTCAAAATGAAATATCGATTAACACAAAATAATACATTGGTCCTAATGTATTGGTCCTATGTTTTTTCCCCCTCTTAACGTAAAACACAAAGATTCTCTTCTGAGAATGAATAAAAAAAAATACGAAAAACACCAGACACTTAATGAAATGTTTGGAAAAGTGTCTGTATTAATGGACTGCCCCACTGTATCATCAGAAAAACTCTTGCAGATCAGCAGTCTTCAAACCGAGTTCCGCTAAACACTGGGGTTCCACAAGTCACAATAAAAAAAATTGAAAAGAAAAATATAAATGTGTATGCAAAATAGATTCATGTTCTCTATGAGAAGTTTGTATAACCACTAGTACAGGGGTGCCCAACCCAATTCGGTTGGTGGGCCAAGTAAAAATTTACTAAACTGAGGTGGGCCGCACATATCAAAATAAAACAAATTATTAAAAATATTTTACTATGGTACAACATTCAAAATATTTTATTACCTTACAATTAATGTGACACTTGTTTTTGTATTTTACTTGAATTTTTTTTAATATCAACAGATAATTTAGTTGACGTGCATTGTAGTTGATTGGTCATGTTTTCATCGAGCAACCTGCTGCGATACTTTTTTACCAAGTTTTATTTGGAAAAAAATGACTCGCAGCAATAAGTAGTTCCAAATGCTGATATAATGCGCATAGCCAATCGTTTTAAATTTGGAAATTTATCTTCGAGGATATGTTTTTGATAATATTCAATCTTATCCTTTCGCACTGGCATTTTAGCTCAGTGTTTGATTGTAATTCTATTAGCTCCATTTAAAAATTTGGCGGTGCTGATTCCATCTCTACATTAAATGGAGCTAAAAATATTGCAAACATTTCCTCAAATTTTTGCATGTAGGAGAATCTGGTGTTGAATTCTTCAAATAATTTTCCGATTTCCGTCGAATATTTGAAGAGGTTTTTATGATCACTTTTATAGTCATTTAACGATGGGAAATGAATCAAATTGTTTGACCGCAATTGATTTTCATAAAGCTGCAGCTTTGCTACAAAGGCTTTTATATCTTGATAACAATCGGTAATCAACTTATTTTCACCTTGTAACTTCTGGTTTAGCTCATTCAGTTTCATTGTTATATCTGTTAGAAAACATAAATCTAGAAGCCAGTGATCATCCGAAAGTTCACTTATAATATGACCATTATTGTTCACAAAAGTTTTAATTTCTTCCCTTAATTTCCAAAATCGCAATAAGCAGTTTCCGCGACTTAACCACTGAATTTTGGTATAATAAATGATATCATTGTATTCAGATTCCAGTTCCCTAAGACATTCTTGAAATTGACGATGCTTCTCAATGGGATTGTTTTTGATTGAATTAATTACCTTGACAACAACTTTCATCACATGTGACATATTTAACACTTGTGCACATAGATTCTCGAGGTGCAAAACACAATGACAAATTAACATTTCATAACCATTTGAACTGTTTCCTAATGCTTTTGTGTGATCGAAAATTAATAAAACAGCACCAACATTTTTTCCAACCATTGAAGGGGTGTGATGGGCTCATGCGTCTTTTCTTTAACATGTCCTTTGGGTTCTTTGGGCCAGAATTAATGGCAACTCTTTTCCAACCAAATCCAAGAAGTGAAGTGTGAATGAAAGATGCAAATGAACAAACTTTTAAATATCGGAACTTAGAGTAAGCGGGATGGCAATGTAAGGTAATGTTTGACAATTGATGTTAGTTTGTGGCAGTTGATGGTTATTATAGTTCGTGGTTCAAGTCTGAATGAGTTTTGCGTGACGTGAATACAAGTTATTAGTGATCGAATATATGAGGGCCAAGTTGCACACCAGTGCATACAAAGACAAGATTAAGCATAGAACAAGATTGACCATTTCTCCAAGCTGTAATAAGGTAGGATTGATTATTTAATATTAGAATCGGAGATTAGGCGGTTCACTTATTGATATTGGTCTGAATTAGATTAAGTCTTATTATAAATATATATATATATTGTGTGTTGCATATTTTGCAATCGTAGATTTTCTCATATTAATTATTATAATTTAATTTGTTAAAGGTTTAAGTTGAATATCTTAATAAAGTCCTATTAAGATAATGTTTGATTCTAGTTCTTTCGTTAATCCTACGCCTCTAGCTCACGCTGATACTTCGAGAGATGTTCTTCCAAGGGGAGGAACATCACAGGGGCTCCATCTGTTGCGATGCCTGCAAGATTTTTCAAATCTATCTGACGACTTTGCGTACAATTTATGACAGCATCCTTAATATCTCTTCCGCTGATAGTACCTTTCAAACTCACTAGTTTGAGTAGTTCTTCAATAATATTCATTTGACTATCAACACCTCTAATAAAAATAGCAAGTTGAGCAGCAGCATTTATATCTGCGTTTCATCCAAAGCCAGTGAAAAATATACAAAGCTAGTTGTAACTGTGTTTAGCGATGCACAAATCTCATGTGAAATGTTTTCTATTCTTCTTTCTACAGTTTGACGTGACAGCCTAATTTGAGTAAAGATATCCAGTTTTTCTGGACAGATTTCTTCAACTACGGCAATTAGACAATCTTTGATATAGTTACCGTCTGTAAAAGGCTTCATATTTTTAGCAATGATGTGGGATACTCGAAAGCTAGCACGGACAATACCATTTGATTGGGCAGTTTGCTTATGAAATATGTATTGTTGGGATGTCAAAGGTTGAATCCTAGGAGGACCCACTTTTGGTCGCCAAATTTTTTTGTCGCCAAATTTTGAGCGATAAAGTTACAATATGGTAACCCTTCCATTTCATCGAAAAATTTGGATTTTCAAATCACCTAAAAATGGCAACCCTAAAAAAGTACAACGTTTTTCGCCTTTTCCGAAATAACGTCATTTTGACATTTGACTTCGTTTGCTCTCCACCGGTTGTTGTTAAGAATGGCGTGTGAAAGGAAATTAATTGAAAGTGAGGCTACGACAGGTTTCTTTGTGCTCCTGGGCACAAAGGGGAAGAAAGAGACATTAGAATGGTATATGAAAGCTAATTTAATTGCTTTCGTTATGAATGTCCGAGGTTTAAAAAAATATGCGTTTGTAAGAACGAAAGGGAACGGTTGACGGCTACGAATGGCGTTGCCGCAACCAGTCGAAAGATAATCGCCACGACGTTGTTCGGAGTGTGAGAAAGGGCACTTGGTTTAGCGAAAGCAAACTTGCTATAATAATTATCTTGCGTTTGACCAGATATTGGTTTGGCAAGAGCATGAATGCGTTCATGGTGAATGACTTGAAAGTTAATAAGAATAGGTCACAAGTTGGTGGATGACAATTTTCATGAATTCCTTGCATCCATCGCAAGGGTGTATTCCACCAACGGAACATGACGAAATGCAAGCGTAAGGTAAGTGCCTTTTTTAAAATTTTTTAAAATGATTGATTTCATGTATTTCTTCAATTTTATATTTGTGAAACGTCCCTTTCGTCCTTTTTAAAAATGTAAATCATGTTGTACACACTGGTTTTAGAATGCTTTTTTAAAATGAATTTCATTGCTTTCTCCGTTTTTCTTTATATAATGATTAATTTAATGTATTTATTCGTTTTTTCATCTTTGCGAAACGTCCATTTCATCCCGCTGACGCATGCGCTTCCCAAGAGTTTTTCGTCATTGACGCCTTTTTGAAAACCTTCAATTTGGCGCTTTTGGCGAAAAATTTTTGGCGCCAAAAACAGCAGTGGGTCCTCCTAGGATTTTACCGTTTTTGTTCATAGTGTCTTTTAAGGTTGTATGATTTTAAAATTGAAATTGAATGATGACAAATCAAACACACAGCATTTACATGAATAAAAAAGTACAAATTTTCCCATTCACTTTGAAACTGTCTATTTTCATCTTCAAGTTTTCTTTTCTTCTTTTCAATTTTTCTTTCAGCCATGACGAATAGATATATAATAGAAATTTATTCAATAATTATTGATATGATCCAAAAACCTCAAGTTTACCTTTTACTGGATCACAATCACAACAAAGTTGAAAGTCGACTGATTGCACTTGTTGCTGGAAGAATATCTCCTAACCCGCAAGGTTCTTATCTACAGTAGATTTATGCTGCCATCTGAGGTTTTGCGTAGTATAACAACTATATGCGTAACATCTTCACATTTTATACTTGTGTTACAGAATGTTTGCATAAAATTGATTTAGATTTTTAAAACTTTTATTTCAAATGCAAAAAGACAATTAATCAAAGAACAGCATTGTAATTATTACACTGTTTGAGACAAAAAAGATTTTTTCTGCCCAATAGCCAAATGTTTAGTTTCTTATTGTATGATATTAATTATTGCACCGTGATTAAAATATACCATAAAATGAAAAAGTTACATAATTTCAGAAGATTAAAATATTAAATCTTTTTATTCTGCTACCGTAATTATCTTACATTTCTACTAGCTGGTCTTACAGTTCTGAGGCAACTCATTAAATCCATCATCGGATTATTTCATTGCCAAATAAAACAAGAAAAAGAATACTATAATCTGAACTTAAAAATATAGACATAAATTATTTCTCTGACAAATAGAACTAAATATACTACTCACTCTCAACGAAATTCTCGTTGAAAGAGGAATAACATACCCAAGCTCTTCTGCTTTCCTTCATCCGTCAACACCTGTTATTACAATTGCTTGGAAATCAAATGAAGGGAAAAAATTATTTCGGAAAAAACTGCATTGGGAGAGGTGGGGGTAGGTCAAAACACGATATTTTCTCGATTCAACCGTCTGTAGTCCAAATGTCTAAAATAATATAGACAGAAACTTCAATTGGGCCGCATGGGCTATGGGTTGGGCATGCCTGCACTAGTATCTAAGGCTCCTCCCAGTCATTGAATAAGATCATTTTATTTATACATTACTTAATTTTGTAATACTTTTTTAACTTTTACAATAATAATGAAGAAAAAAAACATTAAAAAGCTTTAACTTTATATATGCCCTGCCTACTAGAGAGTGAATAATCTATTGTTTACTAACCCGAGTTTCATAAAATAATTTTATACTTGTTAGTACAATGTTTTGCAAGAAACTAATTTGATATCGGGGGTAATAGCTTCTTGTTGCGGGAATGGAATCCAATATGGCGGCCTAGCAATAATTGAATGATACTCAATAATTTTAAAGAATTGTTTTGAAATACATTAAAATGTATTTCAAATAAAGGATATAGGGAGAGATTGAGAATAACCTAGATCAATCAATAAATAATGAATAATAATATTATGTAATAAAAAGTAACATGTACTAATAATAGTATTATAAGCAGCATATAAGAACTTATAATATTATTTTATCGTAATTATATATAATATTCATATAGTACAATTTTATAACAGTTATTAGAAAAAATAATCATATATCATAATTAAATAATTATAAAAAAGAATAATCGTCAAATTGTTAAAAAATATAAATAATGCATAAGATTACACACTCGTATTACATAATTATAAATAAATAACTTAATAGCTATAAATAAGCAACAGAAATAGTTATAAATAAATAAGATGAAAATTACAAATAAATCAGATAATAACTATAAACAAATAATAATTATAAATAAATAACAATAATTATAAATAAATAGCAAAATGTGTAATATTTATAAATAAATGCTAAAAGAAACAATTATAAATAACGAATATAATATGATTAATACACATAGTAATAATTGCATTTTTTTCATTATGAATAAAATAATTGCATAATGTATGTTAAAATTAATTAAGAATATCAATTACAAAGTAGTGAAAGCTTGCAATATGAAATTTGCACAGCAAGTTCCTTCAACGAATTTCATCGAAAAAAGAACGTAAAAAAAAATTTTGAAACAAAAATACATGATTTATAGTGATAATTAAAAGCACAACACTTATTCATTTAAGACAAAAATATTCCAGTATTCACTCATTTTAGAAATATCAATATATATGAAAGTAGCACAGAATTAAACAGAAGACGCAAACAAGAGGAAAATTACAATGAAATGGTTACATTTTTAAAGAAATCATCTGAAATTAATAGGGTTACAGCAGGAAAAAACGTGAATAAAAGTTATTTCTAATATACGTTATCCCCATGGCAACCACATCAACAGACGATAAAAACATTAAAGTAACTTATTGTAATGTTATCGCCCATCTTGGCGAACATAAACAACTTGGCGCTATTACCCCGATATCAAATTAGCACCTTAACTTCAATATACCCTAGACTTTGACAGTTTGAGTATAAAAAAGCAAGCTTATATCCCATTTATTAAATATGATGTATGGGATAAGTGACACATACTTGGATCACAAATTGATATTATTCATGTAAATTATAATAAAACTTTTAATAAAAACTGTTTATAAAAAGAACCTATAACATGATGATTTACTTTAAATTATTATTTTAAGATATATTCTTCTAAGTGTGTGGAATGGGTTCCCCCCAAAACACCTTACAGATCTAAGGGTTCTGCGAGTCAAAAAAGTTTGAAGATCACTGCATTAGATGTGTCTACAGCCTCAATTATGGCAGACAAAGACATTTTGAAGTTTGTTCAAAGCTAAAAGAATATGATTGATTCAGATTATGACAACCAAAATGAAATGAATAATACAGTTTTCTGTTCACACGTCATCCGAAATGAGAAACATCATGAAAAGTATGAGCAGTTATTTAGATGCACATTCCAATGGTGAAATGAACAACCAAAGTCAACGACATTGAAAAATTTGTCCATAATTTGATGCTAAAAAAGACAATGCAAAGAAAACATCAGATTATTTTCCAAAAACTCAATAAATGTTTCATTTTTTCAAAAAAAAAGGAAATCTTGGATCAAGTTCTTGTTTCATTTAGGTTCACTCCTAGGAGAGCCCACTCCCTTGGCACGAATTACTTTGGTTGGCGATAATTGCGCCATCTTGGTAACACTACTTTTAAACACTAAATATGACATCCCTAACTATTTCTAGCATTTTCGTATTTTGTAGGCGCGCATTTCGAATTTCATTTTGTTGTTGGTCTCCGGGCTGACTGCGTGTGTGAGGGAATATACTTTAGAATTTTTTACTTTGTTGAATGCAAAAGGTAAGAAAGAATTGATTGAATGGTGTATGAAGGAAGGATTGATTGCTTCAAGTTATGAATGTCCTAAATGATCAGCATGATGCAACATGGTCGGCAATAAAACGCTTTCTTCGAAATCGTACCAGCCACGCCGAATGAGTGTTCGACCATTACCTCGCAGAATAAATATGGCGACGCTCACACGATCATTCGCATAATGATGAGACCTTTAAGGTTTTTAAAAATCTGTTACGCTGTACCCTCCACTCGGTAATGATCAGCAATAAGAAAGTAAGTGCTGTTTTTATATTTTTTATCTTAAATGTTTAATTTCTGTATTGTTTACAAATATTTTCATTATGCATCCACCTTATTCTGCTATACTTCCTTGCCGCCATTGTTGGTTTCGCTTGGCGCTTTTTTCGGTTTGTTGCCAAGGGTGTGAGCTCTCCTAGGATTTTACCTTTTATTTATTTTCATTAAATACATGCATATATACATATGCATGTAAATAAAATGTACTCTAATAAACTTAATTTTGTTGAATAAATGTTTTTATTTTGCAATCTCTTTTAACACAAAAAAATATTTCAGTCTCCTCAGTTTCATGTTAAACAATTTTCACTGCACTTCAATTTTTAAAAGTTCTTTAAATGCTTTTTTGATTATTTTACTTTTCCGCCATCATGAATTTCAAGATCTTACATTGTATCTTCTGGAAAGACTGCTATTCCAAAGGAAAACTCGCGAAAGCGCGACAAGCTGGCAATTTTTTAAAATCACGCCAACCAGAGGCCGATTCTGCACTTTCACCCAAACACTTCTCAGACCCACTGTGTGTATCTCAAATTTCATTAACACCCAGGAAAGTTTAATACAGTTCAATCTTTTCTAAAGCATTTAAAAATGTCAGTTACCTCTTGATAAAGTAAATGGAATACCAAACAGTAGTTGCTACTGTTGCCTGTTACTAATAAAATGGGTATTAACCTATTATCGCAACCATATTGGCAACATTATGAGAAATGAAGCACATTGTTGCCAATCGAGAGCGTACGGCACAAGTGAAATCTGGGTAGCCACCTTAGCGAGTTATCTCGAACATTGGCATTGTTCCGATAGTATGTAAGTACCACAAAATGTTACCAGTAAATTAACAAAAAATACACAAATGAACTCCTTCGTTATTAAGTATAAAAGCTTGCATTCTAATATTTTTAAAAATTTATAAAAATTCCAACTTTTATTATTTAACTACGACAAGAATGATTATTTAAAACAATATTTTGTAGCATACTTTAAAAAAATTTCAAAACTGGTAATCATATGTAAATGTTTATGAGAAAATTTTTCTTCACAGATTCAGATCATTTTGAAAATTTTTGTAGTATAATACACAAAAGTCATCATCCTGAAATACCAGAATGATTGTAAAATAAAAAGTAACACCGACATTTTTGAATTTCACACTAAATGATTGATAATTTCAGCGTTAAACAAGATTTAAAAAAAAAACTCAAACGTATGAACTAATGAGTGCGTGCATAAATATTTACCTTCAAATGCCGTCATTTCGAAATTTCACGATTCTTCTCTAGGAAGTCTTATTCCCGTAAAATGCAGACGACATCAACGCAATCGTTAAATAAAGAGCACTTTGTTAGAAGAGGAGAGGGGAAGGAAACAGGGGGATGACAGTCTGCAGGGTTACAGAGCTTAGCAAATTTCTCGCCAATATTAGCGCTTGCTTTGAATACGATGCCAATCATTCATTTTCGCATTAGACGTGGAAGTTGAATTATGTAATTGCGGTGGTAAAGTAATACGAGCAAGAAAGAGCTTACATTATTGTTTGATTGTTTCTTGAAGCTCCGGGTTTTTAACGAAACGATACTGAATTAATTTAGATAACACGATTACTCATGGCACGGAAATTCAAAAAAGAAACAGCTCCTCTGTTGTACATTTTGTAGATGTTACGAATAACTATTTTAAATATAACCAATAAATGATTTAGTCGGATCTTTTACAAATGTTATTACTATAAATCGAAAGGGTAAGTTTTTTGATACAGAATAAAAAGCGTTTACTAAAGTGATTTGAAAAGCTTATTTTCGTATTTAGTTTTATATTCTACGAAATATAATGTTTATTTATAATTTTAGATAGCTTGTGCACTGAATATTCATTGATAGATTTTTATTAAATCGGTTATTTGTTTCGCTCGTTCTGTGGGTCATCAAATTACATTTTAATCGTTACGTAATCGTAAATACTTGTTTTATTAATAACAATTCAATATGTATATACATTCATAATGATACAAGTCGAATGACGGATTGACCGGAAGCTATGGTTTTCACTCTGACAATGAATCGACTTTCTCTGATATTTTTGTTTAATATAAACGAAAATTTTTTAAAAGCTTAATATTTTATCACTTTATATCAAACTCTCCCTCTGTAAAAATAAAAAAGCAGACTTCCAAAATTAACTAGAAACAATTTTTTTTTTCTCATACTTGAAAGCTAGATCAGATTTTAAATTAAACTCATTTTCAAAAACGGAAATTAGTAAATATCCTTATTCCATAGTATAATCATATATCTACACATATAATGTATAAACTCGACTCAATTTGTTACTAAATTTATGCCAAATAAAATAATGAACAAGTGGATTTCAATTACATGTTACTGCTAAATGTAATTATTCATATATAAATACATATTTGTGAAAACAATTCTTTTTTTGTACCTAATGAAATTCGAGTTCGAACAAGACAAAAATTGAATTACATACTGCCTGTGTTATAGTTTTTAATTGAATGGTATGAAACGCCGGAATAGCTTTACTATCGCCCACCCTAGAATTGAACTAAAAAATGCGCCAAACAAGCGCGATAAATGATATTGTCTGGTAACCCGTTCCACACAATTTTGGTCCAATCACAGGATGTCGCTTACAGCGCTCCCTTCAGGTAAAATGGAGAACTATTTCGGAAAAGATGTGGAAGATTTTCGAACGCCAAATCCTCTTTTCTAGGGAAGGGTCGATCGCCATTCTTGAGAGGACAGGATTCTAGCAACCGTATGCAAGATTATTACGCGGGTTGATTGATTGAATATTAACGTCGCACTGTTGAGCTACACGAGGGCTTTTAGCGACGAACCACGTAATTTTGAACCATGGTCAAGTGACGTGGACGACACCTGAGATTATTACGCGTAGTAATACATTAAACTCCGTAGGGAGGGGGGCGTTTTCTAAATCAGATCAAATCGCTTCTAGAGTTGATTTATTTTTTATTGTGATTATTTTTTACTGTGGTTCTTTAAAATTATAATTGACCAGTAAGAGTTATTTTTTGGATGTGAATAAAAATTACAGTACAATTTATATATTATTTTACTACCCATGTTTTTTTTTCATTACTTTTTTCTTTTTTAACTCCTACATTTTGAAAAAAAATAACTATTCTGTTCTTTTTAAAAAAAATTTTGTGGGAAATAAACCATGAATTTTTAACAACCAAAACAGGGAAACAACAAGATTCTAAAAAGGAGTGATTGTAAAGAATATAAATACATTTATCTCAAGTTATAACATCAAATTTTCAGCATCTTTCAGAACAAACTAACACATTTAAAAAAAAAACTGGAAAATCTTAACTTTTATTTTTATACATTTATTATATTTTTACATTTGAATGTCCATTTTTTATTTGAAAAGCAAATTTTCTTTGGTTAGCGGTAAGTAATTTGTTTTTCATTATTTAACGATTATTATTTTACATCAACATTGTTTAAAAAATTAATTCCGTATTGCTTTTTGCAGAATGAATAATTTTTTTTTGGTTAAATAAAAACCACGTTTTGTTTAGGGGTATGGATGAATTCAGATAGATTTTAGTTTTAAACATGCAGTAATTTTTAATCAAGAAAATTTAATCCATTCTAATAATAATTCTATTTTATCTTTTTTTCAGTATCAAAGAATAGTTGAACGAATTCTTTATGGGTATCGAGAATACTTATTACATAAATTTGTGTTTTCATTATCTATTGTTCTTTATTTTTTTTAAAAATATATATTACTTGTAAAATTTAGTAACGGATAGCTTTAAATGTGTTGAATGTGGTAAGACCTTCTCTACAGTTTCGAACTTAAATCGACATGCAAAATTGATTCATAATAAAATAAGTACAATTAAACAGGTAAGATGTATTCTTTGCAATGTAGAACTCATTTCTAAAAAAGGCCTTGGAGGATCACATTGATTTGGTACATATTACAATAGAAAAGGATACTCGTACATTTGACACTTTTCAAGATTTCAAGTTGTGGAAAGAAAGCATTGAGAAGCAAACTAGAGTTCCTTGTATGTGAAGAATACTGGAAGTAAATCAGGGAAAACTGGTGGAAAAATGACCTACTTTTACTGTCATCGCAATGGTTTTTATAATGCAAGGGGTGATTTTAATGTGCATCGTACCCCTACACGGTGGGTACTTGGCTTGAACTCGTGACATGCCAGCCATGACCACTAGGCTACCATGGCATTATAATGAGGGAAAAGGAACAAATTATCCACAGAGTTGATGTTAAAATCTAAGAACAGCTGTTAAATTTTAGGTTGCAAAATACACAGGATTTCTCACACAGCAATAAACATTTTAATGTTTATTGTTCAAGTTTTCAATGTTCATTTACATGTTCAAGTGAAACATATTTCTCAACGTAAGAAGTGGCTACAAAAACAAATGAAATTCGGAACACATACATTTAATGCGATTGCTTTTAATCTCAATAGACCTAAACTTCGAAAGTTTGTGTAAAAACATTAGCATATATCCCAGTTACTAAATATAATGCATGGGTATGTGATACTTGAATCGCAAATTAATATTATCAATGAGTAAACTATATTAATAAAAAATTAGATTAGACTTTCTTTTTAATTCCCTTAGCATTAAGTACCTATAACATGTTGATTTACTTTAAATATTATTTTTGGGATACATTCTTCGAAGTATGTATATGGAATGGGGTTCAACAAAAACACTTTCTAGTTCTAATGGTTCCAGGAAAGCACCTTCAAGTTCTAGGCGTTTTGTGAGTTGAAATTTTGAAGACCACTGCTCTATATCAGTTAATATAGTATTTTCAGGTACTGAAATCACAGATTGCCAAATTTTCTAATCAAACATCGATAATTTGATTTCTTTTAAATACCTCAGTTTTGTGTTAAGCCGATTGCACAAATTATTAATAAACCAAATATTTTTTTTCATTCTTTTTTTTTACTGAATGAAATTGAGAAAAATATCCATGATTTTTAACTTAAAATAGTTACTTTAGATACTAATCTTGGTTACTTTTCATTGTACTTAGGGAAGAAATAAGTCTCAGAAATTTGATATCCTTAATTTATTTATTTATTTGAAGACAAGTAATTCATCTCATGAAATTCCAAAAATACATTTACAAGGATTTAATCTTTTTAATTTCGTATAAGAACACAAAACTTTTTGTAAAAAACATGTTTTATAAGTACAACTCAAGAAAACAGAATGTACATATTATAACTTTGGGAGAAAAAAAATTTCTCAAACATAGTTTTATGTAAATTTCTAGAAATACATCATTAGAGAGAATCTTATGCAACCTACTTTCCTAGAGAAATGTTCTTATTTCTTACATCTTCAATAAACATTTTAGACTAGTATTGAAGGAAGTTGTATAAAAGGATTGCAGATTACATTTTAAAATTGGATAACTTGCTTCATATACTGAATTGCTTTTTTGGGGGGGAATGTTGTCTTTAACTTGTTTATTCATTTGTAGGCTAATTATTTACCTCCTAAAATTTCAAAAGAAATGCTTTAAAATAACAAACCATATTTTTTAAACAAAAATGTACATAAAAAAATCTAATTTTATATCAGAAGTAAATCCTCTCCAAAAAATATGTATATTCTACTCTAATTTCCTACTCACTCAAAAATATATATTTTTCAAATGTAAATTTTCTGCAGGAGTACATCTCCATTAGAATTTTGCAGTATCTACTCTCCAGCATTATTCTTCCTATTATTTCATATTTATAAGAAAGATGAATGTCTTCAACTTTTTTACACTAACTAGGATTGTTGAAAATTATGGATTTATTGCAAGCATTAGTACATTTTATTGAATCATTTGCATTGGATATTTTCTTTCATGAAAATACAAATGCAAGAAATTTAAAATTTATTTAGTTTTTAAGCAAGTTAGAAGCTTTAATTGCAACTTTGTGAAGAAGCATTTTTTTTTAACTAATTACTTTTAAGACCATTGTTCTGTTACAGAAACTTCTGTGAAAAACACCATAACAAAAATTTATTTATTGGGGATGAATTTACACACACAATTTTTGCTTATTTTGTATGATACTGAAAAAATATCATTCCAAAAATGAATCAAATGTTTAAACATTTTATTTCAAAATCTCTCTCAATAGAACTAATACTATTTCAAACCACATAAAATTTAATTTAATCATCCTAAAAGTCAATTATTTAGAAAATTATGATACATTTAAGCTTTTTTAGAAACTAATAGAAACCTTGTTGCATCAATAAATATCAAGTTTTATTCCTTTCCTCACATATTCGCATTACTACTATAGCATTACTTCTCGAATTCTTACTGTTCAATGATATAGGATTCTTCCTGCGACTCAATCATCTAGGATTCTTCCTATACACAAAAATCCCTTTTTCCCCTATCAAAAAATCCCTATTTTCTTTTGATTTTACTGCCCCCAACGCTATGTCAAAGAGTTATAGAATAATATTAGTTATAGTTAATAAGTTCAATATTTTTTTTAAAGTTCTTCTATTTAGCATATTTTTTTTAAAAAAGTTTTTAAAATATTTTAAGCGCTTATTTTAATTGCAATATATCTATCTAGTATATAATTATCCAAGTAAATTTACTTTGAAATATATTTCTATTTCACATTATATATCCTTAACTTTGTTCATTATTTTATTTAAAACTTCTTATGTTTAGTTTATTTTAAAATATCTTAGTGGTTAGTTTGATTGCAATATAACTATCCAGGTGACGCCATTGTTTTTCCTTGTGTTGACGTTTCAGTCCTTTACGTCATTTCGCGTGGGATCTTAACGTAGAAGGTTCCAGTTTTTATTTTACATGTAAGTTTTTATCCTAATTTTTTCTATAATTTTTTTTATTATTATTCCTCTCCTTGAGAGATTCATTGTTGTTCTCTTTTCTTATTTTCTTTTTACTATATTATCAGGTTCATCATCCACGTGTTGTAATTGGCTTAACTTTTCAAGATGGCTTTATTATTATTATTATTATTATTCCCTGGAATGTCGAAAATTTCTGCTGTACGGGGAAGGTTGGATCCATAAAGCATTGCTAACCCTAAATTGTTGGGCTAATTCAGCGACAGCTTTAGAAATCATAATAGGTCTCCGGTTCAGTCCAAAGACTTTTTTGTATCTACATTTGTTGTGTCTGGTGAATTCCAATTTCTTCCTTCTTTAGCACTGTAGATTCTAGCACTTCTTCACTTTTATTTTATTATACTATATATATATATATATATATAATTAGAAAAGTAAACATAGTAGGTAAAGATAAAAATAAAGATAAGAGAGGAAAAGACTTTAAAAATTAGCTTTAATTATCCAATACCATTTTAATAAATTTCTGCAATTTTTATTTTATATTTAAATAACAAGATTTCCTAACTTTAAAAAAATATACTAATTGTTTTAAAAGAAAATTGGAAAGTTTACTTAAAAAAAGAAGAATCATATGTGTAAAGGAAATGTTTTTTGAGTATTTAATATACAAACAAATTTCTAAAATTTAATTTTTTCAACTACAATTAAAATAATATTCTATCAATGGTTCAAAATTTTTAATCTGAACAAGCCAAAACTTCATGGATTCAAAAATCCATTTTTTATCTCTTCTCTTTAAAAGGTTTAACTGTGTACGTCGGACTATTTCATGTTGCAGAGAGCCGATCAATTCCTATCTCCTTTGCTCTCTCTCTCTCTCTCTGTGACGTAGTCAAACGTAAGAAGATCTAATAGACGGACAATCACATTTGAAGGATACTCGGTGTGTTGGCGATCGACCTTCGGCTCGAATAGAGGATTTGGTGGTGGAAAATCCCAGCCCTTGTTTTTGAACTTTTCCCAGTAAACGTTATTGTTTTTGACGCATTTATTTCAATTCCAACAATTCGTTTTCACGAAAATTTTGTAACATATTGGTCATAGTGTCCTTTAAGTTTATGTTCTTTAGCAGAGAAGACGGAAAACAGTAAAAGTTCAGTTCAGTTCTCTCTGGTTTTGTGGGATTTGGAGCAACAAAGGCTATTATCTCCTAAAAAACTAAAGGATTTATAAATTAATAATATCAAAATATTTCATTTTCTGGATAAAAAAATCTGAATGTTAATCTATTTGACATTGCTTTTTCCAACAGTTCTTTGAAATTAATGTTGTAATGTGGATCAATTTTGAGAAAATGTTTTAGTTGGTTTTGAGGAGGAATATATCTATTGCAGTTTATCAAGATGTGAAACAAATCGTTTAAGCAAATACAAATTCTACAGATTGCATTGTTTGATAAATTGAATTTTCGTAGAAGTCCTGGAGTGATGATCATTTTGATGAAGATTCGAGTGCACAGGATTCCTTCTCTTCTATTACTTGTCCACTTAGAGATCGAGCCTATGTTTGGAATATTGCCCAAGATTTCGAAATATTTTCTTGTACAGAAGTTATCATTTGCTTTTTTAAAATTCTCATGATATATATTTTTGTGGATGTCTTCTGAGGCGATCCAGTCGATATAAACATTGAGCTCTGTGACTGTTCTTGCGAAATTATCCGCCTGTTCATTCCACATTATATTTGAGTCTCCCGGAGTCCAATGTAGAACTATCTGATAATTATAATACGATAGAATGTATATCTTACTAGCTAATTTATGGATAACCCTATGGGATTTGATCGAATAATTTTGAAGAGCAGAGAGAACAGAGAGACTATCGGATAAAATTAGCAGATTCTTGTTTTGTAACTGACAGCTCATCTAAAGCTTGGCAGATAGCCAGAGCTTCAGCTGTGAAAATAGAATTATTGGGATTGACTCTATAAGCAAAACAGGAATTTTCCGTAATACCTGCAATAGATGTAATTTGATCATTATTGGAAACATCAGTGGCTATTATAAAATGCCCTGGAAATCACGCGAGCAACTGTTTCATCAAATTTCATAAAATTTATAATTTGTATTGGTAAACTTTTATCCTGAAATTTGAAGTTATCGACATATATTTTCAATGGGAGAATTGAAAAAGATGTTATTCTGGGGATTGGGATAATTTGACCACTAACGGCATTCAAAGGATTTAGTATATTTATAATATTTTTTTCTTATCTTCTTCCATAATATTTAGATTCAGACAGTCAGGGTTATTACTATATAATGGAAAAAAATGTTTGATTAGAAATTTGAGAACGGAAATACTTATTTGCCAGTCTTCGTATTTTGTCTGATAGAACTTCCTGTCCAGACAATTTTAAAAGTACAATGTTTGGAGTCCATTGTGGAAGTCCTAATGCAATTCGGAGAGCTTTAGTTTAAATGACATTAAAAGGTTTCAGTTAATTATCAGACCATTTATATATTATATGGCTAAAAAGTAGTAGAAAACACTGCCTATAATATTATTTACTATTTTGATCAGATCTACTGCTCTTGGTCCATGATGCTTGCATGACATAGCCTTAAGGCTATTAATTTTTTTCAATGCTTTGCTCTTTAATTGATTTCTTAATGAAGCTTTCTGGCTCCGTTTGGAAAAATGAAATCCTAAATATTTGATAGAGGATTGCCAACGGGGTGCATGTCCTTCCAATAATATATTAGGAAACGCGCATTAATTCTTTTCCTTCCAGAACAACCTTGAACTGGACCCATGGGGCTACTTAATATTTTCTTTCTGCCTGGGGGAGAACAACGTTTCATCGAATCTACTATACTGCATACGTGAGAGAGTACAGTTTCCATTGATTTTTGTAAATTTTTCACCAGGAATGTCATTTGTTTTTGTAATACTGTTTGGAAAGCAGTCATCATTTTTTCAAATTTCATATCAATGATTTCCTGCATGTTATTATTTTGTTGTGTGTGTTTTTTTAACTACAGTCGCAAAATTTCGGAAGTAGTTTCACGAAATCGTCGTCGCGCCTCACTGAATGTTATATGCTGCCTACACTTTAATTCCATAATTTGTTTTTCTTTTATGAACAAAGAATCGAGAGAAGAGTTTGCTGGATGCTAGCTTTACACAGTTAGTACAGCTCGCATTTACTGTATACTTTCCTTGATGAGAGGAACCCCAATTGCAACATTTTGCTGGATTCTGACGAAATCGAGATGGATGCGCATAAAACTGAAGCAGTTAATGCATTCTCTACAGGGGCGGCGTAAGGCACGTGCGGGGTGGGCCACTGCCCACGGCCTCGCGGTGCTTCGCGCCTCAAAGCCCAAAATAAATTAAACGAAAAGTAAAGAAAATCCAAAGTGCACGCCATAAGGTTTTTTTTTATTTTTAATAAGTTAGAAAATTCTCAACTTTTTTTTGCCATAAGGTATCGAAAAATTTATATATACCGAGTTTTTTTTTAAAAGATATTGTATTTATCGGTGCATAAACGCATATGAATAAATAATTCGTGAAAATATTGTTTTTCATTTTCTTTTATTTGAAATTTCTCTACTTTGTCATTTCCGCTCATATTTAGTCTGGCAACATTAGCTGGAGTTAAGCTGCTATTGCGAGGAGTCCCCGGTCAGAGACGGGCATAGCCCGGGACTTCCCATCATTAGAAAGTAAATTAACCCTTTATCGACCGCATTATGATTTACTGCAATATTTTTGTTTTGAATCACAACAATTAAAACTAAGGGATACACATAAACAAAATACTCAACTTTAAGAAATTTAATTAGTTTGAGCTAATAAATTAATTAAAGATATTCAAATGTAAAACTAATTGAACACAGTGTCCCCTTAAAATAAATAGTCAAATCGTTTTCTAAGGTTTTCAGTGACATACCAAAAAAATAAGAGTCTTACCTTTTGACATTAACTTTTTTTTCTAAACAAAAATGACAATTTTTGTAATCCACTGAAAACGCCGTCAGCTGAACACGCAATTTCTGTTTAAAACTATTCACCTTCACCGCTAAAATACTGATCATAGAACCCGTGCTGCCATATATCTTGGAAGAGTGGATTTCAAAGAATATTCTTGCTAAAAATCGTCAGAGTATTCGTAAAAATGGTTATTCTATGTAATTTTAAAGTGAGTAGTACTTATAAGTACCGTCGGTAGATAAAGGGTTAAAGTATCGCATGCAGAAATAGTCTCGCTTCATGTTTCTATATCATATTCTGAATCTGGTAGTACAGAATGAAATCAATCGGTTGCTTCAACTTCTCATAAACATTTATTCGTATCCTAGTCTCCGTTGAATTTGGAAGTTACTCCAGATGCACCGACTATTAATACTAAACGACGAAAATCACAAAAAGAAATTGGATCACAAAAACTTGCCATCGTAATCTAACACTGAGATTTCTGTATTCACGTTGAGTAACATAAGTCACAATCCAGAAGATATTGAGGTTAGTTCTTCGCATGTAAATAGAGATGCCAGTGGCGCAGTGAAACAAGCATCACCTACAAACATCATTTGTCGGATTTATTCAAGTGAATAACCAGGGAGAACGCATAACATTAAAAAATTGTCCAAATCTGTCGTAGTAAGAGAATGGAAAAAAATAACCACAGAAGGGAGATAACCAAGGTAGTTGAATCCTTTTCAAAAATGTTGAGAGAGTTATAGAAAGATCGGAGTAACTTAAAAAGTATTGAATTGTAGTTAAAATCCATTATTGTAAACGTTTTTTCTAGTGTACGTAGACTTTTGACGCACACGAATTGTGCCGTTCTCAAGTTATAAATATTTGTATTATTTCATGTAATATTCGGGGGGGGATTGTTGCTTGTACTATTTGAATTTACGACGTTAGAGGAATCAATAAAAATTAGTATTGGTCCAGAAATACTTTCTTTAATTAGCGACCTTTGCATGAATATGAAAGATGATCTCCTGTACGCAGACTCTCGGAGGCAAGTGTATATGTTCTCCAATGAACAATATTAGAGAAGGGAATAAAGCACGGAAAAACATTTGAACAAGAAAATGAAAGGCGAATTCTTGAATCTCAGAAACATTGGTACCATTTGTCTGAGAGATTAACTGATGTCATAAGTTTCTTAGCCTATCATAATCTGGCGTTCAAAGGTTACAGAGAATCTCTCAAAACAGGCGAAGACACTAAGAATTCTGGAAAATTCATATACTTATTTAAATTAATATCTAAATATGATCCCACGTTACGGGAACACATAAATCGTATTGATAAAAAAATCTTGCACACCATTATTTAGGCAACGATATTCAAAATGAATTGATTACAATCATATCAAACACAGTTACCAGTGAATAGATTGGTAGGATAAAAGAGGCGAAATATTTTTTTTACTCGACCTCATTAGACACTGTAGTAGAATTGAACAAATGTCTGTCATCTTAAGATATTGTAGTACATCGAGTGGAAGCATAGAAGAAAACTTGATCGCGCGCGCGTATTTCTTGCTGTCACTGAAACGACTGGAGAATATTTGACCAATGCAATACTGGGAGAGTAAGAGGAAAAAGGCTTAGATATTCAGAACTGTCGTGGACATGGATACGGCAATGGTACAAATATAGTAGGCATAAACAGTGGAGTTAAAACTCGAATATTAAACATATATCCCAGTGCATTTTTCACATCTTGCAGTTATCATAGCTGGAATTTGTTATTAGTAGACGCAGCTTTAATTCGTCAGTTGCAACAAAAGCATCTTTTGGTTTTATTCAGAATATTTTTTTTGCTGTTTTGAAGTTCCAGCAAACGCTGGAAAATTATCAAAGATAAATTAAGGCACACTATTAAGACTCTATCAGACAGAAGGGGTCCAGGTGGCGAAAGCCGTATAATTATAATTTGATGATGTTGTTGAATGTATAGAAAAATTAAAAAACGAAACGGAACAATCCAACGCACTCAATGATTACGATTCCGTTTTTTTTAAATGAAAAGTTCAATTTGGAATTTCTCATATCATTATATGAATGGTATGAGCGCTGGCGTAGGTAGTTCTGAGTGGGCCTCGTATCAAAACTTCTTCGGGGCCCTTTTTTAGAAATGAAAACCTGGTTAGTGTTACTGTAGTCACATATGCTAGGGACCATTTAGCTTTGGGGCCCCGCAGGGCCGTTTTTAACCTCCCCTTCTCCCTAGGCACTTCAAATTGTTGCGCCCCCTCCCACTATTTCCATAGCTCCTCCTCCCTCCTCCTCCAGTTCTTACCACGCCAGTTTTGGTTCGGGAGGGATTTTCCCTTAACTCTCTTACTCTTTAACTTTTCTTTGTCTTCTTAATGAGGAATCCTTCCCTTATATCCATCACCTTTGGATCTGCCGTGTCCCGGACTGGCAACCGGTAGCCTTAAGGTTAGAGTGACATGGCTCGGTCACTCTTGTTCATTTCTTATATTACGGCATCTCCCCCATCCTTTTGTAAATTAATAAAATCGTATGAGATTACAGTACACAGAAGCGATACTCAACCTGCGGCTCATCGAGCCTTTTTAATTGGCCCGTCAGTGCCCATTGCTCTGAAAAATTCACTTATTTAAAAACAATATATAAAAAGTTTGGTGTCCAAAAATAAAATATATCAATTTTGTGCTTTTTGCTGTCGATGTCGTACGAGTGAAAATTGATATTATTTTTCTATTTGTGATGGTTACAGTTTATCATAACAGACAACAATGGAGTAGTAATAGTTTTAAGGGTGGAATTAATTTTTAACTATCTTTCATATTTTGCAAGCTAACAATATTAAAAGAAAATATACCATTTCAAGACGTTGGGAGGTTGACTATTGTGTGCTGAAAAACAGACATGAGTCAGTAATTGCTTGATTTGTCACGAAAGTGCTGTATTTAAAAAAATACCAATAAACAGGAATCCTCCAATGACACATTTCCTCGAAGGTCTCTTTCAAGTGGCAATAAAGAGGCTTTCTTGAATAATCTTAGCGACAGCAACAAAATGTTTTGTTAGTGGTAACAAGGATATCTTACGAAATTTGTTATATTATTGGTAATCATATGCAACCGTTTTCTGATGCAGAAATTGTGAAGGGGTGTTTCTTAAATGCTTTTAATTCAGTGTTATTGACAAAAATAAAAAATAGTAATTAAAAAAAGCAAAACAGGGGTTAAAATATTTTGATCAATTTTCCACATTTCCCCCCTCCCTTTATCTTCGTAATGCGGCTCGTGTGAAATGGCTAACATATATTTGCAGCCCGCGTGAAATATCTGACATATGTATGTGCCCCAGCAGAAAAAAAGGTTGAGTACTGGTATAGAGTAAACATCATTGTATGAACTTATTAATTATCAACTTTTTGACTTGTTTATCATTCAACTTGTTAATTATCTTACTATGTTTTACTTTTATACATCCTGATAGTTGAGTCCCGGTCATTGTAATAGTGCAACAAAGGTTTTCTTCGAGCATTCATCCAGGGCCGGCGCTAGGGGGGACAAGCCGGGCCCCTGCCCGGGGCGGCAAACTGGATGTAAAATTAACTACTTTATGAGGAAAATAAACGAGTCAGAATAATACTTTGAAAGAAAAAAAAGAAAAATGTATATGCAAAATATTCACGTTTTCTGTGGAGTCCTAAAGTTCTTTTCTTAACGAGTATTCATTAGTATTTAAAGCCCTGTTTCCCAACGCTGGTCCCATGGGGGAAGGGAGAGGGGCTGATAAAGAAGAATTTCGGCATCCGGTTCCTTCTCTTCCAACTAATTTCCTATAACTGTTACTATTTTGTATGCGTGAATTTGGGTACTATTGTAAGAGATAGATTTTGGCAGAGATTAGTCTCAACAAAAGTGATGAAAAGCAGAGTCAAGTTTTATGAATGAAAAGAAAGGGGCAGGATGACCCTGAGAAAAAGGCCCTTTTTCCAAGAAAACTGAGGGAATCTTGTGTTAATTTGACTTCCGAACTAATTCTTTTAGTTTCCTGTGCTTAAACAGACAAGACAAAGTAGAACAACACAAATAAAGGTAACAATATTTTAATTTTCAAATTCCTTTTTAGATTTTTAATGCCCAGGACTTTTGATCATCGCTTAATATAAAGTGAAAAGAAAAAATTAATTTGCCACATTTGCGCTTTTTCTATTTTATTTATTTATTTATACATAAATATTAATGTCATCAGTTTCGTAGAATATCTTCCTGTTGATTAACATTTTTTAGTATGTGTGTTTTCGTAGTTCGAATGTACCGTAATCTTCTTAAAACATCTTCGATTGACATTGTTATTCAAATGAAAAAAATGTTATTTGCCTCTCGTATAAAAATAACTTCCTTCGTCGCTTATAAAGGACGATAGTAGGTCATTTAAAATGCAAAACATTAATGAGCTTTTGAGTACTTTCATTAATTATTTACCATACATAAAGGATCCTAACAGCAATAGCTTGAAATTGAAACACAACGTAGTCATATTTATTATAATTTTGTTTTGTAATCGTAATATATTGCGATAATTTTGTTTAATAATAAATGAACTAGTCTGTAATTGTTAAATTTTTAATTTATATTGCTTCAAACTGTTAAAAGAATTTTCAAAGAAAAAAAATAATTTAATTTTACTTATATAGACACTTTTTTTCTTCTTTTTATTGAATGTAACATGTGAAATAAATACATAATTTTTCTAATCTATTCTAAGACTATTAAGTTAGCCATATTATATATATATATATATTCTTTTGTAAGATTAAATTATTAAAACTTGAACAATATATATATATATATATATATATATATATATATTGCATGCTATTGCCATTTTTAAGAGAAATTTACAAGATACCTTTTTAATTAAGATCTTTTACACCAGTGATTCCCAAAGTGGTCTATGACGATCTGCAAGGGGGTCTACGTCAGCAAAAAAAAATAATTTGGGGATCAATGAGGTGTAAGTGGGGGTCTAAGTGATATTGGCTCTCATTAAACTAGATCGTGAGTTTAATTTTCAAACAAAATTTAATCAATTGGAAACCAAATTTTACTTATTTAGCAGATGTATTTACTAAATTTAATTTAATGACGTTAATTTGCCCGTACAAGGTGACAGCATAAATTTTTTAAAAAACGCGGACCATCTCAGAGTTTCTTTCCAGAGTTAAACTAAAGAAGTATAATACTGGAGGTCCGGAATTTTCTCAAATTAACCCAGACAATCCGTCAGTACGTTTTAACCTACGTTCAACATTTAATTGCCTTTTAATGAGATTTTGAAACCAATTTTGAGAATTCTTTGACTATGGTAATACCACAGTAGACAATGAATTTACATGGTCACATTGGGAAAAAAATGTCACATGACAACGGGAAGTGATCGTGATATGCACCAATGAAGATTTTAAAGTTTAGAAACGGATTCCTGCAATTTTGGCTTTAAAAAAGCAAATCTGTTATTTGTCCAGAATTATGGAATATCGTGAGGAAGTTTTTAATTATTTTTCCTAGTAAGAAGAAGTTTCAGGCAGTTACCTATCTCCAAAACAAAAAAAGAAACTGGACACTACTAACAGAGGATATATAACGTTAAACCTGACAAGATTGATACTAAATGTAGAAAATTTGTTATTGTAGCGCCAGATTCAACCCTCTCATTAAAATCAATTGTATGTTCCTTGGTTGTTTTATTTAACAGTTATTTTATATATCAATTAACTTTTAATTTAATTAATTAATATATGCTTTTTAAACTTTTAACTCTATACTTCATCAGTTATAAATTTAATTCTTTTAAAGAAGGAGTAGTACTAGCAGTCAAAAAAAGACATTTAAGTTGATAAATTTGCAAAAATTCAATATTAATTAAGTAGGGGTCTACCCCATACTGAAAAACATGGCAAGGGGTCTATGAGACAAAAAAGTTTGGGAAACCTCTGTTTTACACGGACAATTTGAAAGAATATTTAATGCAGTTTAATAATTAACTATGTGTATAATTAATTATATATATTATGTGTATACTTAATTATATATATTATGTGTATAATTAATTATAAAAATACATTAAAAAATGTATAAAGTACCTTTAAAATATTGTAAAACAGTTCTGTATGTTACTAATAAAGTTCATCAAAATGCATATTTCGAAAAATTTAAAAATTGAGTTAATAAATTATCTGCAGTTTAATATGGAAGAATTTAAGAAAACATTTAAAAGACTTTATAAGATTTTAAACCAAAAAAAAAATACAAATATTTTAAAAATACAAATTCAATGCAAAAACATCCTTTAGATAAATAAATTGCAAAATTTCAAGCGGGAATTTTAAGTTTCGAAGGACGATTATTAAATAGATAATTAATTTGAATACATAGTGATACCTAAATAATATAGAATTAGAAGCCCTAATAAGCAGACAACAATGACTTGATTCCTGAATGACTTCCAAAGCATTTTTAAAATTAAGTTTCAATCTTATTAAACTATGTTTTATTTATGGAGTTCTTGAAAAATGGCAAAGATTTTTTCAAGGATCTTAGATTGGACACAGCCTTAAATGAAATACTTTGCGACGCTCGAGTAAATTCGACAAATTGACATACTTCATTAATTTTGAGCTCACCCAGCCGTACGCCATAGAGTTCGAAGAAGAAATGTTAATTCTCGACTTTGAGGCACGAGAAAATCCGATAGAAGCCCTACTTTGAAATATAAGACAGAGTTTTTTTTTTCACATTAGATAAAGCTATCAATGCACTTGAATCCAGGTTTGATTTGATCAGTACCCACAGCAACTATTTCAATTTTTTATACAATATTTGTGATTTAAAAGATACTCTCCTCAAAACGACGAACTAAAGTATTGTAAAATCAGAAACAGTGTTAACATGATGGAATTCATCGGATATATAAACGTGCTGGGCCTGGCAGACGAGATAGCAGCAGTTTAGGCTTTGCTAAATAAAAATGAAAGCCCAATCGAGATTTTAAAATTATATCGAACCCGGATTTTGCTCCAAATCTCGGTATAGTCATATGATATTAAGCTTACTCGCCCAATAAGTGTGGAAAGGGGAGAAAAGAGTTTCTCCAAATTAAAAATTAATTAAAAACCCTTCCAAACTACCGGGGCCGAGGATCGGCTAAACGGCTTTTTGACAACAATAGCCATTGAACAAGAACTGGCTGAAGAAATTAGTGTTAAAGAAATTATAAAAAATTTCAGAATTAAAGTGAAAAAGAAACACTTTTAAGTTTAACTCTTTGGTTTAAGAGTATTTTTAATATGTAATTAAGTTTCAATACTTAGTGGTTCTATAATTTGTTTTAGTATTTTTTTAATATCTGTATTTTATAATTATACACTAGAAATGACTTTTTTTGTGTGCAACCCTAATTATAATTTAGTGCCAAAAACATAAATTAATAAATTAGTATTTTTTGCTAACCAAAACTTCCACATTATTGATAGCAATTTTTTTTTTTTTGCTCTCGTTTTATTTTACCACTAAGCGTGGAAAGGGTTTAGGTTATTTCTTTTAATTTTTTTTATAAAAGGCGGCATTTTACCTCTTCGCACGGGGTGGCGAAACTGCTAGCGCCGGCCCTGATTCATCATTGCAAAATCATTAATGATATCATTATAATCAATTCCCCTTGAAAAATTTCTGTGTTCGCGACTGATTCGACATAATGTAATTTTAATTTCATTAATATACCTTTTGAACTATCTGAAGTGTCACAAACCTCAGGGTAAAA
>BMAU01016282.1:0-121691 GCA_019973935.1 Trichonephila clavipes
GTATTTACTAAGTTTCTTTTCTGGGAATAAGGGTTTGGAATAAAGTTTCGAAGATTTAAAATTCTTACTAGCAACCGTTCAATTAGAATAAAATATTAAAAAAACCAGAATGGGGAGATAATTCTGTGCATGTAAGCAATAAGCTCTAAGTGTAGGTTTCTTCTGATTATTTTAGGTTTTCTCAATAGTACATTTACAAAAAAAATCCTTAAATCCGATTTCAGAACTTTTTCTTAAGGCTTCTTCATTGTTACAATCACAAGAAAAATAACAAAGTTTGTTTTTAACAATCGTTTTCTATTTTAGCTAAGAAGACACCAATTTGTGACAGTCTTATTATTTGTGGATTTTCTGAGTTTGATTTTTTTTCGTTATCCACTTTTCTCTCTACACCTTTTTTGTGTGCATCAACCTTGGTAAAGAGAGAGAGAGAGAGAGAGAGAGAGAGAGAAATATTCTAAGAAATAAGAAAGCATTGTATAGAAGGACAATTTTTTTCAAAGGACAAATGTATATTTATTTAAGGAAAAACTCAATTGGCTTATAAATCTTAGAAGAGGAAACAGAAGAAATTGGCCGGGCTTTAAGAATACAAATCTTCTTACAAATGTTTTTTGCAATATGTTTTTTTGTTATGTGAAATATATCAAAGCTACATTGTTGATATTTCTATGTAGTCGGCGGAGAAAATCTTACTAGAATTTTAGCTGAGATACATCCTCTTATTTGAGAGAAAGTCCATTGTAAGGGTTTTCGAATCATATTTCATACTTTTTTGCTAAAAAAATAATACAATTGAGTAGCAAATTGATTTCGTTTTCGTATTGTTTCACAGTGCATTAGTTCCCCACAGGCTTTATATTTTTTCTTTTACTACAGAGCTCAACTTCTTGCATGCTTAGGAAACTGTAGCATAATTGTTATAATATGGATTTTTAAAAATGAAATTAATGTTCTTTAAAATAATCTATTCAAAACATGGCTGATGGTATTTTTTTAAAATAAAAAACCAGCAACGTCTTATTTAAACCATTCAGAGATGGGGAAAAGTAGCAAAATGTTTTCAGTGTTTTTATTATCATTAAAATTTAAAGGGAATTTTTTTAAGTATCAGATATATATATACACAGTCAAGCAAAAACATTATAAACACTTCCCTATTTTTCAATGAACTCGTCTGGATGACGTGGAAGCCACATGATTAAGAGAGAAAGGTATTGCCCTTTTGCTAAAAAAAGTAAGGGGGTTGAAATAGGGCAGATTGTAATGGCTCGAATACACGGAACGATTATCTCCGAAACAGCTTGACTGGTAAGTTCTTCGTGTTCTGCTGTTGTTAATGCTTGTAAAAAAGGGATAAATAACGATGAAACCAGAAGTGTAGACACCTAGCTGTTAGACGTCTAGGCATCATAAAAAAAGACGTTGGAAATTATCCCGCTTAGATCAGTTGCACCCATGTACAGTGTCTGTTTTTCCAACTGGAAATGGGATCTTCCAGCAGGACAGCGTCCCATATCAAAGTATCTACCCCTTTGTAGTTCAAGAAGTAAACTAAATTTTCAAAAGCCTGGGAGAATACTTCGAATAAATTACTTCAAAACATAAGAACGCTGCACAAATGCATTTCAGTCTCTTTCCTAACAAAGAGGGTAGCGTTATACGGCGAATAGACCTATAAATTAAACAATGTAACTTGAAATTATAGGTGCACGTTATACGCCGAAATTTACGGTAATTACTGAAAGTTCTAATGAGCTTCAACGATTCCAAAGAGAACTCCTCCGGAAACGCAAACGGTATTGAGGAGGAATGATAATTCATCCCACATTTTTCAACACATCTAATGTGACGCTTTGAAAGATTGCACAAATACGTGTTTTAAATTCAACAACGTCTGTTGGTAGCGGTGAAACAAGTACCTGATGTTTGATGTAACTACAGAAAAAAAATCGCTCAGTGTGATATCAGGCTTATGATGGTTCAGGGGTATTCGGCTACCTACCCACTGGGGCGGCAATTTGTCATTAAAAAAAAAGCTCATTTTTTTCATTAGTTTCTCATGGAAAGAATAGGCCAAAATTTTTATCATGCACCCACTTTGTAATCTTTCAACAATTATTTCTGATTTCCGATGTGAATAGGATTGTACTTTATTTTGTTTTATTTTAAATTGGGAAATTCTTTTATGTAAATCCTGTATATATTGTTTCTGTATAGCGCGCGCGCATTGGACTTCTAATCCAAAGGTCATGGGTTCGAATTCCACCTGGGATGGCCTGATTTTTGAAACTTTTACTTTTGATTTTGATTACTTTTGAAATTGATTACTTTTTTACTATAAAATTTTACTGGAATAGTTAAATATGATTAATGAATAAATAGTAACAAACAAAGAATAATAGTCCAACCCCTTATATAGAAAGGAAAATCGCTTTCTATTTTGCCTCTTAATAATGTGATTCTGTCACATGTATATACATATTTATATTCATTGTAATTATTTGATAAGAAGTACCTAAAATAAAATTATTCTTTGTTGACTTAAGTAGGAATTTTTTATACTACTTGTTAGAAACAAGAAGAAATTTAAATTAAATTTTAATTACGAAAATTCTTTATTTTTAAAATAAATTTAATACTTAGATTTTGTAATAGAGTCGAACATTTCTTTTATTAGTTATGTTTGTTGCTTCCTCATTAAGGAAATTCACTCTGAAATATGAAACAATATGTCCCTAAGAAATGAGCACACACAATAAGGGAAGAACTTTATACATCTAACTTTGTCATTTTTTAGTTTTTTCGTTCTTTTCTTTTTATTAATTAGTATTTAGCTTAAATTTTTTACATTGTTTTTTTTGTATTCAATAAAAGCATATATTTCTACAGAAAACTGCGTGATAAAAGTTCTTTTCAAATGAATGATTAAAATAATTGGAAAAAAGAAAAATTAATTCAAATATATATTTTTTCTCAGAGTAAAATTAAATAAATAATTTCAATAAGTGTAAAACTTTTACAAAAAATGTTCTTTTTAAGTATTAAATTTTTGAAATGGGAAAAATGTGAAATAAAAAATCGTGCGCAAAAAATATATTTAAACAAAACAGATGGGTAAAAAATGCAAAATCAAGACATTTTATTAAAAATGTAAAAATATTGTAATACATTTCAGACTTTTTTTCTCAAGAGACACATAAATCATTTCTTCCACAGTGAAATAGAAAAATAAGTACATTTGCCTATTTTTTTTAATTTGAAAAGATTTTATGCGAAGATTATGTGTTAATGATGAACGAAACAATTTATATTCATTCATAAAAAAAGTAATTTTTTATAGGAAGACATTCTCTAAAAATTAGAAAAATAGTTAATTCTTATTTTTTGTTTCATAAAGTATTAATTCAGTGATGCTCTATAAATTCCAAAGCCTGAAATTTATAAGCAGTTTTTTTAAAATCTTTGCAAAATCCTTTTATTAAAAAAAAAGGTTACTTTCATTTATTATATTTTAAGACGCTAAGACGCTTGTTAAATAATAGACGATATGCACTCATGGGCAAAAAAATTAGCGCAACAAGAAATAATTGGGGGATCGTAACGAAACTTCGCATGAAGGTACATGTTGGGAAAATATGCAAATGATGAGAAATGCAGCGTGATTGTGTATTACGTATATCCGGTAGAGGGCGTTTAGCGTTGTTCTCCGTGAAGTATAAAACAGGTAACCAAAGCTTGTTTGAGTGTGCTGAAGCATTTACAAAGAAAGAGCTGAGGGAGACATGCCATTTCGCCGTCTTCGATATGAACAGCTGTCGCAGTTTGTGATGGCAAGAAATCATCAGCATGATGGAAGCTGGGTGGTCGGCTAGACGAGAAGCTCGTCAATTAGGCCGCTCTAATTGTGTTGTGAGGAGGTTTTGGGACCAGTGGATCCGAGAGATGTCATTTACACAAGGACCAGGCTCAGTACGCCCTTGACAGACCAGTCATTGAAAAGACCACCGCATCGTAAGAAATGCACGCGCAAAGCGAACTGCTTCATCGGCTGCCATCCAGGCACAGGTAGCACCTTCACAAGGGGCCTATGTGGCTTTTCGAACCATACGAAGGCGCCTGGCTGCAGGACATTTGGGATCGCAGCACCCATTACGTGTGCTGCCCTTGACGCCCACCCATCGACGCCTCCGTCTGGAGTGGTGTCGTGCACGAAGAAAATGGATTGCAGCGGAATGGAACCAGGTCGTCTTTAGCGACGAATCCAGATTCAATCTCAGCAGTGATAACAATTGTGTTCGTGTGTGGAGAACCCGTGGTAAACGTCTCAATCCTGCCTTTGTTTTACAGCCACAAACCGTTTCCACTGCTGACGTGATGGTATGAGGTGACATTGTTTACAATACACGGTCACCCCTGGTATTGATCCCTGGCACCATGACAGCCCAGTGGTATGTCCATGACATCCTGCAGCAACATATGTTGCCACTCATGCAATGGCTCCCAGGAGCCATTTTCTACAAAACAATGGTTAGCTCACACAGCAAGGGTGTCACAAGACTGTTTCCGCACTCTTACTACCTTTCCTTGGCCTGCCTGACCCCAAATTTGTCTCCGTTCGAGCATATGTGTACCATTTGGGACGGCGAGTTGGATTTCCCACGAGTTTGAACGAACTAGAGGCAAGGTTACAGAAAATATGGAACGAAATGTCTCACGATATCATACAGAACTTGTATGCCTCAATGCCCGATCGTATGGCATCGTGCATTCGCGCGAGAGGGGGTAAAACAGAGTATTAAATTCTCCGTTTTTTTGCCTTCTTCTCTGAAATAAATAACCCTTTTTCTTTAATTTTCTACTCATTTACTTATTCTTCTAAAGTAGTCATTACGTATGTAAAATTTCGTTTCATTTTGACGACTCATCCTTGTTGCGCTAATTTTGTTTGTCCATGAGTGTATATATATATATATATATATATATATATATATATATATATATATATATATATATATATATATATATATATACCGTATTATTTAACACGAAGACAATTATGCAAAACAATGAGTGAAGCAACATATCACATAGTTACGGCAATTGAAACAGTCACATAGCAATACAAAAAATGTGGTACACTTTCACAAGACGAAGTCAAAGACGCAAGGACACAAAGGATTTGTACACTACATGATTAAGACAAACAGACAAGGAAGGAGGATCAAAGCACTCTGGTTACTTATATGAGGCGACAAATGCCGCATAACTTCTCTTTTTAGACACACACACACACACACACACACACACACACACACACACACACACACACACACACACACACACACACACACACACACACACACACACACACACACACACACACACACACACACACACACACACACACACACACACACACACACACACACACACACACACACACACACACACACACACACACACACACACACACACACACACACACACACACACACACACACACACAACACACACACACACACACACACACACACACACACACACACACACACACACACACGCACGCACGCACGCACGCACGCACGCACGCACACAGATATATATGTAAGTAATATACTGATGTATTCCTTTTGTTAATCATGGCAAATAAAAAAATAGAATATTGATCGCATCACTGTTTATTCAATTTTAGTATCAGGGTTTTACTATGAACGTGGTCTTCGGTCAAGGAACAAGAAAAAAATATTTATTCATTTTCCACATTCAAATTTGCAAAGAAAAGCAGGAGAAAACGTAATACAAAAAATATAATCACATATTTAAGTGAAGGGAAATATAAGTTATTTTTGGAAATTACATCAATGCTTTATGGAAAGTTTCAACTGCTTACTAAAGCCATTATGATATTCTTTTTTTTGGAATCACAAATAAATCATTCAAAAATTCGTCTAAATCTTTTAACGAATATATATTTATAACCTTTCTATGCATTGTACGTAGTAACTATAATAAATAATTTGAATTTTTAATAACTTCAAATGTTAAACCTGCACTAAAAACTTATTTTGGTAGACACTTCATTGAAGTCTCAAATAATTAAATTGCGCAAGATGTTTAAAAATTATTTAGAATTCGTTAAAAATTTAGCTTTTTATCGTCGAGAGTAAGTCTGACTAATGTAAAATGTCAACAAATTTGTGAGCTTATTCTTGACGGCGTACCAGTAACGATAAATGAAATTAATGACAAGATGGGCATAAAGTATAGATGTATAAACTTCATTATTTGGAAACATTTTGTATTCACTGCAGGGGGAATTTTGGATGCAAATCTCTGAAATTCTTCAAATTTTGAATGCAAAACGAAAGATTGCAGAGCATAAACTTAATAGTCATTCGAATCGCTATGAAGCAGAAGATTAATTTTTTACACAATTTTTTTTGATAAAAATAGGGTGCATCATTGCCTCCCTGTTACAAAAGCCATCATCTATGGAATCACGCATAAAAAGGGGAGATTTTTCCAATGGAAGTAAAAACTCTATTATTTGTTAGAAAGACTTTTGTTTCTTTTTTGAACTTTTAGGGTATTGTGTACATTGAATTTTTTTTATAGTAAACGTATAATTAATAAATACCCTGTATTGTTGTGAATTTTTAGACAAGATGAAATCAGCATAAAAATTAAAGAGGTATTCCATAAAGTTCTTCTTCAGGAAAATGCTAGATCCCTCACAGTTGGTGCAGCAGCATATAAATTGATGAAATTTGATTTACAGCAGTCGAACATCCTCTCTATTCTGACGGATTTAACATCCACAAACTATACTTTGTTTCAATCTCTCTAAGAAGCATTAGAAAGAGAAAGATTTGCATCGAATGAATAAGTAGAATTCGTGCGCATTTGGCTTAGTATACATCCGGGTTTTTTTTGTCATACAGGAATGCGAGTGTAGTTCAGAAGTACCCGATCCAACAAAGAAAAAACAAAAATCTTGGAAAAATATATATTTATTTTTCAACATAATCTCCTTTCAGATTTATACACTGTTCCCAACAATGTTCAATAAGTTTGATGCCCTTTTTATAATAAGAACTATCTTGCTCCTCAAGATAGCCATTAACTGCCGACATCACTTCTTCATCGTTGGAAAATCTTTGACCACTGACCCATTTTTTCAAGTTTAGGAATAGAAAATATTCCGAGGGTGCTAAATCTGGTCAAGAGGGTGCATGAAGTAGCAATTCAAACTTTAGTTCATTAATTTTAATCATTAAAATAACGGATTTGTGAGCAGGTGCATTGTCTTGATGAAGCAACACTTTCTTCTTAGCCAAATGTGGCCGTTTTTGCTTGTTTTTCACTCAAACGTTGCAGAAAGTTTGCGCAATATTCGCTGTTGATAGTTTTTCCTTTTTCAAGGTAGTCAATGGAAATTATACAACGCGCATCCTAAAAAACCGACGCCATGGCCTTGTATGCAGATGGAATGGTCTTCGCCTTCTTTGGAGTCGGTTCTCCCTTTTCAGTCTATTGTTTTGATTGTTCTTTTGTCTCGGGTGTGAAGTGATAGACACATGTTTCACCCATGGTTATGAAAGGGCGTAAATTTTTTGCTTTGTTGCTGTGAAACTTCGCTAAAAATTCAATTGTAACATCTTACCGACACTGTTTTTACTCGAGTGTGAGCACACGTGGCACCAATCTTGCATACAGCTTTCTCATGTCCAAATTTTCAGATAATATGTGATGTGCCGCACTTTTTGAAATCATTACTATATCTTGTAGCTTGTACACATTCAGTTGAGAATCATTCAGTACCGCTTTGTGTATTTTCTTTGTCCTTTCTGGAAACGTCAACTTGTTTGTAGACTACTGCGATGCTCGTCTTGGCAGTTCGTACGGCTTCGTTTAAACTCTGCTACCCAATATTGTATTGTAAATTCAGGAGCAGGCTCACTCAGAGTAGCATCTTGATCAGCTTTTATATTGATTGGGCTGAGGCTTTTCAAATAAAAGTATTATATCACATAACGATGACCAATTTTCTCCATTTTCACAAATTCTCTGAAAACCTCCACTATATATATATATTGATGGCTGCCAAACAAATACTAAACAACGTGGCGAAACTTGAAACATATGCTTTACAGATTGTGTATTTTCTAATGCAGTAATATTTTTCTAACTACCGCCATCAGGTCGGGTACTCATGGGACCCCACTCGTATTAAAAAATAATACCTGAATATATTAAAAAAAACTGTAGATCTTAAACAAGTATATAGATCAAAATAAAATAGGTACAATTTTGATAAGTAGTATTTCAGAAAATCTCTTGAAAAGTCGCGCTTTTATATTTTACTCAACTTTGTATATACATATTCAAAATTATAGATGCTTGCATTAATAATTTTAAGTATCCGAATATTTTCTTGACCTGCATTTTATAAAATAAGCAAATGAATAAAATTATAATAATCTCAACTCTTTTGTTAGATATGTTCTACAATTTAATAAATATTATGTACAATGGAAAAATCATTATAAACTCGGCTTAAAAGAATACTAAATTATAGACAACACGCACACACAAGGAAATACAGAAAAGAATACGCACAAAAATTTGTATGAGAGTTTTTTTATTCTTAGAAACGATGGGAAAAAAAGAGAACATGAAAAGATGCTTCAGAACAAAAACATAATTGCAAATAACAGGAAAAAAAATTGAAAATAATGAGGGTTTTCTTGAACAACTAAATTTGAAATACACTTGTTTGCCTTAGTTAAAATGAGTTTATCAGAGTAAGAATTCTCTCTCTCTCAAAGAATACTCTTCCCCAATTCAATCCCGAACAGTTAAAAATTACTGTTCTTCATGCAATACGTCGTCTGAGTGTGACTCAAACATGTTCTATCAAATTTAGTGAGAATAGAATATTGCTCACTCCAAGCATTGCATTGTTTCATATCCAAGAGTGTTCTACACGGGTCAAGTTTCATGAGGTTTGGTATAATCAAGCTTTAAAAGACGGCTGTTGCATAGAGTACGGCATGAAGTCTCAGTGTCTCATCCGTGTACCATTGTGAACGTATATAGCAAAAATTAAAAAAAAATTCAAAAATGTACAGAAACAATTACATTTTTGTTTACATACCTTACAGATGTTCTACGTGTAATCTTGGTTACACGGCATGCATTAATGCGAAAGTGCAGTTTCCGTCACCCTCTCTTCAACATGATACTATAAATGTTATTTACAGCGTGTGTTATCTTTTTCACAATTCCTACTATTAGTTCACACTCTCTCTACATATTTATTTTTTTAATCTTGGAGGAATTTTCAATCGTTAATAAAATACATTTTAAAGCGCTCCAATGAGCTGAAATTTAATATACATGATTATTTTGGATGACAATACAATAATTTAATTATAATTAATAAAAATTAATTGATTAAAACTAATTATTTAAAGAATTACAAATACAGCCACGTTGGCGACTTAGCAAACCTTTTGGCGACGTGTCCAAACTTGAAAAGTTTTAAATCATTCAGTTGAACTGAAATTTTATGTACACGATTGTTTTGGATGAGAATACGATACTGTTTTGATAATGAATAAAAATGAATTACCACTTAATGTTGTGATTCTGTCCTTTGTATATACATTTATATTAATTGTAACTATTTAATAAAAAGTAGCTAAAATAAAATTTGTCTTTGTTGATCTAAGTAGGAATTGACTTAATTTTTTTTAATATTACTGGTTTGTGTTACACGTTTTATTCGAAAACTTTGCCTTTTACTTGTAATAAAGCCCCCTTTTCCGCGTGATGTAACAGAGCTACATGAAAGGATAACGTGCGCTGTCAATAACGTTGATACTATTACATTAAGTTTTGTGGAGGGAATTTTAGATTATCTCATTGATGTAATAAAGGGATTACACGCTTAGAATATCTATGTTATGTAAATAAAGCGAATTGTTTCTGTATTCTTTCAAATGCCATATACGTCTTAGTTTTTTTTTATTATAGCGCTTCGAAACCCTGTAGGGAACTATGGATAACTTTGTATGTGCTATATCCAGGCTTTTTAAGCTTAAAAATGTAGGCAAAGTGAAGATGAATTTTGTTATTTGATTAGCTGGATAATATATGCTTAAGTTCTCTATTATTTATTCTATGCTAAAAAGTAAATGTTTTTTTCTTTATAATCCTGCAATACTTTTACATCTTTGAGCAATGAAATCTTGAAAAAAAGTAAATTCCAGTTCTTGCTGCAACAGAAGAAAAATGATTAATTTAGGAGGTAAAACGCTGCTGAGAAAGTAAATATACTTTATAAGAAAATGCATGCCATAATAGAACAGAGGCGGAATGAAATATGAGCAATATAAATAACGATGAATTTATATAAATTAAAATTTTGGAAAAAAGTATTTTCAAGAGTGAAAAGAGAAAACTCAAATTTTCGTAAAAAATATTAGAATGAATCCAACAGGGAATACAAAAACGTATTTTACACAACTAGAAAGTGAAGCTAATACCAGCAATATTTTTAGTTAAATATTAGCATAATGTGAAATATACATAACGTTAAAATTTTGCATAAAAATTTATACTTGAAAAAAATACATAAATTTGTCATTTATGTAACGAGAACTATATCAATTTTAAGGAAATCATAAATACAATAAGAGTAAGCGAGTATAAAATTCTATAACATATAAATTTAAAGATTTTGCATTTATTTTTTACATTTAAAATACAGTACTTTAATTTAAAAGTAGGTTCAGAAAAGTGCTATTTTTCTTTGAATTTTCATCTGTAAAATGTATATTGTACCAATGAGGACGTAGAGCAATAGAATACAAACGTAACCCATTATCTTAAAATAATTCTAGAAAAATTCCACGTGTTTGAAAAATGACATTCTTTTGCAGTCATTTGTTCACGGAAATAATTTTTTTTGTGAAACATGGTATTTATTAGTACCTTTAGGAATTCCTTTGATCCAATGTAAAATTTATATTTCTGAAAAAGAAATGTGGTTTTTTAAAATAAATTTAAAGGCTTCGAAATATTTTCATTGTAAAAGATTCTGAATCTGGAAAGAAATTCACTAGGAGAAAAATTTGTTTCAGAATTTGTTATTCTATTATTTATCAAATGGGATTCACCTGAGGTTTTAAAAAACCTTTTTATTCATCTCATTTGGGCAGCAGAAATTCTTCTTTTATAAAATTTCTTTTGAAATTTGCAATTAAAGAATTGTGGAATCGAGTTTCAAATTTAGAAATACTTTTTACTAAATTTTTGAAATTGTTTTACAATTAATTTAGGGACAGAACAATATAGTGTGTACTAAATACTTAGTTACTTGGCCACAAACCACGCAAGTTCTAATTTTCTAAAATGTAAATGCGGCGACATCATCAAAATGATTAAAATATGAATTAGAAATGGAATTTTTTACTGAGATTTCAAAATGTCCATTAAAATATGCACGTTAAATCAGAAACGTCCTCCCGTTGGTGTGGTGTGGTATGGAAGGGGGTTTTTACTGCATGGTTCAAAAACGTGGTCCGTCGCCAAAAAGCCCTCGTGTAGCTGAAAGTGCACGTTAATATTCAATCAATCAATCAATCCTGAGAATCAGGAGGGAAAGAGGAAATTCCCTTAGGGACAATGTTATACACTCGGTAGAAGCCCGTGCAACGCCGAGGTAAATGGAAGGGAAAGAAACCCTTCCGACGGGGCAAAAAAAATTTAGAAAAAGGAAATTTTAATGGTATATTAATATAGGAATCACAGACAAAAACCCAGGAAATATTGACATTAAGAGGGGAAATTTCCATAGGCAAAAACTATATTTTCAAGAAAGACAGTACAAATCCGGGTCATTCTAAGACTTAAATTTCAAAACTGTGTGTTGAATAAAACATCAATTTTTTTATTCTATAATTGTGATAAATTTGACATTAGAATTTACAATAGATGAATTATTCTAATTCTTCCATTTTGATTTATTTTTATTGTATTATTTAACGTAAACCTTAATATTTTTCATGTTAAAAAATCAACTTAAAATTGTTTTTCTTATTCACTGAATCAAGCAAAAGAAGACCCATACAGGAAGTATTTCAGAGCATTTAAATAAGAGCTTGTTTTTAAAAAGTTTTTTTTTACTTTTAATTTATTTCTTGTTATGGCTACTAAGTTAAATTAAAGTAACTTTTCTCTGGTGGAATCTTATTGAAAAATACAAAGATATGTTATTCATTGCAAGATAACCAGCGCAGTTTACACCTCTACGGATGCCCTAATTGAACCATTGCCGTGTAAATACGAGTCACGACGATTATGATACTGCTGTTTCATCAGGAGCTCAGGGTAAGTAAGTGTACATGGATTTTTTTGTTTTGTTTTTATTTAGCTTTTAATTTAAATTTTCCGTATTATTCTGAATAGATTTTTCTTATTGTGATTTGTGTTTTATTACATATAAAGAACTTTAACATGAATCACATTATGAAATGTTGAGTAAAAGAATCAATAATTGAAAAAATTTCTTTTCAAAATATACTTTTAAAATATATAAGTTAATTTTTCTGTGATCCAGGAGTGCAAATAACATGGCCTTAAAAAGAGTTATAAATTCAGTTGGTTTGACTTGATTTATAATTAATGTTGCATCTTAAAGCAATGTGAGGTCTATTTGAAATGGACCTCATCATTTGAAATTCTGTCAAATATGAAGGACAACACACCTGCATTAGTAACTCATTATAAATTGCCACAGAACATCAATCTGAGGACATTTAACGATGACAGATTTCAGGTTTTCAGAGGCACCAAACTCGCAGGCTATGAATTTGTGACCACGACCACTCGTCTACTGTGCTCACAAATATTTGATTAGAATTATGTAAAAAAATAACTCACGTTGTGTGTAAAATGTATGTGTATTTTTCATTAAAAGAATAAAGATGACATGCACATATATAAGAGAAGATGTAAATTATTACACCTAATTAAAAATGATTAAAAAAGAATTAACTTCCAAAATTATGGATTTATGTATTAAAGTAATTATCATTGCTTAATGTGTACAATGTATCAAACTTGAAAATGTACTGTGATTTCTCATTAAATTATAAACTGTGCATATTCCCTTTCATAGTATGAAAATTTATGCATAATGAAGGACTTACAGAAAAGTAAAGTTATTTAGTAAAAGTAGGTAATAGCTTACAAAATTTCTTTTCGATGAATAAGATTTATTTTATGGAATAATTTGTAGTGTGGTAAAAAAATTAATTTATTAAAAACTGTAGCGGCATATTAATTTAATATTAAATTAACAATACTAATGTATGCATTTTAAATTATACTAAATAATAGAATTTATGTAATTTTTCTTAATTCTATCATTTATTTCAGCAGAAATTAATTGAAGAAACATCTGACTTATCATGCTTTCTTGTGGAAAAGTCTCTAGTTTTTGAAGAAAATGAACTTTATTGTCATTTAAATAGTCAGATTTCCTTTTATCACTATTTATTATTATAACTGAAATTTATTCTATTGTTTGCCTGATTTTTAAAAGTATGAAGATGTCATATTTTATAATGAATTTTAACCACTAAATTTACTATACCTATTTTCAAAATATACAAAATACGTTCGCAAGTCTTCAGAATAATTTCAACTTTTTTAAAAAAAATATTATATTTATTATTTTTATTCTAATTTACTTACTATTAGTTACTATAATAACTAATTAAATAGGGTTTATTTTTGTAAAATGAAATGTTAAAAAATGAATAGTTAGTCATTAGGAATAGTTAGTTGTGAATTTGTTCTGCTACCAAAATATTCTTTTCTGAAAAATTGTAAATATTTTGTCTATGTAAAATTGTTTTCTGCTCTATATTGTAAAATATTGATAAATGTATGTGTATATATATAGTGTTTTGTGACAAATAAAATCAGATTAATACTAATAGTATAATTATTTTTGTTAGATGGAATTGGAAAAGATTCAGTAACATATATGCTCTGTTTTAGATAAATGTGAGTGGGGCCTAAGATTCAATTAGCAAATTTTCTTTACAAAAAAACAAGATTTTTCATTCTAAGATTTTATAGAAATCACGAATTAAGAATAATTATTAGACATTAGAAATGATTTAAATCAATGATTATATACATAATAAGCATTCTAATTTAACCTACCAAAGGGTTACTAGAAAATTTTAAATAAAAAAGAAAAATAGATTAGGAAATAAACACTTGTATACACAATCAAAATATAAATTGAAACTTTGAAATAATACGAATTTTGAATTCTCTTTGTATAACATCAAATCATAAACATCAAACGTAATTTTTAGCTGAATCATGAAAAAAAAAAGTGTATTGAATTGCTAACGTTGTTCCTATGTTAAGGAATGAAAGCTGGCCTTCTTTCAATACTTTCCAATGTTTCTAAATCCTGAAGCAGAAAAAAATCAAAGCGGTCGACCATATTTGTATACAAATCCGCGAGTTACCCTCCGAAATCGGCGTGTTACCTTTTGGTGAATAATCCGTGGATTTGGCGCGATCCGCAGTTGAGAATAATGATGTTTCGCCAATCTGCGAGTTATCTCCGATTCGGGGATAACTCGAGGTTAACTCGTGTGATTGAGAATACGACCGTAAAAGAACAACTTCTTTTCTTTGTTACCCTTCTGATCTGAATCAAATTAGATCCACAATTGTGTTCGCCTACAGCGCCGCCAGCATTACATCGGGTCCTTTGAATAGTTTTTCTGGCGTCCTGCAAGGTCTGACGAAGTCATACAAGATCAATATGTCCATTGTTTCTGATAGAATCGAGTACAAGAAGAGGAGAACCTCTCTCGAGAAAGGCCCAGACAGTCCAGAATGTACTCGGGTGAAGACTGTTGAGCATTGCATTTGATACAGCTTTCAAAGGTTTTAATATTCCCACAAAACTTTAGACTCTTAATATAGCCCCACTAGCAGGATGCTCAATGGCAGTGAAGGAGCTTCCATCACAGAAGAGGAAAAGAGAAAACTAGGCATTTTACATTGGTAAAAGTAATGAGTAGGAGGCTCTTCATCCTTTCCTTAATGAAACCTAATTTTTTAAGTGTGAAGAATTCATGAGAAGTGAACGAAAAAGTAGAAGGAGTTTGTTGTTTTCAGCCCTCCTTCGCGTTTGTCCGAAAGGTTATTCCTGTGAATGTTAACGTGCGATGGGATCCACTGAGCATGAATTTCATAATTCTTCGAAATATGCTTTAAGTTGGTCAAGAGAGAAAGACTAGTTTTATATCCAATATGATACCAGTTAATGTCCAGTTGTCGAGTGGTAGTGTATCGTGCTTCCCACCACAAGTCCGGGTTCTGTTCCCGGGCTGGGCAAAGTTGACTCAGCCTTTCATCTCTACTGCAGTGGGTCGATAAATGAGTACCAAGTTTTCTTAGGACAAACACTGGGGCCTCACTTCAAACTGAGCACCTGATAGGGACATCTTCTCAAGCACCTCAGTGCCCAATGGCGAAGTATACTGGGATGGGCACAGTAGACCCTGGCCCTCATGGGCTGTTGCACCATTGAGTTTGAATTTATGATACTAGTTGCTCAGATGTTTCAGGAACCTTCAACTGTCCGTTAAAATACAGAGGTCAAAGTCTCTCTCAGATTCAACTTGTTCAAGTCCTTCATTCATGGCTATTAATTCACTACTGAAAACAGATCAGGAGTCACGGTTACGTCGACTAAGAGTAAGTTGTATTCTAGGGGTCTCAATGTAAATACCACTTCCTGTAAGCTCATTGATTTTGCTTCCATCAGTGTAAAGTTTAATGGCGTTGGTAGGGATATTGTTGATTTACTTCCAAAACAAGCTGTTTGAGGTGTTCCGTAACAAAAACATTTTTACAGATTATAGAAGGGAAGTCGTAGTGGAAATGGACTCCGGGGAGTCCTTCAGCTGGATTTAGGCTGCTTTTAATTAAGTGACGCTCAACATCTTTACTACATCAACATCTTTATGGTGTGGTAGTTAGGAGAGAGGAGTGCCAGCTCAGGTGTCGCCTTCGTCACTTGACCATGGTTCGAAAGGATGAGGTCCGTCGCCAAAAGCCCTCGTGTAGCAGAACAGTGCGACGTTAATATCCACTCATTCACTCTCAACAAAAGACTACAATATATTTACTTTCAACGCATGACTAAAAGGATTGTATCTTTTCAATCTTTGACCAACTTCTCAAGAAATGTGCACTACGATGTTGATATTGATAGCTGAAAAGTTTACTGCAACATATTGTAAGATTAGGGATACTTCTCAGCGTCTAGGGTTGCAAATCAGCCTCATAAATAAGACTGTTAGTTGAAGTACTACAACGAAGTTCAGCAATTATTCCAGCCGCACTCAACTGAGCTTTATCTATCTTTTGAAAATAAATTTTGTATCTATCTTCCAGAATCAGTCTGAAAAGAGACGTGTAAGTTATTCTCAAGTTCTTGCATCTTCTCCCCAGTCACAACCGGGTATAAATTTCAATGAATTCAATGTCTTTCTAACCTTTGCTACCAAGAAGTCAATGTGTCTTTTACCAGTGGTCTTAGAATCAAGAACAATATCGATATAGTTTGAATTCCTATGCTACTGAAGGATGTGCCCATTAAATATAATACTAGGATTATATTTGTATGAGCGTCTGTTTGTTGTAAAAATTCCTGTAGCAGATTTATGAGGATTTAAACCATTTAAATTTCTTAACTAAATGTATTACTAATTGTAAATACTTTTTAAACTCTGACTTATTAATTTTTATATGAAAGATAATAAAATAGAAGACTTAATTTGAGTCAATTGAGACTTTTACTTGTATGTGTGTGAGAAAGAGAGACTTTTAAGAACACTAATTATTCAATTTTGTGTCGTAGAACATAACGATCAAACCATTTAGTATTCATAACAATCAATAATATATTTGTCGCCCAACCAGTATGGTGGCAATGACCCTCGGCTTGTAACCGAGTGGGTTCGGGTTCTAATCCCGAGTAAGGCTTGGTTGTATCTTCTTCGGGAAAGAAGTCGGTCTTTCGCCTGAAATGGATTCCCGTCTCGAAAGGAAAAGCAGCGCACCTCATCTTGTTATATGCTGGGATCATCGTTTGTAATAAAAATCTGTTTTCTTCTGTGATTGTGTTATATGTTTCTGTTCATCTACCTCACGTCTTTCGTATGTATCCCAGTAATAAACACACGGCAACAACAATAATATATTTTTTAATATTTTGAGTTATATCCCCATTCAAATATCACTCCAAAGAGAATTTTACTTTTACTGATGGGAAGAAGATACTTCAAACATTTAAATGTTGTACTAATAAAGTACTAATAAAGTACTAATAAATCCGAAAAGGGATGTTTCAAGTGGTTCAAATGTCTCTCTTTTGTTCAAATGTATGAAATCTTTCCTACACAGTCAAATTTACTCTCCTGCTGTAAAAATATAATTATAAATAATTTGAATAGAAAAGTATTTATATCAAGGAATTTTTGGAGGGGGCAGCCGAGTGGAGATGGTCACGAGCTCGTGGCTGGTGCTTTCGAGTAGCGGGATCGAAACTAAAGAAAGGGAATGATGCCCGTTAAATAGCCTGTTGTGGCTCAAAGTTCTCCCATTGGTGTGGATGTTAGGATAGGAGCGAATGCCGACTGAGATGTTGTTTTCGTTGTTTTACTGTGGTTCAAGTTTACGAAGTTCGTCACCAATAGCCTTCGTGTTGTTTCGCAGTGGAATGAAAATCCAAGAAATTTAATGAAAATGCAAAAAAAAAAAACCCAAGCCAATTAGAAGGGAGCTAAGAAAATTAGCCATACAGCAAATTAAATTAGTTTCTTAAACCGTGATTTGCAGCTGGAGTTGCCAAACATTTTAGGACGTTTGATATATCTTTTTGAATAAAGTAACTTACTCACCATTAATAATAATAATTTAATTGTTTACTTAGATTTTTGTTGGATATCGATCAAATCTAAAGAATATTGAGGAAGTACTTTAGCCAGAGGTGTCGACTACTATTCCAAGATTTAATAACATCAGGGCCGGCTCTAGCAATTTTGTCACCCCGGGCAATAATTGAAAATGCCGCCCCTCCCTCTAAAGCAAAAAAAATTATGATTAAAAAAGATAAATTGTTCACAAAGAAATACACACACATAAAACTTGAATAATTCTTGAGAACGGAAATGCAGCATAGCAATATATAATGTTAAGTATTAAAAATACAAAGTAATTCTAAATTATGGACATAATTACCTGCTCTTATTATTTCAATCGAGTAAAATGTAAGAGAAGAAATCGACCATTTCAACAGGTCAGTTTCTTCGAAAAAGAGTCTATTGATGGTAGGGAACACAAGCATTTATTTTAACTTTTTGTATCTACACTCAAGACTAAAATAATACATCTTCTGTGGTTCTCTATCTACAATCAACCCCTATCCCTTTTGATAGTTGATTTTCAAACATCATATGGGTGAAAGGAATGTCCCTTGTTATCTCACTTCGAGTTGGGGAAAAAGTTCCCAGTGAAAGATGTGTAAACATGAAATTTCATGATTTAACATATTCTCCACCACAAACCCTTCAAGTTTCAACATAAAGAAAACTGACCTTATACATATAGAGTACAAAATAAGGATGTAAGATACATTGAATTAAATACCAAACTCACACCCAATAATATTTCAGAAAATATATCAAATTCGATCCAAAAGCTGCCTTCCAGGGCAAGGGTCCGGTTTGTCCGGCCCTAGAGCCGCTCCTGATAACACAATTAAAAATAACAAAATACATCCTTCCCATTGATACTGAAATCTCGCATACGCCATTGTTAATAAAAGGTTATAATCTCAGAAGTGAACTCAAAATGACTACAATTGATAAACAAATTATAGCTTATGCATAATTTACCATATAACTACATTATATAGTATTTTTCTTATTTGTGTTAATTAAAACTCTTTATCATTATATTCAAAGTAAAAACTCATTGCGTACTTTTATTATTGCAAAAAAATTATACAGGGAGATGCATGAAGGATGCTGTAAAACATTAACAGTCAAAGAAAGGTAATACCTAAGCGAATCCTAAGGTATGTACTCGTAAAGTTTGTGTTTTGGCCCTGATGGAAGTGATGTAAGCAATAGAAGGAAATTCGTGACTAGTCAGTCGAAATGGCGGTGTCTACAGTGGAGCAGGCTTATTGTGTTATTGAACGGCATTTGGAACTTCGGAATTTTCGATCACGATTCGAAGAACCTTCAAGTAGAAATCTATCTAACAGTGGTATGAAGAATTTCTCGTACCAAAAATGAAGGTAAGAGAGCTCCTAGACAACATTTTCAAGTCACTAATAAAACTATCACTCTTGATAAAGAAATCGCCAATGCATTTGCCAAACATTTTACAAACTCTCACCAAAAGAATAATTACGCTAGAATACCTGCAGGATTTAAAACGTGAAATTAAATCACTTGTCACAGATTCTGGTGCTCGGGCATCTTCTCATCCCATTTTCTACTCATTTCTCTCTTTAGAGGAGCTTACTCAAGCTATTACTCCTCAAGTGAAGATGGTATGCAATCGGAGTTCCCACAACATCTGAGTACTTATGCCTTAAGCACTTTGTTATGATTCTTCAATATGATTTGGAATTCGGGAATTATTCCTTCTCAGTGGCTTAGAGCCATAGATTTACCAATCCATAAAAACGTTAAAAGATCCAAATTATCTTCTGAGTTACAGACCAATCTCACTTACCAGCATTATGGGGAAGACTATGGAGAGAATTACAACTAAAAGCTTTAGTTGGTTCATAGAAACCAATAATCTCCTTGCAGAGGATCTGGTTGGATTCAGACAATTTAGATCTATCAAGCAACATATAGCACTCCTTAAGGTATCCGACTACGTTCGGAACCATGATTTTCAAAAGCACATAAATGGATAATTTTCATGATATTTAGAGTCACTTAGATTATAATATATGCATAAAATTGGTTTAAGGACATTTTGACAAAAAATTTATTTAAATACAATATTTTGGCAAAAAATTAACTTAGAATAATCTTTTTCCAAACGTTCTCCTTTTGTAAAAGATGCTTCAATTAGAATAATATTTTGCCTGCATGTAGCTCAGACCTCTGTACAGAGGCTCAACTACAATTTTTGAAATATATAACTTCAAATTTTGAAATATATAACTTTATCCATGTTTTACGACAACAGAGGGGAGAAATTTTAAGAAAAATACGCGAATTATTATTTCAATTGGTGGTAACTCTGAAAATTATGTGAATTTTTCAAAAATTTTTGTTGAGCTTCTGTAGAGAGGTCTGAGCTATATACAGGCAAAATAGTATTATAATAGAACCATTTTTCACAAAAGGAGAACATTGGAAAAAAGATTTTCTACGTTAATTGTTTGCCAAAATATTATATTTAAATAATTTTTTTTGTCAAAATGTCCTTAAAACAATTTTATGCATGCATTCTAATCTGAGTGACACTAAATATCATGAAAATTATCCTATTATGTGCTTTTTTAAAATCACGGTTCCAAACGTAGTCGGATACCTTAACAAATCTATCAAAGATGCCTTGGATAAAAGCTGAATATTTTCAGTGGTATTCATTGACCTTAAACCTGCTTAGGCCACTGTACGAACTGACAAACTCTTGTTGAAAATCGCCAATCTTGGTATTGAGAATAACATGTTTAGTTGGTTTCGTGGTTTTTTTCTATGCAGAGTTTGTGTAAGATCAGATATGGTGGAGGCTTTCCAAATACGATGTTCTAAAACCTAAACTACCTCACGGCCCAGTATCTAACTGCACCCTCTTCAATAAATACATAAATGATCTTGTCCACCAGATCAGGATGATTACTGGAATTAGATGTCTACTTTATGCTGATGACCTTGTGGTCTGAACTGAATTCCCCAGGAAACACGCCACACAATTAATCAGGCATGGCCTTAATTTGGTGCTTAAAGTCTCGGAGTGTTGATGTGAAGAAAATAACATGAAGGTTAACCTGGGTAAAACACTTTCAGTCGCATTCTCTTTGACATATCTGTCCTTGTATATCGATCTGTCCTATCGAGGACATGTCCTTCCAGAAGCCGATAGTTTTATTCATTTAGGTGTGACCTTTGATCGGAAGTTATCCTGGAGAGCCCATTCTGAAAATATTGTAAATCATGTCTCAAATAAAGTGACACTTTTGAAAAGCCTAGCTGGCTCTAGGTGGGGCTGTTCCAATCATAACCTAAATTTAACTTATTCATTTTGCCCAATTTGACCTATTGTTGTGAGCCTCTGATTACAGTATCTAGATCTGTAACAGAATTACTTGTCCAAAATCGGGCAATACGGATCATCATAGGGGCTGTTAAAACAACATCGATCAATGCAATGCTTATGATAACAGAAAATAAACCATTTGAAGAATATCTTTCAAGAGAGAGCCTTGCTACTAAGGGAAAAATGAATACGACTACCTGTCGGCTACTCCAGTGGTTCTCAAACTTTCACTACTGGTGACCAAATTTTCAATCATAATTTTTATCGCGCCCCCCTAAAAATAATAATGTATTGAATGCAATAATAATGCTCTTGGGGGGATGCTAAAGCTACAATACGATCATAGTTATAAACCGTACAAATTAACAAGATAAGTATTAAATTTTGTAAATGTTACTTTTAAGTAATACATATTTTTACTATTTTTTTTTACTTTTAGTTCGATTCACTATGAAAGTGTGTTTTTTAGTTTGTTTTAAAACTATAATTTATTTTATAATTATTTTTACGATACACGATAAAAATCACAATTCCAGTGAATAATTTAATTAAGAGAAAATATACTTACCCTCCTACTTCCAAGGACTTTTGAATTTTTCTTTGAAAATTTGAGAAAAAATCCCATAAAACTAAAGCAAATGTTCAAACTGTTCTTGTCCTTAATAAAGGACATAAATTACACACACCTTTCGCTATCAACACAGGAACGTTATTTTCCAGCCAAACTGTCATATTTTGTTCACGTTTTTATAATTTTGTTGTCGTTTGATGATCTACAAATAGCATTTTGAACTTTTTCTTCCTTGTGTCTTTTTGACACGGCGAAGTTATGGCTTCATAGTTTTCTTCATAGAGATCTTTAGGCAGCATTTGAAAATTTCAAAACAAATCAAACGTTTCATGTCTAACGCTTTTCTGATATTTACTTTCGCTGTCTTAATCAATATGCATTATTTCAGAAGGTTCATCAATTGCTTGATCAGTTTCGACTTCCTTCAATAGGGATCACAGATGCCCGTTTTTTAAATTTTCTGCTTCTCGCATAATAAGTCGTACAACTCAGCAATCAAAGGGAAAGTGTAGCGTGTTCTTAAAAATAATTGTGCAGAACGTTTTTCATTATGCATTTTTTGTTTCAGAATACTCATAAAAATAAATCGTGGTCAAATAATTCTTCAAAGTGCTCAATATGCTTATCCATATATCATAAAACTTTCACATCGAAAAAGGCGAAACAGAAATATATTTTTTACAACTTCCCTAAAAAAAAGGACGAAGATAACCATACCAGTAAGTTCGAAGGCCAGCTAAAGTAATATTTTAGGTTAAAAGAAACGTAATAAAAAAATCTCTCATCGTGGGGTTACAGCAAAGCAAACAAAATATTTTTTTAATTTGGTTATAGGATCAAAGATGGCTAATGAGCGTTTCAAGTGGAATCCTTTATTTTTGATGATCACCAGATGATAAAAATAAATTATATCAGTGTAAATGTGTATTTTTTATTATGTCAGAAAGCATTCTGTTTTACTTCATTCCAAAAAATTATTTTTTTAAACCTTTTATTTTCAATATGCTCTCGCCCCCTCGCAGGGTTACCGCGCCCTCCAGGGGAGCGCGCCCCACAGTTTGAGAAACACGAGGCTACTCCTTATTGAGTCAACTTTACATGGATTCAGGGAGGCGTTTGAAGACCCAACGTGGTTTTGAGTAGGCTCTACGGGAACTAAAGGAACATTTTGATATAGATATCGACCCCAAACCACTGTCATCTTTGGACCCAACTATTGATAAATGTTTTTGAATCCGCGCTGAGAGCTTACCCAGGCAGTTTACAAAAAAAGAGCAAAGTATATCAATTTTAAGGTCTTTTGCCCTGAAAATGATAGACACCATGTATTCTGAGCCTGACTAGGCGCATTATGGAAGCCTTTTGAAGAACTCTGACAGCTTAGGAGAAGGGGTGGGGTGTATTGCCACTTTTTCTATTTTTATTCAACAACTGGAAAATTCACAAACGCTTTTGATGGTGAGGTTGCTGTCTTTAACATATCCCTTGCACAGTTTCATTGTCATCTAAATAGCTTTACTATATCTGTGGTCTACTGTGATTCAAAAGTGGTGACTTTTGATTTGAAGTAATTATACTCCTGCCTCCATTAACATTCTTGACCGTAAAAAAATGTTGCAGAGTTTGTCTGAGTACTCTAAGCAAATCGTCTTGCAGTGGATCCCTGGACACTGTGGAGTAACTAATAACAAGTTAGTGGACTATCTAGCAAAGAAGGGAGCTTCCATTCAACAAACAACAAGGAAAGCGGTTCCTTTTTGCCAGTGTCAAGCATATTATTAAGAAAAAGATGAATGATCTCACTTACATTCAATAGAGAGAAATTCCAATATGATCTGGTGGAATAATCTTAAAGATCTTCCCATGTGGCCAAGACGTAAAACAGTTGCCGAGTTTTGTCTGGCTACAGGACACGACTGTCTCCTCAAACATCATCATCGAATTCATGTTTCCCAAGTCCCTTTCTGCACGCTCTGTGGTACTTGGGAGGACATGGATGATAACTTTATTCACCGCTGCCCAGTACAAAGGGCTCCTCTTTATGCGATGCTTATTGGCAAGCTAGGGACTTATTGGGTTCATAGACCTTTCTCATCACTTTGTTATTTCCTACTTTGAATGATTCGTCTGTTTTTGTTTTAGTTCTAAACCCCTTGTGGTGTAGTGGTCTTTTGTAATTCGGGACATTGGAAATAAAAAAAATAGTATGAAGAATTTAAAACTAAGGGCTGTTAGTTCAAACGGAAAAGTCCTAGATGAAGCTGAAACAACGTATTTCAAATGCTATCAATAGATATGATAACAATCGATACACATGACTAATAGACATCAATAGACATGATCAATAGACATGACTAAGGGTTCACACACCGAACATCTTTGACTGTTTCTACCAAAAGTTAAAATTGTCCCATACAATTCTGTTACAAAGTAGAATATATTATCTTAAATTGCTGTTGAATTATAGTGCTTGAATTTTACTTCTTTATGAATCACCCTGTCTGCTAGAAATAAAACACATATAAAAGTACCCAAATGTGTTTAAACTTTACACAATGCTTATGAAATAGCACAAAATTTTTGGCACACACTTCTACTATTACACAGAAACAAAAAAAATTCAGTTAATCATTTCAGAACTTTTTGAGCAATCACTGTCCTCGTTTGAATTAAAAAAAAAACAACACATTTCGATTAAACAAATTTTAAAGTTCGACATCTTGCTTAAAGTTATGGCATCTGCTTTAACTAAAACAGGAGTAGTTTTTTTACTACTGGAAGGAAAATACATAAAAAAAATTGGTATTGTTACAAAGCTAATAATATGGTCAATAAAATAAAATCATGAAAAAGATTTGTCCATTTTTGAAAAAAATCGTGATTTTAGGTAGTCGGATACCTTAATTTCCACAGATAATAGCTCTCGTGAAATTCTCTTTCAATCTATTGTACAGATCCTTCACAACAAATTGAAGCACTCGCTATTAAAACATGAAACTTTCTTCTGCGCGTGATTTAAGTTCTTCACTAAGCCGGCTTTATACTTAACGGCTTTTTATTCATTTATTTCACTTCTCTATGAGGAAGAAACAAGGAAAACTCTTTAAGAGGAAGCGAGTAAAAGCAATAGAAGAAAAAAAAATTAAAACTGCTTCCATAGTCTAATTTTGTATTCTTAAAACTTGGGTTGCAATTTAGCGAGGCACCTGAAAAAGTTTTTGTTTTGCGGTTTCTCGTAACAGAATGAAGACAAAAGATAAATACTAAATTTTTAAAGAATGAAGAGCTTTTAAAATCCTTCTAAGGTTTTGTTAATCAGTTTTGGTAAAGAAACGAATTTCTTTAAAACCACTGTTCTTGTTGTAAGAGTTTGAGGATTCAAAAGAAAAAAAAATGCCTTTGAAAAGTTGAGAAATTAAAAACAAACGAAACTTTACAAGAATGTAAACCTACTTGTGTCTTGAATTTTTAAAACGTTAACTCCGGAATATGTGATATTTGATTCAAAGTTTTTACATTCCACAGCTTGGCAATATATGTAATAATATATAGAGATTCAAGTTTAATTACTTCATATTTCCATGCAAATATTACTGTACTAATTATTTAAATACTAGGCAGTTTTATTGCAGTATTTAATTGATATTTTCAGCATGTGCAACGTATAAAATATCCTCAGAACAATCTAATTGTTGTCCTGTTATTTTTTTTTGACTTAACTGGTAAAGTCTGACTAAAATTGCAAAACCTTTCTTTCACAGAACAATTTTAATTTATATTAATCGTAACAATTTCAAACAATGGCAAATTTAATTGTTATTTTCTCTAATTTTTTTAATAAGTTCTATCGAGTTAAGATCTACCGCAGCACTTTAGTATGCATTAAATGTTGTGAATTTCTAATAAAATTCTATACTTATGTATTATACCGTCAACCAATTTCACGAAATCAATTGTGAAAACCGCTCACACGTACGTTCGAACACAGTAATAATAACGATAGCCGCATTTGGCAACATGTTTTCAATTGGCGATGTTTTTTCATTCGGCGAAATCGGTCGGCAGTATAATATGTAAGTATCCAAAATTAATTTAATATTTGTGTGGAATTTCTTTATGTATTTCCGAAATAATCTTCTTACTTCTCAATCAAAAATTCGAAAACTCTTTTCTTAATAATCTTCTTACAATATATTTTAAATGAATTTGATTTAAGTTTTAATGAACATGAAAAAATATTCATTAAGACACTGACTTAAATCAAAGTACTAAATTAAATTCATTTAAAATATTGTGTCGTAAGAATGTAATTAGGAAACTGAAAATTACTACATGACGGAATCGAGAAATGAGCTGCCCCCGCTTTTTACGTTTCTGAGCTCCAATATACAAACGTTGAATTGTTCTTCACAAAGTTTTACAAATAAATTTAGTCCATAAAGGGGTATGTTATCTAAAAAGATACTTCATTTGACTAAAACATTCAAATTATTTCATTGGCATAATATACTTTTAAAATTAAGTTCATTAGTGATGAAATCAGGTATGAAGTATAACACAAGCAAAACTGAAAAGTGATTAGATATTATTGGACGGCTAAACAATAGTCATCTTGATGACTAATAATAAAATCCACAGAAACCGTTATTTCAAAATACAAATTAATACAGAAGCAGTTCTTCGCCGCAGAGTTAATATAGAGGGAAATTTGCCACCCAACAAATCTACATATTTAATAGATTAAAACTCCCACGAAGAAATTTATTATTTTTACACATTATGCTAAAAATTCTCTCTGGTGAAAACAAATATCTCCCAGGATACATTCATTTCCATGTAAGTGAGTGAAATAAATTAATTAAGAGACCTGGGCGAGTATTTTGCTGAAGAAAAGCAAAGAAATATTCATTTGGTAAGTTTGTCTGAGTATTTTAACAGATAGATTTAATTTAGGATGTATATAATACGGGGGATAATATAATAAATTCTGGATACTATCATCAATACTTAAAATGTTAATGAGTTTTAATGATTTTTCTTAGGGGCACTTTTTATCAAAGTAATTTTTTCTATTGTTTTTTTTTAATTATAGAGTTTTTGCTACTCCTATTAAGTTCAACATTTCCTGCTTGTTATTATTTAATATTTATATTTAATATTCACTTTGAAATGGCAATAGGAATTTGGTTAAATAAGTTTTTGGAGTATTCCAAGTAGTTTACGTTTTACGCTTGAAAAAGAACTGTATTGTTACGTAGATCCGAGGGTTCGAGGATTTTATGCAAAAACAATCATAAAGAAAAAAATAATCAGTTCTTTAAGAGCGATGCGAATTTATTAGCGAAAATCCAATCCTTTAAATACAGTATTCAGCAGCAATATTCACAGTGTAAATATCCGAAGGTCTTCACACCTTCGACAGCAATCAAACACAAAAACAGTGTTTAAAAAATACACGTACGTAAAGATTATTCACAGCCGAAAGTCGACACTAGTCGAAACAATCCTCACTACTCGCTGGCTTAATCAAGACTCTTCACCGTACCGGCGAGCATCGTTTTTATATGCGCGACAGAAACTTCTAGAAATATAACCGCTCGTGTCATTGAACGTGACAATAGTGGAGAGATCTACTACTTTCTAGAAGATTCCAGAAGGTTCCGAACTCGCCAAAATGGTCGCCAAAGTTGCCAAATGGACCGCCAACTAGGTCGCCAAAAATGATGCCAACTCGGCTCTACCGCCAAGATTTCGCCAAGTTCTCATTCAATCGCCATTATAACGTAAGGGGCGGCACTGCTTGTGAATAGTACAATTTTAACATGAAATAAATATAACATAGAGTAATTTAAATGTATTAAACACTCAAGTATAAATTATTTACACTATTTACACAAAATTCGTAACAGTGTAATATTTTATCTTTACGAAGCCTGTGCTCAAATAATTAGTTATTTCATGCAAATGGCTTCATTAATTCATAACTGTAAATAGCCTCATTTATCCTGCGTGTCGCAGAAAATAAAAGAATATTGAAATCGAAGGATAATAGTTTCTCGAGTCACAACAGAGTTATTTATCTTTACAATGAAGCAGGTACAATGGGCTATCAAGACGTTCACGTGATAAATATAATCACGTGTTCTCCATTAAATTTAAAAAAATGACACTATACTTATATGCTTAAAATTTAAATAAAATCTCAGAATTGATAACTGTATAAAGAATATTGAAATTCTACAAAAATATTTCATGCCAATGTATACACATGCTGTAAAATCAAGGTTATTTTATTTACGTAAACGCATTATTTTACTGTCAGCAGACTTATAGGTTCATTCACACAAAAGCAGTAAGTAGTGAGGGCTTAAGATGTAACCAATCAAAAGCCTTTTCAAAGGGGAATAAATGACTCTGATTGGCTACATCTCTCCGGCTTGCTACTGAATGCCTTGGTGCGAATTAGTCTTTAGGCTCTACAAACTTTGTTGCAGAAATAGAGGTTGTGAGACAAGTAATATGCCATCTGATCAATTTACGTGATTGTAGTTGTTATGTGACTATGACGTCATATGAGTTTTAACCCATTGGAATTGTTTAAAATTCACTCCTGCTCAAGACTTTATGGAACGAATTTTATATCGGAGTATTACGCGCCAAGCGAGTGATATGAATCCAAGATGGCGGCCTAGCTGTAACAAATGGCCGGGAAAATAATATTATAGCACTGCTTTGAAATATAAATTAAAATTGCTCTAAATTAATAATTGCTGATAATGTGCAACATTCCAAAAACTTCGAGTTCCTTTAATGAATTTCATCAAACAAGTAACGTTTTAAAATGCATTGTTCAAAAGTAAAATAAAGTGGAAATGTGCCATTTGCAGCAATAATTAAAAGTACAGCCCTCATATTCTTGAACAAAAAACATTCTGGTACTCACCTAAGGTATTAAAAATATTTATATTCGAAAACAGCACAAAATATACAACACAAGACTGAAAACTGTAGCTTTATTGCAATTGCTATTTCAAATTCGCAAGTAAAAAAAAAATGGGGACTTAAAAAAATGAAATAAAATAAATATGTTCTATTAATAATAGAATATTATTTTAAAATTAATCCTTGTTTTCACCATATACGCTCTTATTTCTCTAGAGTGGAAGGGGGCGGTGTGGGAATATTCACTAGAAAAGGGGGCGCCAGTTCAAAAAAGGTTGGGAACCTATACTTTAGCCTCAAGACCAATATAATTTTAAAAAGAGAAAACTAATAAATGAAAAAACTACTTATATTTATGAAATATACGTATTTTTTAATCTTGTATGCGTACGTTTTCACAAAAGTATATGCTTTAATTTCCGAATTCCAATAGAAACAAATAAAAAATATTTGATATATAATCAGAAATACCTTCCCAAACTACTTTATTTATTTATCAAGCATTATCATGACACACTTTTTAGAAATTGATATAAATAATAAATAACCTTTTTTTCGTTTACTAACTTATATCAACAAATGTGCCATAGAGTAATCTAGAAAAAGTAGTATTTTACATTTTCAGAAATAAAACATATCTAGAAAATATTTATTTATTAATGAGAGAGTTCCTTATTTTATTTATAACTGCAGATTTGAAAGAAAAAAATTCTTTCTGTTCATGAATTTTTAAAATTGCTTAGAACTCTCATTTTGTTTTGCGAAAGAAGATATAATGAAATAGATAATGTCATTCTCTCTCTCTCTCTCTCTCTCTCTATTTATTCATTTTCTATAAGAGAAAACAAGTATTTGAATACGCAAAATTATTTGATTTTGCACACTTACAAGTATTTTTTGTTTTGTTTTGAAATTCAAACTTAGTTGACTTGAAATTAAATATCGTTGCCAACTTATTTCATTATTCCAATATAATTTAAAATAACACCGAGGATTAAGAATAAAAAAATATTTAAAAGAATCAAGGAGAAACTGATTTTATCTCGTACTTGTTAGATTAAGAAATTTTGTTTATCAAAAAGAGGGATCACACAATTCATGAATATTCAATCACCTTGTTAAGAAAATTTCCGATCTTAAGTTTAATCAGTTATACCTTGAAGGAAAAATAAATTGTGCATTTTGTAAAAAAAGGTATTGTTTATTTCAAGAGTTCTATAAAAAAAAATTAGGAGGATTATATTTAAATTTTAAAGCTTGTTTCTTATAGGCTTTGAAAATTATTTCTGAGATTGGAAATATATAGAGCAGGTTATGATTACATTTTAATATATTTTGAAAGAAGGTTTGAAGTTTTGATGAATTGTATTGTGAATTCATTTAAAAGGGAACATCTTACGTATGTACAATGTTATAATTAATTCTACTACAGTGCAGTAGAACAAATTCGAAATAATTGATTGAGGTAAACACGCGACAAATATTTATACGTATATTAAACACACATGTATGCAGAATATTTAAAATATCAAATTTTATTCCCAAGTAGATAAAGTTAGAAATAAATAGCTTTTCTAGATTTCGGGACTTTTGAATTAACCTTCTGGCGCTAATGCACTCGGATTTTTTTTTGTATTTGAGATAACAACAAAAAGTAAAATACACGTATCTCTAGATTTTAAAATTATTTTATGATTTATGTGAAGAAAATTTCAAACAGAGTGGTGATGCATAACACTAAGTTAAGGGATCCAAATTCATATTGTGACAGCACATGTTATACGAAAGAGGAAAGTTTCTTTAGTTATTTTGCTGTAATTCAGAACAATATTTATTATTTTTTGAAATCGAAGCCAGTTGGTATTTTTTATAAGTACCAATAGCCGATTAACGAATTTCAGTTTGCTACTAGTAGCGCCCTCTTGTTGTTTTCTTTGGTACCATTTCGTTAGTTCAAAATTTATACGACGGTATAGCGTCGGCTTGTTAGTCGAACACTTCACGACATCGGGGGAGAGCCGAATGCCTAGATGGGACATAGTAATCTTCTAAAAGAGACCGTGTATTCTTCTCTCATGCCTGGGAGCAAAACAGATGTGAGCAGATGCTGAAAACGGCTTTGTTGATACCATACCTCTTTTTTCTCCGACACCCAGATAATGTGAACTTATCGTCCAATAGATTATCTGAACAGCTTCCATTGATTGTTTTCTTCGCGCTAGATTACTTCGAATTATTTGAATGAAAGAGAATGTTGTCCTGTTGTAATAAAGACATACCCTGGAGGATATATTCAATGTCAAAGTGAAAAATCGACTGATAGACCCTCCATTAGGTGTACGAGGTACGGCGACGGAATTGATCTCAGTCACGCAGGCCTTTCGTCTCAAAGATCAAATGAGGTTGGGATGAAGACGAGGAGTGCAGTATGAATATCCACTACACTCACCCATCAGAAATTATTGGGGAGGGGAGTAAAAGAGGCCCATCAGGGGGTTTAATACATCAGCTCGAAAGTTGACGAGGATCTTCTGCATCTCTTCCACATCAGTTTCCTTCTTTTTCTTCGAAGGCACGTGACAGAGGTTGCGGAGGTAACCGCACCCCAAAGACCAAGCGAAAGGAACTGCAATGACCTCTTGCATACGAAAAGAGAGCAGCCGCTCGAGGGATCTTGGATGATACCCGCGAAAGGGGTTGTGGGGACAGCCGCATCCGGGAGAGAATAGAAAAAGATCAAATAACATCCTTCCGGTTTTGAACTTTTGTTCAGCGTAATGCTGAAAAGATTAGCATAATTAATAATGCATTTAAGTTTTGTTTTTGATTAATAAATAAATAAAATGCATTTTGGCAAGTAGGTTTATGATTCCTTTCACTACCTAGTGATGGAGTAATTTTCAGGGCTCACGACATTACAAAGGGTTACAGTGCATGATTACGTTAAAAACAATAAATTCTATGAGTTTGGCTGATTGGTGATTGGTCCCAGTCTACACCAGGGATGGCGAACCCGTGGCGCGAGTGCAGTTGATGGCAAGGGACACAATATTTTTGGCATGCCAGTGATCAAAATGGTTTGCATTTTATTTCAAAGTTTAACTTGAAGAATTACGAACAAGCGCTAGTAATCAGTCGCGGGGCGACGGAGATCACACCCGTTTGTTATTGTCTTGCCTTGGTTGCGTCGTGGACTACAATTGCTTATGATGTAAAGTTTGTCTACGCATAGCATAGTCAATTTCATTGACGCAACTGTACTTTAAAATTTATCTGCATAATATTTACGATTTTTAACTGTTATTTGTGTTGGCTAGTTCAGCAAAAGAGCAAAAAGTGCAACATAGTAAGTGTAACAGAGAATTTCAAATTTGGTATACCGAGAAACATGGCATTATTAGTAAAGGCGACAAAGTGGTGTGTGTTTTATGTTCTGGAACAGTGGAATGCAGAACATCATCTGCATCAAAACAGTGTTTTGAAGCAAATCGCAAAACCTATTGTTAAAAGAGTGAGCCACAGCAAAAATAATTAATTGCTTAGGGGGAGTTGGAAACCTCTCTCTCTCTCTTTATACTGACAATGTTAAATTGGCTGTTTTCGATGTACCTTTTCTCAAAATCTGTTATATGTACATGCTTGAAATTTTTCATGCAATTAAAGTGTATCTCTCTCATTATACTGAAATAAGCTTTTAGCTAATTTTGAATTTTTTAATAAATTATGAAGTATTTTAACAAACATGGCGAAATTTGACCCATTTTTCACTTCAAAAATTTGTAAAAAATAAGTATTTGAGTTTTGTACAAAAAGTATATATTAGACATCATTATAAATATTTCATACAAAATTTACATACCTGTGAACAGTAGTTTCTCAGAAAAGATACATCGTATATTAAAATTTACATTTTGAGATAAATTGATTTTAATGTATACAGTGAGACTTCTAATCGGCTAAGAAATAAAAAAAATAAAAGGGTATATTTAAAATAAAAGATACATGCTTTGGTTTATATCAGACGTTACATTTTTAAGCAAAAACGATGTACTTTGTTTATATTTTTCGCCATTAAAATGGGTGTGGCCCAAATTCAACGATTATTTAAAAATAGGTTTTAAGGGTTTCTAAATACCCTAGACGTTAAAGTAAGGTATTTTTAGGAAGGTTAAAATCTATACAATTTGTGAAAACGTAAAAATCTCAAATTGTCAAAAAAAAAAAAAAAAGATTTTAGCTTTCCAACACCTCTTAGCAACCGTTTGGCAGATGACTCAAATTCAGCATGGATTCTACAAAAAGTAACATCTTATAGTTCTAATATAAATTATTTTTCATCCAATCTGCAATAACAGAAGTCACACTAATATTATTTTACTTTGAATTACACGTATAGCTAAAACATTTATAACTATACTGTGTAAAAGGTATTTTTTCGTAGTTAATAGAGTTTTGTGTTCTTAGTATTTAGTTTTATTATTCTCCCAAAATTACTTGACGCACGTCTATACCTCATTAAACACTTCTTTAGAAAAAAATGGCACGTTGATCCATAAAGTTCCACCACCCCTTATCTACACTCTGCTGCAGAGCAGGAGATCTTAACCTTTTTCTCCTTCTGGGCTTTACTGTAAAATAGGAAATTACTGGGGGCGCAGTTCAAGAAAAGTATAACGATTATTAATATTTCTCTATCTTATGGCAATCAAAAACATCATAAGCAATATCCTACACTAAAAAGGTAACAAAATATTCAAAGTTGTTACATTTAATGTGATTTTGGTATTGTATATTATCTACTAATTTTTAGAAATCAGGCAAATAAGATGATATTTTCAACCTTACAGTTCTTCTCTAATCAAAAAATTAAACAGTAACAAAACAGTGTTGCCAGAACAAAAATTTTAAAGCTTATATTTTATTTCTAAAAGTTTGATGAATCTGGTGGCCACACAAAAAAACATGATGAGCCGCGAGTTGGCCACGGCTGTTATAGATATAGTATATAGCGGACGGTCGTGGGTGCGCACGCGCACAAAAACAAATTCGTGGGGACTTTAGGGCCCACGGGCATGGGGATAAGAACCCCTGCTGCAGAGTGTTACCTTTTTTTACAGCTGTTTATTTTATTTTAATTACTACAGATCATAATTTTAAATGAATCAGAACAGTTCTTGTACGCCAGTTTCTTGCATAGCTACAGGCTACAAGAGTATTGTCACTGTAAACCCATTGAAATGACGAGGAAGACACATAATAACTCACTCTTGAGATTTCCACACCATTTCTTGTGAGGTACAATTAGATAGAAGGCATACTTTGTCTTCATTACTACTAACAAGGGCTTTCGGTGGAATTGAATTCCTATTTCATGGTTATTTATGCGTTAAACTGCTGTGTTTTCCAGGAATTGGCTGTTATGTCTAAAGAGAATGATATTGCAGTCTTCAATGATAAAATGTAATTTACTTTTTGTTTCGAGAAATATTGGAAAATGTTAATAAAATCTGTATTACCTAAAAGCTTATTTTGAAATCCACCATGTCTTCTAAAATTTCATTTTTTTTGTAGAAAAAAGATAAATATGAGGCATATGAAAAAGTGGCGTTTTTATTATCTGGGTCATTTTAGATTCTATTTGAAATTTTAAATGGATTGTTTTGAATAAAAAATGATGAACGAGATGCTTTGAAAAAGATAAACGAGAAAATCATCACGTTCTAAACTTGTACAGAAAGTGTAACAGAACGTATGCGTAAAATTTTGTTAATATACTACAGCTCCAATATTTTTCCAGATAGTTAAGGGTCACAGAAATCCTGTAGGTTTCAAGTATCGCTCTTTATTAGTAAAAGATTCGAAACTAGCTGTTCAAGTTCTGATTCTACAAAGATTTTAGGAGAATATATATATATATATATATATATATATATATATAAAATAAGAGCTGTGTTTCTCGGTTAGATCACTAAGATCTTGTTCCCTGTCTTCTGACAGCACCGGGACTGTTTTTTATTCTCTGTGCCTGTTCTTTCTAACTTCTTTTTTTCCTTTTTAGATTACTTTTAAAGGTCCTCCATCCCAGCTGCGGACTTTAAATTTTTTATTATGGCTAGGAACTTACTTCCTTAACTGTCTGTCTCTGGCCCATGTCTCTAATTTTAATCAACTCTCCTAAGTTCAATTATTCTAATTTTAACATTTATTATCCAATCTACCACTTTTTTAAAAATCGTTTGAAATCAGATTGTGATTAAGGATCTATCTTTCGCTAAAATGCTCTTTGCTGAAATCATACCTTCAATTAACTTTATTTTTTACCGATCAGAAAGCTGAATTTTTTTTAAAAAAAAATTGTTAAATGGAGTATACAGCATGCTAAATCACAGTATTTTTGTTTCTGTAACTATATATGGAAATTAACGAAGAGAGTATGACGTCATAAGTAGAATTCTCAGTGGTTTTGTGTGTTCACTACTTATTTAATAATGCCGTGCTTAGAAATTAAAAAGAGTTATTGATAACAGGCCTGAATCATTGAGAAAGTAAGAGCATGAGCTGGGCCTCCTTCTCCAAACTCCCCCCTCCCAACTTGAGGACATTGTGCCACGACAGATTTATATGCATGAGGCTAGCCTTAGGCCATTAATCCTTTATCTTAAAATATTTTACCGCAAATTCTGGCACATAACACAAACTGGTGTATAATGATCATCCATACTTTGAAGCTACATTTTTTAATTTTTTGGTATATTCTCAGTATAAAGCGCACTCCCTTTTCTACGAAGGAGCCTTAAAAGTATCTGTGTAATGCTCCTATGCTTTGAAGTCATTTATATTTGAGATATTATCTCAGACTTTTGAAAAAAAATATAGTATACTTCTAGAATAACCCTTTAAGTTCATTAGGCATGTCATTTCTTTTAAATAAATAGTATTCCCTTCCATACAGAAGTCTAATTTTTTTAGAGCTCATCTTTTTTTGTTTTGTTTTTGAAGCTATGATTTTTATACGGTATCTTCAGTCCATTGCATTTTTTGTGACACTTTCAGAAGTTATATAAAATTTTGTCAACTGGTTATATGTGATGACCGTCGTCCATGCACAGGCCTAGGCTAACCAACATGCACAGGCCTACCACCATGCACCATCATTACTCATACAGTCAAAAGGCTGCAGCTGATCGAGCCGGTTTGTGAGACTGCAAGTCATGTACATTTATTTGGTTTGGATTATTGTTTATACGAGTATTTGACTCAGTATGCTATGTACTATCTACTTTTAAGGCGACACAGTACGATTCAATTGACAAAAATTGGTCAAAAAATCAAATTTAATTTTTTTAGCCTAAACTATTTTTTATATAGTTTTCTACAAATTCACAAAATCTGAAAGCTCTAAATCTAAAAAATGCAGAGTTATGATAACTTTTACATTTGTTTTTATTCACATTACAATGGCAAATTAAAACTTTTAACTGACTTATCTCTGAAAGATAAAATAACTAGGTTTCTTCATTTAAAATCCTAAGGCTTTTTTCTATTGTGCCTAATACTTGGAATTTTTTTTTCGATTGTTACTAATAGTACATGGAAAAAGTTGGTATGCATTTTTTGATCACAAAACAATACTTAATTTTTAAAAAATTACTGAATTTACTCATTTCTTAAGAAATTTTCAATAAGCATTCATAAAAAGAAGTATTGTACGAATAATAATCATGTTATTGCAAAACCCATTCCAATTTTTGTTACACATAGTTTAACGTACTTGTAAATCAAATTTCAAATATGTACGTCAATTTTTGTAGGAGGAGTAGCATTTTAAAATCCTTCCATAAGTATCAAGATTTTCCCCTTAAAAAAATTAAATGATTCGTTTTTTAGGAAATTTTGAGCACAAAATCTGTTTTACATCATACATACACAAAGAAGGCAGCCAAAAAAATTTTGAAAATCATTAAATTAAAAATTTTTGTGTAAATCGTTCCATGTCTTCTTAAAGGTTATAGGTAGGGCCTATATTTATGTAGGGACCAAGGGCCTTAAGAAGCGATGTTCACACACACAGCAGAGAGAGAGAGAGGCAGAGAGAATAAAAGAGAGAAATTGTTTTTTTAATGCATAGTAATTTATATATAAACTAATTCCTTGAGTATCATCCAACACCTTTAAAGCAAAATCCTTTCAAGAGCATTTTTAGATTCTACCTCTTTTTTTATTTCCTTTTTATTTTATAAAAAAAAGCTGTATGCTGTAGTATGCATAACGCCTCCTGTTCCTTAGAAAATAAGGAATTCCTATTTTTCATTCATAAGTGTTACACCAATATTTACACTCGATGCCAAATATTTAAGAAACATTGATTAACATATCACAATTCGAAGCATAATAGTAAACAAAGATTATGATAATTTTATGCTTTAAATCAATTTAAATACATTTGTATTTTGGAAACTTTTCTCTTTATAATATTACACATTTGTTATGTATGAAATAATATTTAGGATTTAAAATTAAAATTTTAAAAAAAAGTTAATTTTTTTCTAAATTTTTTTAAGATTTATTTTTTTTAAAAAAGTCTATGCTATATATATACATAAATTTTTCTTTATAAATGTTTAATTTTTTTTTATGAAGCACACTAATTGTATATAAATAATATATTCTGCATAACAGAACTAAATACAAATTTGCTCTAACTAAAATCTTTAGTTTTAAAAGTTCTGTTATTTTTCTGTTTATTGAAAGGATTAAAACTTGGTAACAAATATGTAATTCTTATTTTAACTTAAATGTTTTGAGTTGAAGATGAATATATAAATGTTACTAATATAAATAAAAAAAATATATAATTTTCAAATTCAGAATATTAGTTTGAAGTTTTTGTATTCAGATGCTGAAACATTTTATAGGTGCATATTAAACCAAGCTAAACTTAATGGCACAACAGCTCATGAAGGCCAAGGCCTACTGTGCAAAATCTCTGTATTCGTGACATTGGGCACTGAGGTGCATGAGAAGATGTTTCGGTCAGGTGGTCAGTCTGACCCGCAACCGACAGTGTTTAGTTCCTAAGCAAGCTTAGTACTCATTTCTCGACTCATTAAAGGGATGAAATCTGCGTTGACCTTACCCAGCCCGTGGTTTGAGCCCTGGATAGCTGGCTACCACTCAGCGAATGAGTTTATAAATGCATATTAGTCTTTCTATAAAAGTACTATAAACCTTGTAATTTTGAAATGACGACATTAAAGGGACGAGGATGACACTACAGCCGGTGCACTGCTCCTCAGAATTCCACACCATGGCATCGTGAGGACTTTGAATCTTGATAGACTTTAATGTGCATTAACCACTCTGAAAGACGGATCTTCAGTAGCATTGGAATTTGAAAACGCGACTCGACAGTTCTGGATATGATTTGTGACGATGATTCGACAATTCTAGCTATGATTCGTGACTAGGGTTTCTTTTCAGGTAATTAAAACTAATCCTAAAATTTCTGTACTTTTTTTATTCCCGGGAATTATACTTAGTTCCCGGGATTTCTCGGGAATCGCACGGGACTTCTATGAGGTAGCTATTTTAAAAGCATTAACTGACATTAAAAAAGAACTAACGGTGTCCAATGTAGAGTTTTAATATGTAACTATGATTGTAGCAGCCTTAAAGCCAGTAAAAATTGGCTTAGAAGAAATATGTAGTCGAAATGCAACTTTGCTAAATGCAGAAGGTGTATTTTCCTTCGTTATTAGAGAATTGAACAAACAAAATTCAGAATTTGCGAAAAATATGAAATATTCTCTAGTCCACAGAATTAATGAGAGACGCAACGTTAATTTAATAGGATTAATGCGATACTTGAATTTTGGGAGAAAATACGAAGCAGCTGCAGGTACTGTCGATATTTCGCGATTGTCAAGTAAAAATTGTTTGGTTAGACAAGACCAAATGAGAGAGAGAGAGAGAGAGAGAGATAGGGACAAGGCTTTTCTGTGAAGAAGAGGAATAAATAACCAACTCTTCGCCCTCAGAAGAAGAGAGCATGGATATTTTGAAAGAAGAACCTCTGACGATGGACGAAAAATTTGAGAAAGCAATTTACTCTAAAACAAAAGTTTTATATTGTTCAACCAAATAAGTACTAGTTTCAACAAAATCGTGAAACAAGAGATGCAGTTGCTCTACTCGACTGAAAATCCATCCACCAAATATTATAAAACTATGTGAGACTTTAGAAACAATTTCTCCAACGTCAGTTGAAGCCGAGAGAGCATTTTCTGCTGCCGGATTGTTCGTCACAAAGCTTAGAACTAGGCTGATTGAAAAAAGTATAAATTGTTTATGCTTTCTGAAATTCTATTTTAAAAATGAATAATTAATATATTTTATATTTATTCGTATTTTTTAGCTCATTACATAAATAAGTATTAATTTTGAAATTTATATGTATCTTTATTTTATCTAATTATTATTAATTTTATTTAAAAATAATTTGTTTTTAAATTTTTTGAATTTTTGATGTATTTCCGCTAATCCCGGAAGTGACAATTACATTCCCGGGAATGAAAAAACCCAGAAAATTAGAAACCCTGTTCGTGACCATGACTTATAGGCTACAGCGTTCACAAGTACTTTCGATATCGGTTTGTTGAGGAATTAATTGAGGGATAAATTCTTAAATTTGTTCAAGTTCTTTGCACAGATTGTCTGATACGGACGAAAAAAAAACTGTTTTATTTAAGAACTTTTCAGCAAGAAATATCGTTAAGGAACTGTAAATGGCTTTGTTTGCATTCTGTATTTCACTCATTTCGCTTTTTCCTATTTACGCACGAAACTTTTTCTTAGTTACAAATGTTTAAAGGAACTAATTGAACTAAGGAAGTAAAAACAAAAACAATGCATTTTCAGCGAAATAAGAGAATCTTAAATGCAATAATTGAAAGTATTTCGAAAATTTCTGTTTAGTTTTTAACGCCCTCCCCCTTTTTGAGATGAGAAATAATTAAAACAATATTAGTAAAAGCAAAAAGAAAAAAATCATTTGTTGGGAAAAAAGATTTTCTATAACAATGAGGCGCATTTAGCTTGTGTTTAAATGAGAATGAATTAAATTTATATGTCATTCACACACACACAATCACTAAGTGCCTTGAAATCTTAAAAACGGTGGAAATTGAATTGGATGGAATTAAAAGAGAAATTAGAGGGTTAAATTAGTTTGCCTTTTTGTATAACTACAAAAAAGGGGAGAGAGATTGAAAGAATTTAGTTGAAGGAAAAGAAGGAATTTTGATTTAATTTTATGTGTTTTGGCATGTAAGAGTGGATCTTCAGAAAGTGCATTTAAACAGGAGGAAAAACCCCTTGCAAGCGTACATATCCCTCTTTCATTGGATCTTGGAAAATTTTAAGAATTTTTTTGATAAATGTTACAATTATATTTCAAGTTTGCTTAATGATTTAATTTTTTTACTTTCTAATGAGGCTGTGAATTGTTTATTACCTTTGCAAACTCAAAACATTCCCCGGGAGCTAGTATCACCTTTTAGTATGGAACAATGTAATTTCGATGCTTAGAGGGAGGCACTGAGCTCTGATGATGTGAAACTGTACTAGGAATTTAATTTTACCGAGACCTCTCAAGCAAAACCGGCACTCTAAGGATCTTTAACATATTGTCATCATGTCGATTTTTTTTCATCCTGAAAAATCCCCAATTTGGGCCGGGTTTGAAAACCGAAAATTCGGGAGAACAAGGCCAGCGCCTGACCAACTACGTCGCTCAACCATCATGATGTAATTTAAAAGTTAAGGGGGTCCGGCACGTCCATAGGAGCCCATGTAAAATTGCGTAAGTTTATGTGTATCCTTTTCTCAGAAACTACTTATTTCTCATAGGCCCATTTTTAACAGTAGATAATGTATACCATCAATAACACTTTGACGAAAGGTTTTGTCGTTTTGTTAAAAATTAAATTAATTATGAATTTTTTTAAAAATTGTCCAATTTTTCCCTTAAAATTTAGTTTAAAAACGCCATATCTAAAAACATTTGCTAGATATATCTAATTCCTTCCATTAAAATGTATAAACATATTAAAAGTCTGCTCACTGAAAATTTGAGTATTATACAAAAAGTAGTTTTTGAGAAAAAGGTACATAAAGTGAAAAATATTACATTTTGAGAAAACAGGCTTTAAAGTAAAAAGTTGTAATTTTTGTGTGAGCCTTTACTTTTTTAGTATTTTCCATAAGCATATGAAGCATTATTTTTACTCTATGCTCATACAAAAGACTCTTCTATTTTTCTTTTTTTCATTATTGTTAGCAATTTTGCCTTTTTTGGGGATCTCAAGAGGCTTTCGTTGGGCTACACGAATCCTACCTGAGTCTATTTTGTTGAAGCATGACACACAGTTATAAATGTGTGTTCAATATCACAATGCTTTAAGATAATTAATTTTACTACATGACTCATATTGAACTTGACATTTTAGTACTTTTTATTATGATGAGAGGACAACTACTAAACAGTTACAAGAAAAAACCCAGCTCAGGTACAGTTTACAGATTCTGCTGTTCTTACTATATATATAATGCCATCTGTTCGGCAAAGGCCAGATCAATGCGAACAAAATTCATCTTAGTAAAGGGCTAAGTGAAGCCTGTTGTTAGCTGTAGCTTTGAGCACCATACAGGTGACCGAACGATTTAGCTCGGTTTCACCCCGATTTTGAGGGATAACACTCTGGGGTGGCCAGGGGCCTCCCACCTCTCATTCCCTTCTACCAACCTCACAAGAGGACTTGCGGCTCGGCGGCTAATGAAGAACCTGAATGCCGCAAAGTCACTATACATTTACAAACATCCATGTCTTCTCCGGGATTCGAACCCAGGCCCAACGGCATAGCAGTCAGCGTCGTTATCCACAATACCGGATGGGCAACTTATAACTTCTTCACTATCGAATTTGAAAGAAAACCTTCTGTCGAAATTGAAATGTACGATAAAGCGGAAAACTTAATACAAGCTTGGACAGGATGGACTCGATGATGCTGGTTTCTGAAATGTTGTTGTGTACATTGTACTACTCGCCGGCTAGGTGGCGTAGTTGGTTTGTCACTGGCTTTGTACGCCTACGGTTGCGGATTCGAACCTGTCCTAAGTCGGTGGATTTTCCTGATGCAGAAAATCGACAGCGGTTATGTCGTATGATTATGCGGCATGTAAAAGATTCCTAGAGTGTCTATTTGGCTTGGATGCTCTCGTCAAAATTAAATCCTAGTACAGGTTCACATCGTCAGAGCTCAGGTGCCTCTCTCCTGGGAGAAAACTGGACGTCAAAATTACCTTTGGCGATTGGTATCCGCATGTAGGGTGCCGCTCTAAAAAGGGATACTAGCTACCGGAGAATGTACTACGTCTGCAATGCTAAAACACCAATCCGCAGCCCATTAGAAATAAAAAATATAAAATAAACATCTTACTACTCATTCTACTCAGTGCTTATTTATCAATAATCATCGTTTTGGGTTATTTATATTGCAGAAAAATAATTTTATTTTGTGTCTAAAATTATCTAACCATAATTAGGCCCCTTTCCCGTTTTTTTCCGAAAATTGAGCCTTTTTGTGGCAACATTAAAATTTGAAATTACTTCTTAAAAGTATTGTTCTCATTTCCATACCATAGAACATCTTTTCCACTCAAATACGTTCCGACTGTTCATAATTTGTCTCCTTGTAATAGCGATCCAGCTTACTGTACATCATATATGTGTATAAGACTCTTTTTATTGTATTAAAAAAGACAATAAGTAATAAGAGCATTAACATTGGAGTTTAGTTAAATCTTATGTTTTATTTTTTTTACGAAAGTTTTCATGTTCATTGAAAACGAAAAGAAAAAAAAAATCCTCCAACCTCCTAATGTAAAGTTACTATTTACTACTTATTTAATAACAAATAAGGAAACAGATTTTTATTTAATACAATTGTGAAAAAATATACAAATATTGAACAAAAGATTATCAACGCAAAACTAAAAGACAAATGATTAAAAATTATATAAAAAATACTAAAACTTCGAGATTTTTCTGTTATTATTTCCTTTAAAAATACATTAGAGATGAAAGTAGGATAAAATATAAAATATTCTTTTCCTCGAAATTTCTTGTCGAGAAAAATTTAAACTCTATATTAGCGATCCGTGGAAATCTGCCATAGTTTTTGTAACGATTCCATATATTTCTGAAATCTCACTTTTTTATGTTTATTTGCTCATGGATAACTGTTCTCTACAAAACATTCTATTTACTTTTATTTTATGAGATTCCAGGAATCCATGAATAAAACCATGTTTTAAAAAATAATGCATTTTTGCGAAATTGAATCAACAATTCTCATATATTGGATGCAAATAAAGCCCTAGAAAGCATGGAGGTCATTTGGAAAATTAAGTACTAAAAAATCATTCCCCTTTTATTTATCAACTAGCATTCTCGCATAATGTATTTTTAAAATATTTTTATTTGCCATTTTGGTATAAGTAAATTATTTTTTAAACAAATCTTGGATAAAATTATGTTTATTATAGAATTTAGAGTTATTCATTGAAAGCAGTAATTGAAATTAGTATCATTATAACTGGAGGGGGAGTACCCCCTGTCCACCTGACGACGGACCAACCTCCATAGAACAAATTCGACAACTGTTCATATTGCTCTAATTGTAAAACTTTAGTTTATATGTGTATTATGTATTTCTATTTTTTTCCAATGTAATGTAAGCAAAGGGAAAAATAAGTGTCAAGTTTTCGTCTCTGCATTTTAATTTGTACTTCATTTTAGTGCCTCTTCGAAAGCAATGTTCCTAATCACATTTTCCTCTAAATTGCATTGAATTTTCATTTCCGTCTTTGCTTCTACATCTTGACACAGTCACATACAATTGTCCATGAATAAATATTGTTTCATTCGATGTTACGCATATAAGCCGATTTTTCCAGAACTGTGCCCCTGTGATTTTTTTAACCGTCATGGCAAATGCCAAGAGCATATTTTATGTAATTAATGTTTTACTTTCTTGTGTAACAATTGCTTTATCTTAAAATAGTGTAAATTATTTATATCTGGATGTTTAATATATGTTAATATTACTTTTGTAGTATAATATTTGCGAGCAAAGCCATCCATTACATTATAATGGAGTTTCAGTTTAAACATGACGAAATATTGGCTGTACAGCCAAGTTCGCATCATTTTTAGCGATGAAATTTGGCGACTTAATGACCCTGTTGGTAACTTGGGGAACCTATGGATGCATCTGAAAATTATTACAGAAATCTATAATATCACGATCTATGACGGAAGCGGGTTTTTCGAGAAAATGGTGGAATTTAGGGGGCACCTTCTTTTCAATCATTCTATTGGCACTCCTCTTCAGTTAAATTCAACTTTTTATGACCCCTTTTAACTATACTTTATGTACAGATCAGTATAGTACACAGCTATAAACAAATTTATTACAGTATCACGAAAAACATTTTATAAATAGAGAGATAGAGATGAAAAAATACACACACATATATATATATATAGTATAATAAAATATAAAATAAGATATCAAATGAAAATGTTCTAAGACCTACAAAGCCAAAGAAGAAAGAAATTGGAATTAAAGAGACACAACAACTGTGTAACTACAAAAAAGAGTCTTTGGACTAAACAGGAGACCTGTTATGATTTCTAGAGCTGTCGCTAAATTAGGCCAACGACTTAGGGTTAAGCAATGCTTTATGGATCCACCTTCCCCGTACAGCAGAAATTTTCAACGTAATAGAAAAAAACAGAGCTTTAGCAGAGCAGATAAATCAAAAGCGTTTTAAAATTAAATGATTGGGAATTATTGTATATATATATAATTCCCAATCATTTATACTTTAATAGCTTTTGATTTATCTATGGTGCATTCCTTCAGGATCCCTATTTAATCAATAACCTAGCTATCCGCCTAACGAGTGCATATTGAATTACATCCACCCCCCAAAAAAAATATGTGATTCTCGCTAGGTATAAACATCGAGATCTTTGGAAATCCCGCCTCTTCTGTTTTTGTCTGCCTTCGTAATGTAATCGGCTGCAGCTGGCGTGTGTGTATTTTTACTGTGTGTGTTTTCTTTGTGATGCCGCCGATATATTTTTGTGTGTCTCTACGTGTTCAATGAAAAATAAACTGAAGTTATTATTCCAAAGGACTGCCACTTCAATGTTATCAAATAATAAACACCAACCACCTAAAATATGATCAATCTTACAGTAATAACATCCACTCGCCACGCCCTACAGTAATATTTACTACTAGCCATAAATATTATAGAAATATTTCATACATATATATTGTATCTAATGTCATAAAACTTCCATCTATTCACAAATTAATTTATCAGTATCACTTACACAGATTTTTTCATAACTGTAATTATTCTAAACTATTCTACAGTAGATTAAACAAACATATGAGCTACAATAGCCGAGTGGTCATAGAAGTAAACCCCCCGTTATATCTGTCCAGTTATAGACTCAAGTCCAATTTTATGTTGCACTGTAAAGCGATTCGATGGCTACTAATGACGGATCTGGTAATTTTCAAGGACGGTAAAGTGACGATGAATACACCTGATTTGGCATCTGGTCTCTTCAAACTTCAGCACTACTTCAATAGGAAATTCCAAGGTCATGTTGTTAATTAAAACTTGACAAGCATTCACCAGATTTACCTTTTGTTATTAGTAAGTTAAAACACACTGCTCTATTTACAATTATATGATATATAGGAAACTACCACAGATATCTTTTTATCTCGTCTTTCTATATTACAATCTGTTTCCCTCTCGAAAAGTCGTATCACACGTACATGTTTCAAGCAATTTTTCGACCAATTCGTGCCAATTTTACTCAGTTGCTATAGCAACGGCTTTCGAACAACTTTTTGCTAGTGAGCTCAAAAGGTTGTTCCAAATAAAAATTGCTTGAAATTCTAGCCAATGGGGCTCTTCGGTGACCCACGTCATAAATAAGATGGATGCTTCGTTTTCGTCTAACACATCAGACATGTCGTATAATATTTTAATGGTGTATAATATTTTAACAGCGAATAATATTTTAAACAGGATGGTGCTCAATTTCTGTTTACGCCCATCAATAAAAGCGCAAGTGAAATAAAAGAAATGATTTTGGATGTTCGTTTTCCAAAGCAGAAAAATCGGCGAGTAATTTTTCAATGTGGAGATAGAGCGCGGCTGACGTCAGAGCATCTCGTTTTGTTTACGACAACCCTTCCCCCTCAGAAGGACGAAAAGTTGCTTGAAAAATTGTACCAAAAATGTACGCGTAATTCGGTCTTAAGGAAAAATCAGTTCCAAGAACAACAGCAACGTCCTCTTTTTTTACCTATCAAAACAGCGTTGCAAATCAAGCGAGGTTTAAGCAAAGCTTTTATAGGAGGCTTAATATGGGTAGTAACTAGCCGTTACCCGCCCACTTCTCTGGATATTTTATGATGATGTACGAATATATACTGCTCCTATATATATATAAATTAATGATATCTAAGTCCTAATATTAAGAATTCGATTAAATTGAGTAATTTTCTTATAACTCTCGATTCTGGATTTAAAAAGGACAGAACATCTAAATAATAATTTCTAAAATAGAAGTAGAATTATCTTTTACTCTCTCGTAACCCCTTCTCCAAGTGGATTTCCGCAAATCCTATTTTTAATAGATCTTTTCTCAATAAAATAAACAGGGTTGCCAAATTTCAAATATAAATCTAGCAGTTCAAAAAACGGAGTTATTTTTTTTATCAATAAGTTCTAGTAACCACCTTTGAGAGTCGATTTCTACAGACCGGTTCTTGGCAGATTTCAATCCAAAAAATAAGCATGCATACCAAATTGCATTACTGCTTGTCTAGTTGTTCGAAGACGGGTATTTTTTTATCAATACGCCCAGTAGATTTCCGCTCCCCCTTATTATAGGAGTCGATTGCTATAAAGTCCGTTCTTGGCCAATCATTATTCAACAAAAGAAACATGCGTACTATATTTCAAATAAAAAGGTATAACAGTTCAAAAACGGAAATTCTCTTACCTATAACGTCCCCTCGCAACCCTCTTTGGTGGTCGATTTTCGCAAAACCCGTTCATAGAGTTTTTCATTAATCAATACGTATCTGTGACATTCTGGTGTAAAACATAGTTGTAACTTTCGAGTAATTATTTAAATTACTGAATAGAATTTCACTGAGTATTGAATAAACACAACTTCCACACAGAAAGATTCACATACATTTGATTGTGGAATCCTAGCTATAGCAATTCATAAATTCCTACTCAGTAAAAAAAAACTGTTAAATAAGTTGGTTAATTGGTCAACTAACTCTTTATGCATTTAGAGACGAAAGTGAAAAGAATATGAATGAATCCACAATGAATGTATCTTTGAAACATAAATCAATTATCAAGCAATTCCTCGTTGAAATATGAGCAAATATACATTTTTCGTCGCACAAATCTACATATTTGAGAGATTAAAGCTTTTCGCAAAGAAACTGATCCTTCCTCCGTGTATGCTAATGATAGCTTCTGTGGAAACGGATGATTATCTCGGGATTCACAACTGCCACATTCATTTACGAGAGAAGGAACAAAAGATACATTAGTTGGAGACTTAAGAGAGACATTGGCTGGAATAAAAGTACAGGAAAATTGTTTGGGTGTTTCCATCTGATCGCCTTCAAAGTGTGAATATTTTCTGCGAAATAGAATAGTTTGGCTGAAATAATTAAGATGCAGTTTCTTTCGATTTTGGATGTATCAGGTAGTGATGATTTCTTGGTGAGAACTATACACAAAAATTGATTTTAATTACTTCTTTTTAACTAAAAACTGTTGTACAGTTAGTAGCATTCACCTTCTTTTTTAAGAGGAGTTGGAAACCTCTATATCGACAATGTTAAAATGGCTGTTTTCTCTATGTATCTTTTCTCAAAATCTGTTATATGTACATGCTTGAAATGTTTCATACAATTAAAGTACACCTTTCTGATTATACTGATTTAGCTATAATTTCGAATTTTTTAATAATTTATAAAATATTTTATAAAACATAGTGAAATATGACCCATTTTTCACATAAAAGAATTTGTAAAAAATAAATTTTTGAATTTTTTACAAAAAGCTCATTTTGGGTACATATAAGTCATTATTATAAATATGTCATAAAAACTTACATACCTGTGAACATTATTTTCCCAGAAAAGGTACATTGAATATCCAAAATTTGCATTTTGAGATAAACTTTAATGTATAATTACTTTTTATTAATATATATATATATTCCTTCCCGTATTCCAAATAATCTACATTTTTTTTAAACTCATCATCCTCTCTCTTTCTTTTAAGTCTTTTTTCTTTCCCAAATTCTTTTTTTTTTGTAAACATGAGTATTTAGCCTTTAACTGCCTCTGTTTGTCGAGGCGCTCCATTGCCTGTACCATGTAATCACCAGGCTCAATATTAAGTTTTTCAAAATTTCCAGTTTTGATACATTTCCCATATTAAATAATGAAATTGCATCCTATGTACCCATTGATAATACTTCTAACTGTACAAATATTTTCTTCGGTACAAGAGACCACATTACATTGCTTACACTTTCATTGGGATTTTGTGCACCTCAATCTAAGCACTTTTTTTAGCAATTCTGGATTAAATGTTTTGATTTCCATCATTCATTCAACTTTTAAGCAAAAACAAATGACTTTTTTATATTTTTCGCCATTTAAATGAGCGTGGTCCAGTTTCAATGATTATTTGAAAATAGGTTTTAAGAGCTTCTAACTATCCTGAGGTTAAAGTAAGGTATTTTTAGAAAGGTTAAAATCTATGCAATTTGAAAATGTAAAAATCTCAAAATTTTCACATTAAGATTTTAGGTTTCCAACACTTCTTAAGAATATAGGTTAGTTCTGAAGAATTATTAAAGATTTAATATAAGCGGAATAAGAATGGTTTTGGTTGCTATTTTTTGAGATTTTCAATGTATGAATTTATGACCTATAACAACCGTAAAGTATTTTAGATACGTAGATATTTACAACTATGCAAAAAGTTTAAAATGTGGAATTAGGAGCTATATAAACACAGAATCGAAACATAAGATATTTCTAAAGAATTTTTGATAATCATTGTTGTGAATGGCATCGACAGAGTAATAATATATATTTTTTACATTTAAAAAACTCATAATGTCAAAAAATAAACTTCTTTGACTCGAAACTGTTCGGAAAATAGCAATTCCGAAGAATGAATTTCGAAGTGCAATTTAAAAGAATTAATTTTGCCTAAAAATTTAGCACAATAAATATTGTCCAAGATATTTTGAAATAAATTGGAATTAAATAAAAAAAATTAAAGTTACATAGAAAAAAACAGGAATATCAAATAAACATGATACTATTTCTGTCAATATTTAATTCATTCAAGTAAAATTACTGACAATTTTGCAATTTACTGCAATATGAAGTTATTGATATTTTTGTATGCTCAACAAATTTTAAGTTATGCATGATTAAAAATTATCCTGTTAAAATCATTAAGCCCTTTATTAATTTTAATTTTAATATATTTTCAAATCAGAGTAAATAAATTGGTGAGAAGATGTAATTTTTATATTAAAAGAGAATTCTTTCCTTAGAAAATTATTATTTTTTTCTACCAGAAATTTTTTGTACTGGCTCTTAAAATGTACGTTGTGTTAATTTTCAAAATCAGAAGATAAAAAAATAATTCCACTATTTTAATTTATAAATTTATTAGAAAATGTAATTAATTTGAGGAAATCAAATTAATTACATTTTAAAAAAATTAATTACATTAATTTTTTTTAAATCTGAAATTAACACAAAATATTTGGAATTTCATTGACTTAAATAATCTTCAAAATCCAAAGCTAAACAGAGAGTCCACTATTCTAATTAATCAACTGATTTGTAAAAATGCAATTGATTTATTTAATTTTATAAAAATATATTTTTTAAAAAATTTAGGAAAAAAACTAAAATTTGCAAAAAATAATCTTCAAAATCAGAAGATAAGTAAAAGTTCAACTTCCGTAAATAATCAATTGATTTGTGTAAAATGTAATGCGTTAATTTCCCTTTTATAATTAATTTATGCATTTTTGAAATATAACAATGTTCTGTTTAATCGAATAACATTTGTAATGCAATTCATTTATTCATATTATGAACATCTTCGAGGCTCCCATTTTATGTCCCTTTTAAATTCATGAATTTAATGCTATTCCAATGGAAATTCTATTTTCCTTTTTTAACCTAGAATAGTGGGTTGATTTGAAAATAATGAGGTGCATCCGAAACAGAAAAAAATAATGAAGGCTTCCAAGAAATACAATTTTCCTCCAATATTTGAAAGTATTTATTTTTATTTCTTAAATGATTGAAAACCCACAAGCGAAATCTTAATATAGAGCGTAAAGTATTTTAAAGTAGTCTACGTTATAAAAGAAGAACGTAGAATTTCCTTTAGATTATCATTAAGTTCGCGAATTCAATCGACGAGAGCCATGAAAATGGGGATTTTTTTCTATTTTCAATGATTCGTAGCAAAAAAAAAGAGAGAAGAGTATGATAATTTCAACAATTTCAACATGTAAGTGTTTCTAAAATTTATGAAAATTAAATGTATCATAGAAAACAAATAATTTATCTTAATAGTATATGAATAATTAATTTAATCTCATCCATAAATTTTGAAAGTGGATTCTTCACCGTTTGTTTAAAAACGAATGTTAAATTTTTTTCAAAAAACGAAAGGAAAGATAATGTGATGATGTTTGAACATGTACGTAATAGTTGAAAATACAAAGTATGTCTTCATTTGGGATGGAGTTCAAAAGCCTCGCCAAGTTTCATTGGATGTTAGGAATATGGTCGATATCGATAATACGTTTTCTCATCTCCAAATTCTGGGTAACGATTTGTTGCACGGATTCACGGCTAATTTGCAGTTCATCAGCTATCATCCTCACAGCTAAGATAATTTCCTCACTTCCTCAATGTTTTCGTCACTGACGGAGGTCTCCAGTCGCAAGGGGGTTGTCAGAAACACTTTCCCTGCTTTTCGAAAACGGGCGAACCACTCTAACACACACTTCATGGATAGTGATCTTCATAAACACGTACCAACATCGCATACGTTTCTTTTGGTGTCTTGCCAAATTTAAAACAAAACTTTAAATTGATCTTTTGTTCGTTCATTTCCCTGTTCTCAGTGAAGAACCAACCTATTAATCAATTACTTTGTAAAACAAGTCTTACACGGAACAAAAATGAGTCTCAATTGACAAAGGTGGGAAAAATTGTCAACACCAGCCACTATGCATGTGCAGCGTTTTGTTTCGCCAGAATTGCAAGATCGGCTTTTTTGACTTCATTCACCGGACTTTATTGTTAGAGTTTGTATTAACGTCGCACTATTCAGCTACTCGAGGGCCTTTGGCGACGGACCTCGTCATTTTGAACTACTGTCAAGTGAGGAGTACGACACCTGAGCTGGCACCCCTTCTCCTAGCTACCACAGCAACGGGAGAACGTTTGATCTTCCACTGATTAAATAGGCATCACCCCCTACATGGCGAGTCTTCACCAGTATTAGGCTTGAACTCATGACAAGCCGGCTACGACGGGACCGGTGAATTACTTCCTGGGTTTCCTAGTACAAAAATGAATAATTTTTTATTATGGATTTGGGCAGAAGATAAAAAGTGGATTGTATGAATGTCGCTGACTCACTTGTATAGATGTTGAAACCAGAATTTAATTCCCAGATGGTTTTTGTAGAATGTTTGATGGAATATGAAAGGAATAATTTACTGGGAGAAAGTGCCACCCATCTAAATCATTAAGACCACCTTGAACAATTTTTGAGTAAATGAACTGCAATCCTTATTGGTTTCAAAGAAATTCTGCTTCATCACTCGTAAAAAAACGATGATGTCTAACTTGGTGTCTAACTATCCTACTTTTTCTGTTCTTTTGAATTGAAAATTACAACCATGTTTCGTGCGTTGACAAATTCTGTAGAAAAATCTTCGATCAGCTCGAGGGTGGGAAAATAGTAATCCAAAATCATTTTCACTTCAAATCACATGACTTTTACTAAAGTGGAATTCCTCTCCTACCAAAAAGAGGAAAATAGACCATAGCTAGTGACAACGAATGCTGCAAATTCTCCAGAGAGGGGGAGGGGGTACGAAGGAGTGAATGATCCTATGACGGACGAGTGCCTGGGGTTTTTCTTCTCGCCTGTGGCAACAGGGGGAGATGAAACTCTCCGAAAAGGGAATGAGAGAATTCCTCTAGATGCATTTGGCGGGATCAGACGGCGATGAGCGTGCGCGATAATATTTAACCTTTTTTTATGCATCCATATAAATACTTAATAAATGTTTTATTTAAATTGAGACAAACTCGTCGCCAAATCATTTATTTTGCACTCAGTTTATTGTTTTGTAAATGAGTTGTGAATTGCTTTAGGACATTTTGTGGCGCCCCAGGGTGGGCCTCAAGTGTTAGAAATATATTTTTGAATATAAGAAAGTAGAAGATGAATGCTTTATATATATATATATATATATATATATATATATATATATATATATATATATATATATTTGAGACGCATGACGTTAAGGACAGCCTTCACAAAGGCTGTAAATCAGGAAATTATCGAAAATGATCCTGTAAATAAGAATGCCTTAGAAACTGCTTTGCTGCTTTTGAAATGTTTAATGCAAAAGGCGTTAACCTGAAGAAAATCGCCGAGAACATTCTGCAATGAACGATCGAGTCAAATTGTACGCAAGAAGCGTACAATATTTAATTTGACACCATTGAAAGTTACTCTTAGAAAATGATTGCCTGGCTAGTCCGCGTGAAATATAACATAAAGACAGATGCTTTGGGACAGAAGGACAACCACAGGCTGGTCAGATCTTCATCCTCATCTCTGCGTCTTCCTAATATTCAGTTCCATCAGTTTTCTAGAGTTGACGGATTGGCTGCGTTTCTACAACCAGTTAAAGAGAATCCATGAAGATTAGAGCATTGATGATGGGGACAAGTTGCAATATCTTATCCAGACAACAACTCCAAATTCCCGGGCCCGGGACATAGTTGAATGTTTTCCGGTGGTTCTTGAAAACTGCAGAAAGGCTTTTGAATACCTGAAAATGCGGTCTGGAAAAGAGGATATCTTGATACAAGTTTATGTCAGAGAACTGGTACAGCTTGTTCTACAGAACACAGAAGTCAAGAAGGTCAATTTGTCTTTGACATGATTGAGGCCCAGCTACGCGCCTTAGAGTCCTTGGGAGTCACCAAAGAAAAATATACTGCCATGCTGTTCCTGCTGGTGGAATCCTGTCTTTGGCTGAAATTCTGCGTGCCTGGGAGAGATACGTTGGCTATTCTTCAGATAAATCAGGTAAGAAAGACCTTGATTCTCTTATGAAATTTTTATCTATAGAAATATCAAGTGAAGATAAAATAAAATTAGCCAGAAATAGTTTTGATTCTGAGCAATTAAACTGTAAGAAAAAGTTAAGAAATTTTTCCACCCCTGCAACTGCTGTGGATTTATTTTATAGTAACTTTAAAAACAGGAAAGACTTTAAATTTAAGAATAGTGTTAATAATTGTATATATTGTGAAAAAACGCATGCTTCTGAAAATTGTTGTGAAGCAGCTTCTATGTTATATGGTGTTAAAAAGAGTGTGGTTGTTAAGAGAGGCGTATGTTACATTTCTTTAAAAAGGGGCCCCATGTCACATTCATGTAGATCAAATGTTAAATGCATAAAATGCAATAAACGGCATTATACTGTGTTATGTTCTAAATTGCCTTTGAGATCTGGTTTGGAAACCGAAAGTGCAAGTACTGAAAATAGCACGACAGGTAGTTCATCTAGCTCTATTGTTTTAGCTAATCAAGCTTGCACTTCTGAAGTTCTCTTGCAGACTCTTGTGGTTATGTTGCAAAACGGAAACCATAAGAGTTTAGTAAGAGCTTTAATTGACACCGGATCTTAAAAATCTTATATTTTAAAATCCACTGCTGAAGAATTAGGACTTAAGTATGAAGAAGAAAAATGTGTTCATTCTTAGTTTGGCATTTAAAATACAAAAATGTATAGACATAAATGTTATAAAATTTGTTTAACTGATATTGATAATTATTATACTTATGTGGTGGTGTAATATCTATATGAACTAGTACCAACATCACGCGAAGACGATCGTTTTGGCGTGATTGGTTAAGTACTCACATTCGTTCGGAACGGAAGGAACCCAGAACGAAACTTCCTTCCTTCATTGGTGGTGTGATATGAACTAGTACCAACACTTGGTACTAGTTCATGGATGTATGAACTAGTACCAACACTTGTAACCTAAATGTGTATGAACAAGAATTATATGTAATGATATTCCAAGTATCACACAGACATGGTCCATAGAAAACGGAATTACAAAATAAAAATACTTAATTTGTGTCAGCGGCCATAATTTGGGGGAGAAAATAGAAAAATTACTAGGAGCATATGTAGCTGGAAAGCTACGGACTGGAACTATGTTCTATTTAAAATCTGGTTCTGTAGCAATAAAAACTAAATTAGGTTGGACACTTATGGGAAAAAACAATAGGAGTGAGACTAAGTTTGATAAAAATCATTTTATGAATGTTACTTTCATGTTTGTGTAAGTGATATGTGTATTTCCGATTTGTGAAAGCTCGATTATCTTGGTATTACAGATCCCGTAGAAACTAAGACAAGTTAGAAATACATAAAGAGACACTAAATCATTTTCAAAAAACCATAAGTGTAGATCAGTGCTTCTCAAACTTTCAATACTGGCGCCTCCCTTTTCAATCCCAATTTTTATCGCGCCGCCCTTATACATTAATAATGCACTGAATGCAATAATAATGCACTTTGACGCTAAAGCTACAATACGAGATCTTAATTATAAACCATACAAATTAATAACATAAGTATTAAATTTTGAATACTACTTTTAAGCAAAAAAATAAATTAATTAAGTAATAGGATAATTATTATGTTATTTTTCCTTTCTCTAATTGTCAAATTGAACGTATTGCAAAATGCGGTGACTGCTTAGAAGACAAAATATGGATATCTGCTAAATTTAGAAAAAGAACTCAGAGGGTCAATTTCTAATCATAAGCATTTCTTATAAAAACTTTGCTTTGCAAGACAAGCCCATTAAAGTCGTTAATACTTATTAAACTTGTTCTTAATTTAGAATTAATTAATTAGTTATAAAATACTCTGTGCAGCACTGATACATTAAAAGTATACCGGCCGAAGTACTCGCTCTTTGCAGGAGTTCATTTATAAGAAAATAAAACATTCTTGATATAATAACTGTATTGCAAGGAGAGTAAAGTCAAGTGCGCGACGATGTTTACAAAAATGTAAAATGTTTTTTTTAAAATGATTGCTCAAATTATAATTAGTTTTAGGCGAATTTTAATTTTAAGCCTCACAGAATTAGCATTTATAATTGATGTTAAATAATGAACAATAATATAAATTTCCGATGAAGAATAATTGTATTATTTTTAATATTTAAAGCAAAAAGGTGCGCACTCGATACGGTTCAGAGGGGTTGTTGAGTTACCCCAATCCTTTTTTTTATAATTATTTTATTGTACACGATACAAATCGTTATATTCCAGTGAATAATTTAATTAAGAGAAAGTTTACTTACCTACTTTCAAGGACTTTTCAATTTTTCTTTGGTAACAAATAAACAGTTTTGCCAGAATTAACGATTTCGTGATCTGTGTGTCCCGCGCGACCACTTTCGGGTAAAAAGTGTATTCATTAGGATAATATGTATGTTACTGCTAAAAACAATTGTTATGCTTTATATGTTTGAAAATACTCATCTTGGTCTAAGTCTTCGAAAAGTAATCCATCAAAGTGTGTGTGTGTACTCTCCGTGGTTTTCCAAATATCATAAAACTGTTTTGCATGGAAAAAAGCGCAACAGAGAAATACATTACTTACAACTTCCTTAAATGAGAAATAAACACATAAGAGAGGAGTCATAACTTACTGTACCAATAACTTAGAAGGTCAAACAAATTACATCTATAATGTGCAGTATTTCAAAAATAATGACAGTGATGAATTTTTTATGTTCCTAAATTTTTTCGATTCTGGATCTGGGATCTGTTTTTTCTCTGAAAGAGTAGAATGTTAGTTTTAAAAAAGAAAACGTAATAAAAACTTTCTCATCATGGGATTACAGCAAATTAAATAAAATATTTTTTATTTGGTTATAAGATCAAAGATGGCTAATTAAGTATTGAAGAAGTTTTTTTTTGATGACTTAATATCGCCTATAACTTATATCAGAGTAAAAGTGCATTTTTTATTATGTCTGTAAGTATTTTGTTTTAATTCATTCCTGTAAATTAATTATTTTTTAAATCTTTTATTTTCGATATGCTCGCGCCCCCCTCGTAAGGTTATCGCACCCCCAGGGGGGCGCACCCCACAGTTTGAGAAACACTGGTGTAGATTTTAGTTGTTGATATGAGGTAGCTTTGTCTTGGGTTCTGGATGATAAACTTTTATCATCTAATTAGAAATTAACTGAAAATTGAACTAAACTATAGAACTAAATTCATAGAACTAAAAGAAAATTAAATGCAACGGGTAAATTTCAGGAATACTAAGATGTTTTATGCTTTTGGTTATAAGAAAAAATAATTGAAGAAGTTATTGATAACAAAGAAAATTTTGTTCAATATTCTCCCGCGTAGGCCTGTTATGAAAGAAAACAGTACAGTAAAATAAGACCTGTTTTTGACGCATCCGCATGAACAAAGGGTTCTCCTTCTCTAAAAGACTGTCTGGAGAAAGGCCCAAACTTTATTGAACTCCTACCGACTATACTTAATCGTTTTAGAAAATATAAGATGGAGGTTATTTCGGACATAGAAAAAGCTTTCTTACTTAAGTAAAGGAGCAAGATAGAGATGTTTTGAGGTTTATGTGGTAAGATAGAGAAAATAGGGACTACATTAAAAACTATCGTCACCGTCGTGTAGTTTTTGGAGTGACATACAGTCTTTTTTTTATTAAAATCTACATTAAATCACCATTTAGATAATGCTCGTGGAAACTTTGATGATGTAGCTAAAATTTTGAGAAATTAGTTTTATGTTGACAACTGTGTGACTAGTTTTGAGACCCTAGAACAGTTGCAAATATTTATAGTTGAATCTAAAATATTATTATCTTCAGCGCATTTTAATTTAAGAGGCTAACAGTCAAACGTATTATTATGTCCCGAAAAATTTTCAGAGTTGGGAAGCCAACCTGATAACTCTGAAATTATGGTTTAGGATTAAATTGGAACCTCAAAGGTTAACTTATCATGTTATATTAACTGTCATAAAAAAGAGGTAAGGCTATAATTAAAAGGGCATGGTTATCCATAGCTAATCATCTTTTTGGTCCGATTAGTTTTATGGCACCTGCGACTTTAAAACCAAAATTAGTTTTACAGGAAATTTGGAAACTAAAATTAAAATGGGATGAAAATCTCCCAGAAGTTATTTTAAATCAAGTTAAAAAGTAGTTAGAGCAACTTCCTATGCTTGTGGGTATTAAAATACCTAGATGTTTGAATTTAAGCTTTAATGGAATTAAGCGGATAGCATTGCATGTGTTTTGTGACGCCAGTAAGAAAGCGTATACCACTTGTGTATTTTTGAGGATAGAATATGCGGAAAATGTTTTTTGAAACTCATACAGACAAAAGCAAGGGTAGCTCCTTTAAAAGATATTTCTGTCCTCCGTTTGGAATTACTGGCATGTAGTATCGGTTCCAGATTTGCGGCTTCTGTCAGGAGCCACTTAAATTTGCCGGATCTGCGTATTTATTATTTGACAGATTCCATGGCGGCTTTAGCATGGATACAACGCTGTAGAGAGTTGGGGTATTTGTTTTTAACAGGGTGAAAGAAACCCGAAACCTTTCTGATATTAGTAGATGGGAACACGTACCTTTAGAAAAGAATTTCACGGATATATTTTCTCGGGGTTGTTGTGCTCAACAATTATTTATTTAAGATGGTGGGAGGGACCCGTATGACTTTACGTGACACCGGTTCAATGCCCGAAATCAAAACAAGTCCCCGATGAAGAGGCGATAAATGTAGAGTTAAGGAAATCTGTTTAGGTTAATACCGCTAGAAGTTAAGAAGTTTAAATGGTGCTGCAAACATTTCTACTCTTACTTAAAAGTTATACGCATGATTGCTTGGATATTTCGTTTCTTAAGGGGGCATAGTACCTTGCGAGAACAAAAATTGTTCGTTGTCATATACATGTTACGATTCATCATAAGTTAACAAATTTTGCTAATTTTGATCTGAATTTTATATATTATCTATAACAATGTATAAACTTTAAGAAAACTAGAGAAATTTTGTTCTTTAATAAATACAAAATTTTAAAAAAGAAGATAAATATATATACCAAATTGTAAAAAAAAATATTACTTACCTCCTGTTCTCGCAAGATAATTTTTAAATTATACACTTTAGAATCTCAATTTTTGCATTAAATTGAATTTAAATGTAACCTTTATTCTGTGTATACCACATAATTGAAAAGTATCTTATATTTTAATATTTTTTAAAATTAAAAAATTCATAAAAAATATTTTTTTTAAAAATTTCAATTTTTATACAGTTGCAAATCAAAATGTATTAAACCATAAAACATAATTATGGCATACAGAATTAAGATCTATGGCTAGAATATGCATGCCAATTTTTGTAGCTCTAGAGTAAAAACCTTTTTTACAATCTTGCGGGAAAGTGTAAAAAATTGAAACTGAGAAAATCAAGTTTAAAGAATGACATTTCAATATTTCAAATAAAACTTAATACATAATATTTAAAATGATCCTGCTTCATATGTAGGAACTTCTAGTTCTGCAAAATGCTCATTTGTGGCTTTTTTTCTCATTCTGCTAGCCCTACGGGCCTCTAATGTATATGATTTTGATTTAATTTCGGTATTTTTATGCGTGCATAATTGGACTTAAAGGCAGAGGTAACAGTAAATTGTCCTATTTTAAAGCCAAGAGCTTTCATTATCTTTATACTTCCCGTCATTCCCACATTAAACATCACTAGAGCCTCATTTACTGCTATGTCTAAAATATTTTTAGATGACCCACAGAAGTTTTGGGGCAGTACTTCCAAACAGTCGAGTTGAACGACTCATTAGCGATTTGTGTTTTACACCCCACACATTTTTTCAGCAATTTTGGTGCAGATAGTTCTGCTATTATAGGCTTTATTTCATCCATTACGGCAATTGGCACAATATTTTTATGTTTGAATAAATAAGCACTATTCGTAGCAACTGCCTTTTGATATTTGCACCACGAAGTATCACCAATTGGGCAGAAGTGATGCATAGGTTCCTCATCAGTGGACCTATAATGACAATAAATTGCCCATATGGCCTGACGCATATCACTAACGGAGCTATTATTCTGTCTAATAGCATTGCCATAATAGGTGGTAATTGTATCAATGAACTTATCAGTCAGACGATTTTTACCACTGATACTCTTACCGTCTGATAATTTTTTGCCACGATTCATTGTTTTTAATTTTCGCAGTCTAGCACCCATACGCTTTTGTATGTGGCCAACACATTCAACTTTTTCGATAGAATATGGTGCTGTCCTTTGAAGCTCTGGGAAGGTTTTTGTGTCCCCATCGCCGATATACTTAATATATTTCGCATTTCGTTGTTTCACCTATCTTTGAAATATTTCCTTCATCCCGTCTACTTCCATTTTACTGGAAGAACCAATATGGTTCTTTACACAGTGTGGTTGATGTTTCAATTTCCACTCTTCATATGAATGTCCAGATTTTGGACCTCGCCATTTTTCACATCCTTTACAATATGAAGAGAGAACAGCAACATCAATCACTTTCTCTGTAACATCTCCAATGGCACTACAAACACCAATACGGGAAGTGTGTCCACGTGTTTTCCACGTACCGTCACCACTGACACAGATTTCATTACTTCCAGAAGCTGATACTTCTTCTTTTGCAGCATTTTTCATGGAGTCGTCTGCTACTTCACGACTGGCCAAATTTATTTTTCGCATTATCCTTTCATATGACTTTTGTGATACTGGGGATGGCAAATCCATTGCTGTGCAAAAATTCTTTATTCCACTAAAACCCAATCCTACTGTACGCATAGCATAGGTTATTCGTGTATTAACTTCATAGTCCTTACTTGAAGCAATAACTGAGGAACTTTTAAAAGTGGTCAATGTACTGCATGAGTAGCATTCAACATAAAACTCAGATACCAATCCATACAAAATCTTTTCTTTTAGAACTACTTTAGTATTGCAGTTAGGACATATTAAATATTTGGATAGTTCAGATAATAAAATATATCAATGTTTATCATTCTATATCCATTAGATTGATTGGAATTTCTTACTTCCTTGTCAAGATAATTTTCTTTGCACAATTTCTTAGCGGAAGCAGATATGCAGTCAACAGCAAGCGTATCTGATACATTTCGAGTGTATTGATTCGCATGAAAACGCTTTCGTTTTCGGCGATAGTCACTGCCTCTACGTTGAGCTTTACTAGACATTTTTACTAATTAAAAAGATGCAAAAAAACTTCAATCAACAAAAATTTAAAAAAGCTTACGAATTACGAGAATAACGAGATGACACTCAATAAAGCAGCAGTAAACAGTATGAAATACAAATGTAAACAAGCAATACTTCGAACTAGGGCAGTGTTGAGTTGCAAACTTCCTTCTCTCATTAAAAATAGATAAAATTAAAAATTAGCAACAACTAGGGAGAAAATAATTTCAATAACACCATCGATTTCAAAACCGAAACTAACGAACATGGTTTGTTTACATTGGATTTAAATGGACAATCCAGTGCTGACGTTTGACATTTTTTGTTGCTATTGCCGTACTTTTGGTCCGATTTTGACGCGGTTTGTTTTAAAATGCTCCTAACAGTCTGTTTTAAGTTTTAAAAATATTTTTGAAAAATGGATTATTTTGGCGTTTAAAGGTACTATGCGCCTTAAAAAATACGAAGAGAATCGATGTTCGTAATACTTCGGAAATATTTTCTGAATTTGACCATGCGGAAAAAACTATAATTAAATTAATACAAATGGAAACTTTTGAGGGAGTAACAGATGAGGAATTACGTCCTTTGAAACCATTTTTAGATCAATTTGGAATTTTACGTGCTAAAACAAAACTTAGTTTCCGGGAAGATACAGATAATTTTAAGTTTCCTATTATTTTACCTAGCGAACACCCTGTTGTTCATTTGATGATCGTGCGTAAACATGAGGAACTTAATGAATCATATTGCAAGAAAATTTTTGGATTTTAAAAGCGTGAAAATTAATTAGACAAATAATACAAAAATGCACTAGGTGCAAAAGATACTCGGCTCTAAAAACGGAAGTAGTACCATCTTCTTTACCGAAAGATAGGGTAAAGCAACTCTCTAAAGTATTTCAGATTGTAGAAGTAGATATTGCCGATCAGCTTCGTGCGCTGTATTCCGCGCAGCTGTGCATTTTGAACTTATATCTCTTTCTACCGCAGCATTTTTGCAATCTTTAAGACGATTTATTTTGTGAAGCAGCCGACCGATAAGGGAATCCGGGTAAGTGAACAAATTTTATTGGGTCTAATAGGGCACTGAGTTCTATTGACAGGGATGTAGTAATGTCTAAAGCTAACATCCAAAAAATAAAGTGGAAATTTAACCCTACCAGTGCCACGTGGTGAGGAGGATTTTGGGAAAGAATGAGTCAAATTTTAAGAGGACTTAGTACCCTTTGAACTACTTTCTTTCTTTATGTATTTAAAAATTATATTTTAACATTTTATGTAATGTTTCTATTCAAGAAAATGATACGAGATGATATTTTTCACATATTATTCACAGAGTTTAAAAAATTTAAATTTTTTGAAGACAATTTGGAAAATTTTAAAATTCTACTCCTTCTGTAATTAGTAATTTTTAGATCTAAAATTTTTTTTATAATATTCTTTTGGATATTATAAACAACTTTAGCGATCGATTTTACAATAACTTAATTTGTTTTTGAGGGGAAAAAAATAAAATATTGATATGCATGCTAAAAATCAACGAAAAAAAACATTCTCTTACATTTTTAATTTTTTAAAAAAAACTATTCTGTTTACAGCAAAATGGATCGCTAATTTTGTTACATGCTTTATATGCAACACACGGGAAAAACTGGAAGTGATTGGTAAATAGTTGAGGGAGGAGTAACATTTTGAATGCACGAATGTTTCGAAAAATACAAACAGAGAAAAACCACTTTAAAGCTTACAATTACAACTTAAAATAGCCCTTTAAGATATTAGCTATATATTTTTCTTTAAAATAATGGCATTTTTTCGTATTTTTTTAACCCATACATTTTTATAAATGAACAATTTTAAGAAGGTATTAATTGCACACACACACAAGAAAATTCAAGAAAAATGTTAAAAAAATTTTTTTTGTGTCACGACAAAAAGTTTAGATTTTTTCTTCTCATAATATTGAAGTATTACATTTGTATGAAAAACGTATCAGGAATAAGAACTGAAATTATTAATATAAAATGCCTTAATTCAAAGATTTTACATGCATACATTTCATAAAGAAGAAAAATTACATTATTTAATTGCCTCGGAAATATTCTTCTTTATGTATTACACATTCTTTTTTTATAATTATTTCTCTTTATAAAATAGATTTTTTTTATCATAACGCTTTTCTTCTATAAAGGAGGCGTGGTCGAATTGTCTAATTTGTTTTCAAATGAAGTTTTTTTCAACTTCTAACTTTCCGATTTGCACAAGTGGTATATCAATCGAAAGTTAATAATGCAAAGAATACGATTAAATAAAAAAAACGATACATCTGTAATTTTGGGCTACCAAGCCGTCTTAAAACAAATTTTGAGAAAAATGTTAGGTAGAGCTTCGTTATGTTACAAAGAGTTAAAATACTGTACTATGTGAATGTGGACATGTGATCAATTCTAGACGCTTAACATACATTTTTGAGGATGTTAATGATTTATCCCCATTAACGCCAGCTATGTTTTTACAAGAAATTGAAATGTCAGATGTAACTGACATAGATTGCTTAGATCATCAAGAAATTAATACGAGGATTAGTCATGTTCAAACCATTCGAGAACAGCTTAGGAAAAGATTTAGAAATTGATTACCTGGGCCAACTGAGAGAAAACTCAACATCATCGGAAATCGAGACCCTTAACGGTGGGAGATGTAGCTGTGGTGGAAAATAGTTTAAAGAATCGAACTCTGTGGACTCTTGCTAGAGTAATTCAACTTATTCCCCTGGAAAAGGTGGACATGTTAGAGTCGATCGAGTCAAAACTGAGATTGGGGAACTGGTCAGACCAGTGCAAAGACTTTATAATCTAGAACTGCAAGAACCAGAGACTAATTTACCAAAAGATCTGACTGATTCTGTCATTCGCACGAGGAGAGGCAGAAAAGTAACTTCTCCTAAGCGTTTGACATATGCCTAAAATGTATTCTGTAAAAGTTTTGTTTAGTGTAAATTTTGTTTTATTTCAGCACCAGCATTTAGTAGCACACATATTGTTTATCTTGCTATTCTATTTTATATGTTGTGTTTGAGCTTTTTTACAGTTTTCAAAACTCAAAGGGGGGGGAGAGGATGCTGCGAATGCACCAGAGAGGGCGAGTGTGCGAAGAAGTGAATGACCTGATGACGGACGAGTGCCTGGGGTTCCTCTTTTTGCCTGTAGCAACAGGAGGAGGTATAACGCTCAGAAAAGGGAATGAAAGAATTCCTCTAGATGCGTTTGGAGGGATCAGACGGCGATGAGCGTGCGCGATAATATTTAACCTTTTTTTTATGCAACCATGTAAATACTTAATAAATGTTTTTTTTAAAATTGAGAAACACTCGTCGCCACATCATTTATTTTGCATTCAGTTTATTGTTTTGCAAATGAGATGTGAATTGAGTTAGGACCATGAATATACAGTCTTCGTTATATACATTTGGGTTACTTACATACACATAGGTTATATACATTTAGAGGTTACTTACACACATATAGGTTATATAGGTACATTTAGGTTACTTACATGCACATAGGTTATATACAGTTAGGTTACTTGCATACACATAGGTTATATACATTTTACATTTATTGATTTTTTCATTATCATCAAAAATGATTAGAAGTTTTGTATTTATCAAATAAAATACTAAAAAAGAATTCCAAAAGTTGATCTCGTCATTGTCGTTGGATGGACAAAATTACAAACCGTTTTTTTTATTTTTCATTTTTTTTTCAAAAATGCTGTTAAAAATTTAAATATGTGTGGTTATAATGACAAACATGTTTACAAATTTCAAATTGGGTTATACAAGAATTGAAAATTATCAATTTTGTTTGCTTTATACGAGTCTGTACTACATGTAAAATTGTTCTCTGTCATTATATGATAGATGCAAAATAACTTCTTCAGAGTTAGATAGACTATGTTATACAATGGGAATAGAAGTTGTATTGTAGTACCATTGACATGCGCTATAGTGAAAAAATAGAACAACGGAAACTTAGTCAACAAAAGTTTAGAATAGGAAAAAAAGATAGTTCTTTTCTTTACTTTTTAAAGAACATGTTTCTTCATTTTTTTTTGTCTGGGAAAGATGCATTCTATCATAAAAAAGATACTTCAAACTTTTTAATGTCATGGTCGAAGAGGAAAAAATGCCTTATACCTCTTTTGAATGCGAGAAAAATATATCTTTGAATGAATATTTATGGCTAGATATTTCCTATTCGAAGGCATTTCTTTTGAAAGAAAGATTTAGATCTATTTTTGAAAATACGAAGAAATATCTAAAACAGGATACCTGGTGGAATTGAACTAAAATTCGTCTTGTCGCAGATTATTTTAAAAATTGTTTGAAATTGACTTATTTAATACAATATGATTATTGCATCTAAAATGTTTAAGTATTCCTCAGTGCTAAGAACCAACTTTTCGAGGAAAAACATATAAATGATTAAATGTATTTGATATCTTTAAAGTTATTACTTTTAAACAATAGATAAGGGATTTTTAAAAATCCCTTCACGGAAAAAATGGGAATAAAAAAGTTTTTTTAAAAATAATATATATATATAATCTGTTTTTGCCTTGTAATAAAAGCTTTAAAAAATTTCAACTGATCATAGAGTGAAAATAAAGGCAGTTCAAGATTTTCTATTAAGATCTAAGATTTTAACTGTTTTAGTTAAACCATTAGGCAAACATTTGAAAACTCATAATCTAGTTTTCAAAGCAGTTAAACGCAATAAATTTTTATTTGTATGTAAAAAGTGTGACCAAAACTTTTGGTACATCTTAATACCCATGATGGAAAAAATGAGCATGTATATATTTCGGAAACTGGAAAGTAATAATGTATTTTTTTACATTAAATTATCTCAAATAATTTTTTGCAAGTTTTTATTTTAATCAGTGATATGATCATCCTCTTTATCAACAACCTTTTACTATCTTAAGTAAAAACTTTCAATGCCTAAATCAGCTGGTCTTTGAAGTAAACAATAAAATGTGCAATTTTCAACACCATCCAAACTTTTAGTCACATAGAAAATGTTTCAATAATCGAAATTAATGAAAATCCGATGGATGCAATATCGGGCAAATACATTTTGTAAAACTGTACCTCCCCCCTCAAAATTCCCTAATTTTTCCTGGATTTTCCTTGCGCAGTGCGGTCTGCATTATTGTCTTGCAGAATAAAGCTTTTTTTTTGTTGATAATTTTTGGAAACTTTTCAGTTAAAGAGATTTATAGTTTAAGATCACAGTTAAAGTCTACAATTAGAGATTGTCCAGGTTTCAGCACTTCAACTCTATCAAACGCCTTGATTGGATGTAAACGTGGCCTAGCAGTATTTCATGGCGATTCATTCGGAGAGAGCTACTGGCTTTTGTGTTTTGATTTATTGTAGATGACTCTTTTTTTTCCTCCTCCAGTAAGCAAATGATCAAAAAACGGTTCTGTACCGAACCGTTAAAGAAATAATATGCATGTGGAGGATCGATAGGCATTGTTTTCTTTGGACCAATTATGCGGGACCCAAACATCTGATCTGTTTACTTTACCTATTTGTTGAAAATGTTCTTAGGATGGTCAACTAATGTTGATCAAGAGTGTTTAACAGTTCCTCGATTATTCGACATGGATTTGCTTCCAGTCACGTCTTTAATTCTTCACTGTTTGAATATGTTCGTTTTCTGGATCAAACTACCGGATCTGGACTTCGAAAATCATCTTGCATTTGGAATGTCTATTGCCCTTCAATAAGCATTTCAAATATTTTAGGTAGCTAATCCTGTGTTATTCTGTGGCCGCGGTAGCCTAGTGGTCATGGTAATGGACTCGTGGCCGGCGTGTCATGAATTTAAACCCTAGTACCCGCTGTGTAGGCAGGCGATACATGTTAAATTTGTCGAGAGTTCAAACGTCCTCCCATTGGTGTGGTAGTTAGGAGAGGGATAACCAGCTCAGGTGTCGTCCTCGTCACTTGACCATGGTTCAAAATGATGAGGCCTGTCACCAAAAGCTCTCGAGTAGCTGAACAGTATGATATTATTATTCACTCTCTCACGCTGTGTTATTCTACTAGTTAAACTCAAATTTGACCGGCATGTTTCTTTTTTTTTTTCTTTTTTTTTGTTGACTAGAGATCCGCTAAGAACAGGTTTTTGCCACAATTGACTCTCAAGAGGGGTTTATGGGGTGTAAAGGGTAATATTCTATTTTTTAGAAATTCATGCCTTGTCACTTTTAAATGTCCAGATTAGGGCTATAGAAATGTTTTTCAGTAATAACGGAAATTTTAATGTAAGGAATTAGTTATCAATAACTTAAAAAAATACTAAGTCATACATGTCATGAAACACTCAATCTAGTGAGTGGGTAGCGGTCTCTATCTTTATGATGTCATTTTTATTATTCAATCTTACGAGTTTTCAGATTATTTGAATAATGAGCAGTAGTAGTAGCATTAAAAGTGTTTAGTTCAATTCTTCTTTTAAAAATTCTTAGGTTTTAAACTTCATAGTTTGTTTTTAAAGATTCCACAAATCTAGTCATGGGGATACGAAAAAATCATCCCGTATGAAAAATGTTGAATAACTTTTATTCCGACAAATTTGATTACCAAAAAAAAGCGACTAACACGTTCTAGAAATAATTGTTAATCCAGTTATCAAGCTTCGGTTTGTTTAAAAGAAAATGAATTTTCTATGTTCTTAATTCTTTATTCAAATGAGGTTTCATGTTTGATTTGGTATTTGAATTTATTTTTTGCTGTCATATTATAAACGGTTACTTCATGAAAAGTATCGATGAAAGTAAAATCATTAATTGCTTGATTAAGGTTTTGTTTAAAATTATCTTTTTATTTATTTCTCTTCGTCCTGTCGAAATAAATTTTTACTGTGCAGTTGTCTGAAAGAGTTAATCGAAAATTAAGACTGAAAAAATGGCAACTAGTAAAAGAAAAGAATGCTAATTGTGCCAATCTAAAGAAGAATCTTGAACAGAAAACTTTTTTCCGCGCCCAAAAGTTCTTTTTAATCTCTTTTATTATATTTTTTATGACAAGAAATAGCTAGACAGGTTCTGGATACCTTATTATCGGAGAAAGCAAGGAAAACATTCCTTGGAGAAAGAAACTGTGTTAGCAATGGTATTTAACAAGTGTTCACTTTAAAATAAATCAAATTTGTCTAATTCGATTACTAAATGCTTCAGAATAATAAAGGCTGAGGTAATTGATTTTGATGGAAATAAGAAAAAATTTACGATAATGAATTAGCTGAAGTTTTTCTACCATCGCTAGAAGAAACACGCCCTTTTTCTACCCTTTTTAGTTTCTTCTAATTGTTCGTAGATTTTTCGAAAGATTTTTATAAAAATATTGAAAATGAGATTTTTTCAAACTGACGGGAAGATCTAAAATAATTAAAAAATCTGCTAATTGAATAATTACCCGTGTGATATACTTGAGCATGGGAATTATTTTATATTTTCAAGTAAGAAAAATTGAATATTTAATTTAATACTCAGTTAAAGTTGTTATTTGGAAAGATTGATTTATAACGAGACATTAGTTTCTTGCTTCTTAACATTTATGCACATTTGGTCAAAAACTTTACTCCGATTTCTAATTATTTTATGAGTATACGTATATACAACAAAAAATCAGGAATTATACATATTTTATACGTTTTAGATAGCTTTTTGATTTGAGTTAATGGGAATTTACATTTTTGTGTAAGGTTGATTCATACTTATTTATGTTTAGGATTATTTAATGATTATCACTTCTTTGCACATTACTTTGTTTTGTAGTAATGCACGCTGATTGTGTAGATGTTACAGGATTCATAATTTCTTAATTAGTTTAAGAATTTCTTAATTTACACACACACACACACACACACACACACACACACACACACACACACACACACACACACACACACACACACACACACACACACACACACACACACACACACACACACACACACACACACACACACGCACGCACGCACGCACGCACGCACGCACGCACACACACACACACACACACACACATATTGTGTGTGTTTGAAACTATTTTTGGTATAGTTGCTTCAAATATTGGCATATTTTATCTGTTTTAGATTGCTTTTTGATTTAAGTTAATGTTGTAATTCATTTTTCAGCTTAGGCTGCTTCGCATATATGCTAACTTAATTAACATATTTATGACTTATGACTAATTTATTCTCGGTTGGGATTATTTCTCTTACATATACATTTAAAATTTTGCAATAAAACACATTGATTGTTTTCTTTTTTGCACTGCTTATCTTAATTTATACAGAATCATGACTAATGATTGATTGATTGAATATTAACGTCCCACTGTTCAGCTGCACGAGGGCTTTTGGCGACGGACCACGTAATTTTGAACCATGGTGAAGTGGCGTGGACGGCACCTGAGCTGGCACATCCCTCTCCTAATTACCACACCACACCAACGGGAGGAGATTTCAGCTCTCGACAGATTTAACGTGCATCGCTACTCTACACGGAGGGTCTTTAGTGGTACTGGGCTCGAACTCGTGACAAGGCAAGCCACGATCCGATACAGAATCATGACACAAATGCTTGAGTTCTTGAAATTTGGGTATCATACATTTCCTTTCTGAGAAGCCCTATTTGATGGTAATGACTCTTGACTTTTACTTGTGGCTCGTGATACCTACAATCCAACTTTGATGAGTGACAAATTGTCGTTAATTTCATCATCAGTGATTGAGGCTAGTATGACGGACTTGCTCTTGATAACCAATAGAACAACTATCCATTTTGCAATTCATACCATTTGTGATCCAAAGGGAAGTTTTTAACACTCTTCAAATCCTGGTATACCTTCATATATGTTGGAAATCAAAATGGGTATCCCAATAATACTCTCGGAAAACTATAACTGCAATTACTATTTAGAGGATTCAAACTATTCTATTGAAACTCCTTCCTTATTGAACAGCTCACTGGTAAAGACATTCACAGACTTTCAAAAAATCTATGAGAGAAGAATTTTTTTTTTTAAAACCTAAATATATAAACCTTCTTAAGGATTTATAAGTTTAAAAAAAATTTAAAAATAAATTATATTCCCCCCCTTAAGCTATTATTTTCTTCTTTTTCCCGAATGTTCGATATTTATGTTTCGGTTTATTTATGGTTTAAAATAATTTTTGTTCATTTTTAACGAGAAATTAATAACCACGGCAGTATTTCTTTTTTTTTATAAACATTTCTAGAAAACTTTAACTTAGCAATTATAATACAATCGACTTCTGTAACTCTAAAATATATTTTCATTTTAATCTAGTGTTTCTTTGAATTAGATTTGAAGAATGAAAATAAATTATACAAGTTTAAATTTTATTGTGAAATAGATTTAACTCAATTACTTGAAAAAATGTAAATATATTGATGATTCATCAGACTTTTTTCAAAAGCTTTTGATTCTAATAACTAAAAAAAGTTATGGAATTGAACATTCTTTGACTGATAGTTTGTTCGGGAAAATCATAATTTGAGCCGTCTTTAGTATTCTTTCAAAGAATATTTTGCAAATATTCTTTGAATATTATTCAAAGAATATTTTCAAATTGCATTTACAGTTTCAAATAAAAAGGTAATATATTTAAGCTTTTATGATACATTTTATTTCTATCAGTCAGGACTAGACAGAGAAAATATATATTATATAAGAGCAATGTGCATCAGTACTTTCTCTTATTAACTATTAACTGAATTGATAATTAAAGAAAATAAAAAAACGCTCTTTATAAAAATATTATTTTAAAATTATTTAATAAATTGTGTTACTTTAATTGAAAATTAAAGTATCTTTTTAACTTGATAATCTTTCTGCACAATTCCAAAATGTACAGAATGACAAAATTCCGCCCATTTTGAAACTGTTTCATGATTATTCGTTTCAAACATTTTCAAATTTGTATGTGAAAAATATTGTAATCTAATTTCATATAACATTAAAAATTCAACTTACAGAAAGATGCTCTTTTTCATCCTTCAGCAAAGTGACTTTCAATAAAGTTTAATTTATGCATTTATTTGTATTCAACTAATTAGCATTCAATCATAAGTATTTCATGTTATATAATTCTCTAAATTTTTTAAAATTTGTAATGTTTAATGTAATATAAGTATCATTAGTTAAAATTAGTTTCAATAAAACCTTGATTTATGTATTCTGAATAATTAAGCCTTTTAAATTTAAGAATTAAAGTCCTGTAAAACTAGCTATATTTTCTAAAGGTTTCTACAATTTCTTTCAAGCCCAAATATTTTTCCGCAGTTCCATTTCTGCAATTTAAAACACATCAAAAGATATTTCACACAATTATTATATCTATATATTTTATATTTTTTGTTTAGATTTCTCAAGTGATATATGTATCACATGCATTCAGCGAATTCAACTTCCTCTTAAATAATTAATGTATGTGCTGATTAAAATATACTACTCATTAAAGAATATTTATTTTACGTGAATATTAAAGAATCATCGAGAGTTGATAATTCTATTATTAATCAAAAGATTCTCTTGTAAATTAATAGCCAAGATACTAAAACCTTAAAAAATAACACGTTTCAAGATGTTGACTTTCATATATTATTCTCTTTTATTAAAGTAATATCTCCTTGTAAATTTCGTAGGACTGTTTTTAATAAACAATCCTACATATTTAAATTTAATTATTTTCTTTATTTAATAATTTAGTTTTGATTTTGTAACGCCGTACAAAAAAGACAAATTAATGATTAAATATATTTCTAGTAAAATTTTATGTATGTAAGCAAAATACTAAGAATTACATATTTTTTTTCTTTCAATTACATAAATATGGTACATCAAGGGAAGGTCAAAAATGAGAAATTTAATCTACTAAATACTATTTTTAAAAAATTCTATTAAAATATAGTATTTTGGTTTGATACCTTAAGATTAATTTAATTATAAAATATAATGAAATTTACATATGACTCTCTATTGGGCACTTTATTCTCAATAGTGTAAATTTCTTATGAATATTGGAAAAGTTGTAGCATTTTATTTTGAAACTTCATCATATTTATACAATCGTCTTTCAATGTGCGTCAAGTTTCAAGTGCGTCAAGAAACACAGTCATCCCGAACTTTTAATCCTATCTTTATAAAAAAATTATAAAAGTATTTTCTTAAAAAATCTTTCTTTTTAAAAATTTTTTTTCTTTAAATTTTTTTTCCCTAAAAATTGTTTCTTTTTTTACAGAGGGGGGGGAGAAAATAATCTTTTTTAAAAACTCCAACCCTCTAATATACTTAAATAGGTACTTATGTAAACTGTTGTTTGTAAAAAATGCAACACCATGAAGGAATCATCGGAGTTAAATGAAATTTAGTGCACAAATGACTTGTATTAATACAAATAAATGACGAAATTTTCAAAGCAAAAAACAATATTAAGTGTCCAAAATCAGTATTTGGTGTAGCCACCAGACCCTACAATAAGTGCTGCTATACGACGTGGCATGGAGTCAAACAGATTTTGAATGTCTGCTTGTGGAAGTGAATTCCGTATTGCTTGGATGTGCAGCATAAACTCGTCTTTTGAAGCTGTAGGACGTGGATCACGAGCGAGACATCGACCCACCAAATTCCGCAAGTGCTTAATAGGTGACATATCCGGCGGATAAACAGGCCCAGGAAGAAGTTGCATGTGTTGTTCTGAACAGAAGTCTCGAACAGTCTTTACAACAAGAGGAAGTGCATTATCCTGCTGAAAGATAGCTCCAGGGATGCCTTTAAGAAAAAGAACGACATCGGGCTGTAGCACTTCACGGACATAATTGTTGCTATTGAGATTACCCTCAATTCGTAGCAAAATGGATCGACCATGATACGAAAACGCCCCCCCAAACCATAACTCCGGGTGTTAGGTCACTATATCATTCGATATCGCACTCTGGAAGGCAGCGTTCACCGGCATAGCGTCTAACACGAATGAGGCCATCATGGTCCCCCAAATTGAAGCGTGATTCATCTGAAAAGACAACTTGGTGTCAATCAGCTTGCCAGGCTCTGTGCTCATGAGCCCTTTGCAGACGCAGCCGTCGATGGTTTGCCATGAGGGGGATCTTGTATAAAGGCAGCCTTGCACGCAACCCACGATGCAACAGATGTCGACGAATTGATGAAGCCGACATTAGTACACCTGTAGCACTAGACCAACGTGCTGCCAACTGACTGGAGGAAGGTGTACGCTCATTCACTGCCATGCGGAGTAGGTGTCGTTCGTCACGCGCTGAGGTCCTCTTCCAACGTTAACTGCCAGTTTTTCGAGTTCGGTGCTCATCGGTCCACTGCTCTCAAACTCACATCACTGTGGATCTGTTCCGCTGCACACGAGCTTCTATTGCGTGATTGGAAAATTCTCCTTCTCGAAGGCCGATAATCCTCCCCCGTTCAAACTCCGAAAGTTGTTGGAATTTCTCCTTATTTCGTCGTGGCGGCATACTTAGGTCTCACTGTTCGCCACTAACAAATAACCATTAACTATCTTCAACGTCCCATTACAGTCCTCTATTTATACGCTTTCAGCATCAATTCAGAGGGCGCTACGCACGCCACGCATGCGTGGTGGCTCTGAAACTTTAGTATATTACGTAACATCCTATGATAGATATATGCTGCAAAGTTCATTTAATTCTGATTCTTTCATGGTGTTGCATTTTTTACAAACAGCAGTGTATTATACCATCCATCAATTTCGTCAAATCAAAAGACGTCACCAAAATACCTCGATATATAGAGCCAATAATAGAAACCGTTTCCTCACATGTTCAAACACAGTAATAATGACGATGACATAGTGGAAAGTTTTTTGAATTGGCCAAGTCCTTTCGATTGGCGAAATCTTTTCACGGTATAATATGCTAGTGTCTTTTAATATTTTCGAAAATAAAATTGGTAGCCAAATTTCAAATCAAAATGAGAGCACTTATGCTAATTGCTTGCCGACAGTTTGATAAGTGTAAGCAAAATTTAAGTATTAATTTGTAAACAACTATTTTTGGTAATGAACTTGTCATTAAATTACTTTTCAAAATAAGGTATTTGTTAAAATAACCTTTGGTGAATTAATGTTGAATCGTTTGGTGCACATATACAAATAACTATGTAATTATAATATATTCATTTAAATACATCGTTTGCTTTTTTTATTGTCTGAATGTTAACTGTTTTTATAACTGATTTATGGAATAAAATCTGTGGAGGATAAATATTAATTCTAGTTCGAGTTTTATTGCAGTTTGTAACTATAGTTATCTGATTTGTATCTTGTTATATAATAAGTTATACGTCGTGTTTATATAATAAGTTATACGTTGAATAAAATTGATTTTGTGACTTTCATTTGTAAAGAAGAGAAGAAGAAGTTCACGTAATATTAGCAGCAGTAGTTTTTATGGCTCCTAGGAAATTGTCTCTTGAATGTGAACGATAGAAGGAAATTCACCGACAGAAAATGCAAATGATTAGATAGAAATACGCAGCAGTGGACAAATATTTGGATTAATATGAATATTCCTTATTGCAGTTTTATTATTATTAGCTAAATATGGATATTACTTATTTTGAAATAATGCCTCTTAAATGAGCAAAAATATTTATTGCAACCGTGATATATAATATTTTTTTTTATTCTTACTGAAATGTTTTCATGAAGAATATCTGTTATGTTGAACACAACGTTATTTCACTAATTTAAAACACAAATGAAAAATTTAGGGCAATTTTGGCTTTTAAATCAATACTTCACTGAGTTTTTAAATATTCCATTGCAATAGTTTCGTTATTATTAATGAATACAAAAAAAATAACCCCTTTAAGTTAAATAGAATTTAACTCTCTCATGAATTAAAAATAGTAACAATTAGACATTAATTATAAACTGTGAATGTTTACATTTTTCATTTCTGTTTTAGTTCTTATTTTAAATGCTTTAGATTCTGGCAACTGTACAATGTTTTCGAACAGTTTGCCTAGAAATCAAGATCAGTTTTATACATTGAATAAAAAGTTTTAGTATTTCTTATTTTATTACAATTTTGCAATAACAGTTGTTTTTGGAGAATAAATGTTAGAGAACACCCTCCCCCCAAAAAAAATAATATAAGAATAGAATTAACCATGTTGAAGAAGAATATAATTTTTAAATTTTTTTTCTTATAATTTTTTTAATGACAAAGTAAGAAGAAGATTTTGGTTCCATCCACTAAGCTAGATGTTGAAAATGTATTATTTATTTTTATTTTAATTACATATTACAAACTTTAAGTTTCAGATGGCAACGTTAGTAATAAAATTGTATTATAATTTTTCAATCACTATTTAGTATTTTGTGAATGGCAACATCGGTTTTTTGTTCGATTGTTTATGTTTTTAGAATAAAAGTCGGAAAAAAGTTGTTTTTTTTATCGGTGATCTTCGAAAAGATTTAAGGCCGCGGTAGCCGAGTGGTATAGGCATCGGATCGTGGCTGGCTTTGTCACGAGTTCGAGCCCAGTACCACTAAAGACCCGCCGTGTAGGGCAGCGATGCACGCTAAATCTGTCGAGAGCTGAAACGTCCTCCCGTTGGTGTGGTGTGGTAGTTAGGAGAGGGGGTGCCAGCTCAGGTGTCGTCCACGTCACTTGACCATGGTTCAAAATTACGTGGTCCGTCGCCAAAAGCCCTCGTGTAGCTGAACAGTGCGACGTTAATCTTCACTCACTCACTCGAAAAGATTTATCTCTTTTATTTCAAATTGTTAGCTATCGGAGCACGAGTTTTAATTAAAACTACTTCAATTTAGAAGTGTAGAAAAAGGGATATAGCCTTATAATATTTTTGAAAACTAAGAAAGTTAGTTAAAATTTTTTTTTCTTTTGAAAACTTCAATACTGGATATTTTCCTTTTAGTGGGATTTCTAAGCATAACATTCGGTTCTACTTTATAATTTAAAGAAATATTTTAAGAAATAGCGGCTACAACGAAAAAATTTATTACGGCTTGTTCTTGGTTTTTGTTATTATTTTTAATCTAAAATTATTATTGGTTTCAATTATAAAATCGAGTATATATATATACTAGCTGGTATACCCATTCTTCGCACGGGTAAATTGAAAAATAAAACTATAGCTATGGAAGGATGAAGAAACTTCTAATGCGTTAATTTTAAGTGAATTGCAAAGTAAACATCAAAGAAAGAACAATTTAGTAAAGGTGTGACAAACCTATACGGAACTTTATCACTAACCTCCTGAGTCGTCTTTTTTAGGGAAATTTAATTCCCCTACCTATTTCCAATCAATTCCAAAAAGAGGACGGAATTCCTTGTTATGCAGATTAGATAAAGTATTTAAGTCAAACGGAATAGTAAAGTAAAAAGCAGTAGGAGAGAGAGATTGAAGCAGAAAGGTATAATAGTGAAGTTAGAGATTTATTATTGAAGATTTCTAGGTGGATAAATTAATCTCAGGAAGAGTTGAGATTTAGTGTGGTAAATATTGATTTATATTTAAAGTCTCATTAAAGCTTTATATTAGGAGTGAGATTAAAGTTAAATGTTCAATAGGAATATTATTGAATATAATTCTGGGATCTCTTTTATCGTGGTAATCTCTGCGTGATCGATATTCTAATAGTTAATTAATTGGATCATTAAATATTTAAGTTAATTTAAAGGAAAGTCCCTTTTAAATCTCATATAGTTAATTTGAATTATTTGTTATTAAAAGTCTTTGATTCTATTTGGGAAAGATAACCAAATAAAGTTATTTATAAAAATGGCTACTGGCTCTTATCTGACTCCAAATTATTCTCGTTTTAAAGTGAGATCCAAGGGGATCTTCACAAAGGGAATAGCGAAATTATTAAAATAATTAAAACTGAATTAAACGGTATTTCTCTAGGTAAATTGTCAGTCAATATATAAATAGTTTCTAAATTAAATTAATAATCATTATTATTTACGCCGTTGTGGGAGACGATTTCTGCAAAAATAAAAAGGGATGATACAGTAAAAAAGGAATATTTTTTTAAAAAAAAGTATTTAAAATGTGAAGAAATTCTCTTGCGTTTGAAAAATAGAATTATTAAATTTTTCACACCAAGACCTTATGAACATTTACTTCTAAATGAGTAAAAGCCAGTTATAAATAAACTGAAAGTTTTAATGCATTAATAGAAATTTTAATACACCGTAACAAAATATTCGATAAATGTTTAGATGATAATTAATATGTTATCTTATACTTAAGAACTAATTTAATCTTCAAAATAAAAAACTAAATTGAACAAATTGATCAGTTTAGAATATATTTTAGGATTAAATCAATATGTTTAGTGAATACACAAATTTAAAAACACACAATCAGACTTAAACACAATTAAATACTTCATTATAAACAATGTTTTGTGTTTTTTTCTGCTTGAAGGATGATCAAATTGTCAGGGGAACTTGTGACGAGTCTGTACGGAACCTTTCCACTAATCTTCTTACGCATCTTTTTGGAGAATATAAATTCGCGTTTATTTCCAATCAACTCCAGAAAGATGAACGGGATATGCAAATTAGATAAGGTATTTAAGTCGAGCATTGTAAGCTAGCAATGTAGAGGATGGTAGGCTATTGAGCCAGCAACTTTAACCGCAATATTAGAGGATTCCAGGATATTAGAATCGTGAAGACGTCGTGCTGCTATTCGACAGAAGTACCAGAAAGCTGATATAGCCAGCGGTAAATATAATTTACGTACGCTTAAAATAAGCGTCAGTTTAGTCGAATTAGTTAAAGTTAATGAAAGTTAAGAATTTGAGTACGTGTATTTCTCGGATCTCCTATTTCGGTAGACCTTACTTGATCTTGAGCGTAATTATTAATTAGTTGCATCATTCGTAATTTAATTTAGTATAAAGGTAAATCCCTTTATTGGACGTAACATAAAAGTATTATATGTTATTAGAGTTTTTTTTGAGAAATTGAAAATAATAAATAAATATTATTATTAAACCCCAAAATGGTTCTTAGTGGTTCTTTGCCTCAAATTAATCTTGGTATCCAAGGTGAGACCCAGGGGGTCTCCACAAACTGACTCTTGAACATGCCACGTAAAACTGACCATGAGAAAGACAGTCATTTCTTAGATCTATGTCGGCCATTTTCAAAGATTCTCCCTGCGCTTTATTGATAGTCATGGCATAGCAAACTGTAACAGGATATTAGATACGTTTGAATTCAAAATGGTAGTCCGATGGTATCAGAGGAATTCTTGGGATAAATACGATCTCTCCTTCGTATTTTCCTGTTAGGATCATAGCCTCGATGACGTTGCTGTGCAGATTTTTCACCTGAAGCTTGATGCCATGGCACAGTTTTGAGGGATTCAAATTACGCAGTAGCATTATTGGTACTTTAATTTTTAGGTTGAGAACATGAGGTAGTATTCCAGGTGGATTAAGAGTATTCAAAAACTCCACCGGATAATGGACAGCATCTTTAGCCCCCCTTACTGAATCCACAGATTCATACTTTGCATGTTCAGTGGTCAGTTTGTTTAACAGAAAGCTGTTGATGTTATTAGCTGAGTCGTTTGTTGGAGTGAGAATAGCTCTTTCCTTCAACCATGATGAGCAATCTATTCCAATTTGATGGATATTTAGATGTTTTCTCTCAGTCAAAGTTATCAAACCTCCAACAATATTACCAAGGCTTTCCGGAATATTTATTCTTCCTTCCACTTCCTTAATCTTTCCGTGTCCAATATCAATGAGTAGTTTTTAAAACATTTCTGCTCTCAAATCATGTTGCAGATGAACGCGCATATTAATTCTTAAAGATACCACTTTGATACGAGGCCATAAAAAGGATGTCTTAAGACCAGCCTTGACGATATCTGCTCGTGTTCCTCGTAATACAACAGGTAAGGTCTGTCTAAAGTTACCGGACAATAAAACAGTTGGTCCTTTCATGATTTGGTTGCAGCCTCTTATGTCCTGGAGTGTCCTGTTTAGAGTTCCAATACCTTTCTTGTGCGCCATAGTACACTCATTCCATATAATAAGTTTTGCTTCTCTGAGAACATGTGTCATATCACTTTGTTTAGAAATATTACAGTTAACAGATTCAGAATCATGTAAGTTGAGTGGTAATTTGAATGCAGAGTGAGCTGTTTTACATCCAGAAATTAAAGTAGCAGCTATATAAATAAAAGAATGCACAGTTGACCTTCGCTAATTCAAAACAGGTAATACGAACCTGACGCTAATTTGAAGTATATGCTCAAACCTTAGAAAAATTCTTAGGTTTAAGTGTAGTATAGAGAAGGCCCTCGGCAAAGTCAATTTCGTTTAGCGACCAAGAGTGGTCGCCAAGCAACTTAATTTAGCGACAGGTGTTTCGACGTGAATACGTCTTGTCTATCGGTTATCAAAATTATTAAAAGAATTTAGATGTGAATATTCAAAGGTAGGCTATAAAAGAAATAAAAAGTAACTCTCTCTCTACGAAAGGGAAAAATTAAAGTAAATAACAATCCATTCTCTTCTAATATCAATTCCAATGGCATTGCTGAATTAACACATCGCGAAGACAGTAGGGGAAACACAGGTGACTTTTTTAATATGAAATTGTGCTATTTTAATAGTTGAGAAACATTGTTTATAGTAACAAACTCTACGCTCCAAAAATGTTTAGTCTATTTTCCGTTCAATAACTGCAGCTCTTGCAGACTCTTCACTCCTACTAATGACTACTTTCTTGCCCATAGATTCATGCATTTCTTGCTCATGCGTCGCAGTACCTTTGCATTTCAGTTTTATTTTAATTTATTTTATATTATGCTTATATATTACTTTTATATTATTCTGAAGAAAGCAGATGCCTACGTCCGCGCGTAAAAACCTCTCGTTATTGTATAGTATTAACTGCTGTAATGTAATTGAAACTGTGTTCTCATACACAAGGAGAATGTGATTTATTTTGAATTTAAAATTATTAATTAATCCTTTGAGCTTTTTTCTCTGTCCAGAAAAATCATTCCGAAAGCGTTTACTTCTATTTTGCAAACTCCTTGGAAAGTGCAACAGATTTCATTCTTTCCTCCTTCTAAGTTCACGGGAGGTCTAGAGAGGACGATTCTATTACTCAACTCGGCCTCTTTGTTAATGAATGGAATCTGCTTACTCAATTTCAAGATTTTACGTCTAATGGTTTAAAAAAAAGGAGATAATTACATATAACACCCCTTCTTAGTTCTCCGCATTGCCCCTTGGGGGTCAATTTTGACAAAACCTATTTTGTAGCGAAATTCTACTCCAGGATAGGAATCCGCTTACTAAATTTCAAGATTGTACGTCAAATGATTTAAAAACGGAATTGATTATCTATAACGCCCCTTAAGCCCCGCAACGCCACTTGGGGTCAATTTTTACAAAACCTACTTTGTAGCGAAATTTTACTCCAGGAAAGAAATCCGCTTACAAAATCTCAAGACTGTACGTAAAATAATTTAAAAACGGAAATGATTATCTATAACGCCCCTTAAGCCCTGCAACACCACTTAGAGGTTTATTTTTGTAAAATCTAATTTGTAGCGGACCTCTACTCCAGGAAATGAATCTGCGTACCAAATTTAGAGACAATACGTCTAAAAGTTTAAAAATGAAAATAATTATCTATAACGCCTCCTAAGTCCCCGCTATGCCACTTGGGATTAGATTTCAAAAAAAAAAAAAAATCATTTTCTAGCAGATCTGTACTTTATAAAAAGAATCCGCTTACCAAATTTCAATATTGTACGTCTAATAGTTTATAAATGGAAATATTATGCATAATGCCCCTTAAGCCCCCGCTTCACACTTGGGTTCAACTTTCACAAAACCCATTTTGTAGGAGATCTCTACTCTAGGAAATGAATCCGCTACCAAATTTCAAGTCTGAACGTCTAATAGTTTAAAAATGGAGATAATTAAGCATAACGCCCCTTATGCGCCCTCAATGCCCCTTGGAGGTCGATTTTCGTAAAAATCATTTTGTAGGGGATCTCTACTCTATGAAAGGAATTAGCACACCAGATCTCAAGACTGTGCATCTAATAGTTTAATAATGGAACTAATTATCCCCTTAAATCCCCGTAACGCCCTTTGGGGTTCGATCGTTGCAAAATTCGATTTTAGCTGATGTCTACTCCATGAAAGAAACCTGCCTACCAAATTTCAAGTCTATAGGTTTAATAGTTTCAGAGATATCGTGATTAGTCAGTGAGTGAGTCGCTTTTCTCCGTTATATATATATATGTAGAATTCTTTCTCTCTCTACTAATGAGAGATGAACATTCATCAAGCAAAACAATCAAAATTGATATTGTAAGGTAACCAGACATTGAAAGATATACGACAAACTAAAATTATAATAGGGTTTAAAATATATATAAAAAGGATACTACTGTCTTATAAACATTGCTGACTTATATATAAAATAAATTACATAAAAGTGAAGTTGAGAATATGTTTTGTGGTCACACAGCCAACTTTTCTTCTTTATGTTAATAATACTGAGCAAAAACCTATTGAAAATAATGGATAGTGTATCTGAATCCATTACAAGGTAAAGGTAAATTACCTAAAAATTGGATTAAAAAATGCTGAGCCCGCGCTAAATCTGAGTACAATAAATAAGTTTTTGCCAGATTCTGAACCCAAATACAAGTTCAAAGTATGGAATGGCTGAATTGCAGCACTTAACAAAAGTATGAAAAGAATGGAAATAAAAAGTTGAAAAGAGAGTTTACAAGCTACTAGAACTTTAGTGACACTAGGGTTTAGTGACACTAATTATATATGAATTAACGGTAGCCCGATATTTATTAATTTAACTATTTAGTTTATTTACGTGGCAGATATTATTTACTGAAGTTATTAAACTTATTAAAGAGATTATTGGTTTATTGGATTATTGGTTTGTGAGGGAGGAGTTTCTTTGGGTATCACTCTCAATGAAGGTTTTTAGATCATCCCTGGTTCTCTCTCTCTGCCCTCTCAAGCTTCGGATATCTGCGACCGGCGTCTTTTGCTTCCAGTTACATCCGGGTGGTTGACGGAAGAAAAGGTCCTTCGTGGTGTCAAAGGCTGCCGGGTTGACCCAAGATAGGACCACGCAATAATTTTAAAGTTACAGGTGCCAATGCACGTGTGGGGAGCCAGAAAGATTCTGATTCCCAGCTGTGTGGCTGTTATATTCACATTTACGTCACAGGGAGAAAGAGAGATAGAGAGATAAAATGAACTGCCTTCCTATAAAATGAACTGCTAAGAAGACAAAAAATGTCTGTGAGAAACGATGATATGTAAGCCATAAGGAAACTAATCCAACTATCTATTATACTTCTAGTACTTGATGAAATGCATGAAAAATTGAAAATTATACGGCCATTACTTGCTAATTAGCATGGCTCAATACTTCTACAAGACAATGCCCGGCTGCATACGTCTTACAAAACAATTGTCTAAATTTCTGCGATCCATAGTCACATGATAAAGGAAATCAAGTTTTTCCAACATTCAGTGCAGGCACAAGGCTGTTCCCAACTTTCGTTTTCTGCAGAAACTTTCGTTTAAAAAGTACATATTTGTCAGCAATAATAAAACTCGCAGGTAAACAAAATGAACTTGATTTAAAAATGCATGCATAGTATAACTAAAAAAAATTAAAAACTTTGTGAAGAATCGTAATATTTGAGCATTTTTGCTCAATTGTCAAGTTTTAACATTCAAGGTATCCGACACGTTCGGAACCGCGATTTTGCAAAAACATATAAATGGATAATATTTATGATATTTAATGTCAGTTACATTAGAAAATGCATATAAAATTGTTTTAAGATTATTATTACAATAAAAAATTATTTAAGTACCATATTTTGACAAAAAATGAACATAGAATGACCCATCTTCAAAATATTCTTCGGGGGCTGCGGTAGCCCAGTGGTTAAGGTATCCAACCATGGCAGGCATGTCATGAGTTCGATCCCAGTTCCACTAAAGACCCGCCGTGTAGGGCAGCGATGCACGTTAAATCTGTCGAGAGCTGAAACGCCCTCCCGTTGGTGTGGTGTGGTAGTTAGGAGAGGGGGGTGCCAGCTCAGGTGTCGTCCACGTCACTTGACCATGGTTCAAAATTACGTGGTCCGTCGCCAAAAGCCCTCGTGTAGCTGAACAGTGCGACGTTAATATTAACTCACTCACTCAAAATATTCTTCTTTTGTGAAAAATGCTTCTATTATAATAATACAGAGTGTTTTTTTTTTCCAGGTATAGAAGTTTAAGTTGGCATTACTTTCCAAGATGGCGTCCGATTTAACAGCTGTCAAGTGATTTATTCTCAGTTTGGTTTGGCAATTTATCATGAATAGACTCAGGCCTAAACAACGCTTTCAAACTGTGCAATTTTATTTCGAAAATAATGGTCGATTTTCATAAGCGAATTTTGTTTAGCGATGAAGCGCACTTCAGGTTGAATGGCTACGTCAACAAACAAAACTGCCGCATTTGGAGTGAAGCTAATCCACAAGTGTATGTCGAAACAGCGTTACATCCAGAAAAACTGACTGTTTGGTGCGCTTTATAGGCTGGTGGAATCATTGGTCCGTCCTTCTTCAAAAACGATGAAGGCCACAACGTTACAGTCAATGGTGATCGGTATAGAGCCATGATTACTAACTTTTTCATTCCTGAATTGAACAATCATGATGTCCAGGAGCTGTGGTTCCAACAAGACGGCGCAACATGTCACACAGCTCGTGCCACAATCGATTTATTGAAAGACACGTTTGGTGACCGCCTAATTTCCCGTTTTGGACCTGTGAATTGGCCTCCAAAATCTTGTAATTTAACACCGCTAGACTATTTTCTGTGGGGCTACGTAAAGTCATTGGTCTATGCGGATAAGCCACAAACGCTTGACCATTTGGAAGACAACATTCGCCGTGTTATTGCCGATATACGGCCACAAATGTTGAAAAAAGTCATCGAAAATTCCAAGCCAGCCGTGGCAGTTATATGCCAGAAATCATATTTAAAATGTAATGCCACAAGATTATCTTTCGAATAAAAAAAATTCATGTCAATTGAATAATACATCGTTGTTTTATTGCAATTTAAAGTTTTATACCTCTAAAAAAAACACCCTTTATTTTGCCTGTATATAGCTCAGACCTCTATATAGACGCTCAACTAGAATTTTTGAAATATATAACTTATAAGTGAGTTTATATCCATGTCTTACGACAACAGAGGGGAGAAATTTTAAGAAAAAAATACCGATAATTATTTCAATTGGTTGTAACTCTGAAAATAATGTGAATTTTTAAAAAAAACAAACATTTCAGACCCTTTGGAGAAGTCTTTACTTTATATAAGCAAAATATTGTTATTTTAGAAGCAATTTTTTTTATAAAAGGAGAACATTTTGAAAAAAAGGTTATTCTAAGTTAAATACAATATTTTGGCAAAAAATTAAGTATATATCAGAATTTTAAGTTCACATTTGACATTTAATAAGATAGCCAAATACTAGACGAACGGTCACATGTTTTCCGAACAAATCTAATAGTCTAATAGTTCAGGGGTCAAGCACATAATGGCAATATAATTTTGCTTCTAAATTTTTACAAGCCATGATTCACGAGTTTGAAAATTATCCTTCAACTTAACAATTATTTTATAAATGATTGCTCAAAATTTCTAGGTTTTCTTATCGTTGAATTTTAATCTTTCTTATGATTATAGAATATTGTTATGGATATTATATGTTTTTGAGTAATATATTATTGATTATAATCTGTTCTTTTTTATTATAATCATTATTGATTATTATTATTGGTAATAATCATTATTGATTATTATTGGTAATAATCCTTATTGATTATTATTGGTAATAATCATTATTGATTATTACTGTTTATAATCATTACTTATTACTATTGATTATAATATTTATTTATCATTTTTGATTATAATATTTATTATTTATCATTTTTGATTATAATATTTATTATTTATCATTTTTGATTATAATATTTATTATTTATCATTTTTGATTATAATATTTATTATTTATCATTTTTGATTATAACATTTATTATTTTTCATTGTCGAATATTATTATCGTTATCGATTATTATTATTATTATTAGTTGTTGTTGTTGTAATAAAAAATGGAATATTTCCCTCCCCAAACTGTGCAAAAGTGTTCAAGTGATGGATGCTAAACATATTGAAGCATGTCCAGCGACCATCGACCTCCCGTTGGTGTGGTGTGGTAGTTAGGAGAGGGGGGTGCCAGCTCAGGTGTCGTCCACGTCACTTGACCATGGTTCAAAATTACGTGGTCCGTCGCCAAAAGCCCTCGTGTAGCTGAACAGTGCGACGTTAATATTCAATCAATCAATCAACCAGCGACCATCGAGCCTGCAGTAGCCCCGAGTGGTCAAGGTATTGGATCGTGGTTGGCATGTCACGAGTTCGAACCCAGTACCACTAAAGACCTGACGTGTAGGGGAAGGATGCACATTAAATCTGTCGAGAGCTCAAACGTCCTTCCGTAGGTATGGGAGTTAGGAGAGGGGTACCAGCTCAGGTGTCGTCCTCGTCACTTGAACATGGTTCAAAATGACAAGGTTCGTCGCCAAAAGCCCTCGTGAAGCTGAACAGAGTGACGTTAATATTCACTCACCCCAGCGATCATCGAAGTGCTTCGCAATGGATGAATGAGAGTTTTATAAAATTTCACTATAAAGCAACACGAAGGCTAATGGTGATGGACCACATAATTTTGAACCTCGATCAAGAGACGAGGATGACACCGGAGCTGGCAATTCCCTCCTAGCTACCACACCATACTAACTGAAGGACAGTGAACCTCGATAGGTTTAGCATGCATCGACCCCTTCTACACGGTGGATCTTCAGTGGTACCAGAACTCGAACCTGCGACACACCGATCCTTTATCATAGCTATTGGAGGGCTAAAGAACAGCTAGTAGACTTCTAGCCTGATTGACATTTAATTGATTTTTTTAGTTCCTGTTTTATTCTTACGTGTTTGTGTTTCTCTTTAATGTTTGTGTGGAGTGCTTTAATTCACTCTGGTGACGTATGTCATGACAACAGCTGTTGCTGTGAGCAAATTATAATAATTACTAGCTGGCATACACGCTCTTCTCATGAATGAATTAAAAAATTAACAATACAGATTGAAGGATAAAGAAGTTTTTAATGAGTTAATTTTACGGGAATTGCAAATTAAACAAAAAAAAAGCCTTTTGCATATCTCAGCTGAACATAAAAAGAAAACGTATTTGTCGAATTTGAAGTCTTTAGATCTAATAGCTGATAAAAGGGATTTTTTTTTATTTATAACTCCCCGTAACTCTCTTGTCAGTCGATTTTTGAAAACACTTTCCTAAACTGATCTCTGCTCAGCAAAAGTAACACATTTTTACACATTTTGTGTAAAGAATGCTTAAAATCTGGATGTGTAATACGTCAATATTACTTTCTGTTGTATTTATTTTATGTTAAAATCTTGCTACCACCTCTCTCCCATCGAACTATAGTTTTATTATGAAATAAAAAAAATAGTAATCAAAGGAATAAATTAAAAGTGAGCGCACACTGAGGCCTGGCGTAGACAAAACAACCAGGGAAAGTTTTGCTTCACACAAAAAAGATAGATATATGCTTTTGCGGGCTTTTTTGCAAATGGCAGATTTTTTTCCTACTTTCTTGACAATTATCGTTATACTTTGGAAACTTCACACAATATCTTTATAAATTTTAGCCTATGTGTTATTCTGATGTATAATCTATATTATTGTAAAGTTTCATTAAAATTTTCATTCAGTTGTTTTTCCGTGAAAGAATAACAAAAACATCCATACAAACATTCGCGTTTATAATATTAGTAAGGATTATATTGTATACATTGTCCAGATACATGAGTATATTCGAGTTTTTCTTTCAAGGAGTGGATGAAAGGGCTTAGCCTTGATGGTTACTTTTTTTCCCCTATTTGATAAATTCAGAATTCTAAAAAGTGACAGGAGTATTGTGAGTATGATTTTAACCAATGGTAGAATTTAGTTGGTAGCACGTCGTGAGCTGTAAGTTTATTTTAACTTAAAGACACGTTCTTAGTTTCCTTTTAAAAACATGTGCGTTTTCATTTTTTTTATGAATTCCCACATGTATATATATATATATATATATATATTAATCTACTAAAAAAAAGATCGATGCTTGTGGTTCTCAAAACTCTTGGAGTATGAATATGAATTCGTACTCACAAAAAATCATGCTGTATGTATGTTACTGTAAGAAAAAGCATAGTGTGTCACGCGTCAAGTATTCTAAGATTTTTTAAACTAAACATCAACCCACATATAAAAATTCGGAAGAGAAATTATAAGTTATAAAAAGAGCTACTATTGGATATAAGAAACAATTGACATTTCTTTGTCAAACAATTGGAACCAAACTTAAAGCAACCGAATGTAATTTCATAATTGATCCCGGTGTGGTAGCCAATGGCTAACCTTCCACAAACGGGAAACATATAAAGGACACGCTTATTTTTTAAAGTGTTGAAATATTGTTAAGTGATTTACCAAATCTTCAATCTTCAAACAATATTATCTTGATCTCAAGAAATACCGGCTTTTACACGAAATATTGAAAGAAGAATAACTGAAATTGCAGATAATGTAACAGGGTTCTTGCTTAGATGAAAATGTTGCATTTATTGATGCTTTTAATGAAAATGCTGATGTGAAGAATGTTAAGTAGCCTTGCACAGAATTATGCAGAAATCTATGACACAAAGTCATACATTACACCCCTGTCAATGCCATATTAAATAAAGTGGTGCAGGTGAAAGACTCACATTAAGTTCTTATTTTATTAACTACATTGAAGGAATACTTACATTTTATAGTGGAAATTTGTTATTTTAATGAATGTGTTTAAATGTTGCACATTACGTTACATAATATATGCTTTTTCACACTTCAGTTGTTTTTTTATTTATGCTAATATTCTAAGTTGTTTATTTTTACATTAATAAACCTCTTTAAATTATACGTAATTATTATATAATAAAACTAGATATTTTTTTACCTCTTTTCCCTAACTTTACATGCATTGCTACGGGAACTACCTAACTTTACATTACAATTCAGGACACCGCACAGCAGGATATATTTGAAATAATTTAATATATCCTGCTGTGCGGTGTCCTGAATTATATTGATAGATTGGTTTGGCACACCACAGCCACGAGGTTGTCAACTCCTGATATAGAACGTAAGTAAAATATATCTGAAAGGTATGTACTATTATTAACATATTCACCTTTTGTTTGAATTGACCAATAACAGTGATACTACTACGTGAATTTTAATGAATTTTTATTGTATAATCTTTATATTATTAGAGAAATTAACTACAGTGAAAATCGTTTAACCTAAAACTGGGGGGGGGACTTAAATACTGTTTCGTGTCATAAAAGTTTTGTGCTAAAAGATATTGCAAAAAAAAAAAAACCTATATTCAACTAACAGTGGCGTAACTCAGAATACTATGCCCCTCCCCCTGCAAAGCCAGGGTTTGATCTCCAAGCTCAAATACATACAAGATGTCACTCAAGGTTTGGGCCTCCCTCAATGCGGGGGGGATACGTTACGCCACTCTCAACAAAATTAAGTTTTTATATAGATTTATATATGTATTTAATAAAAATCAATGAAACGAAAACATTGGGAATGAAATTTAATACAAAACTTTCAAGTTTCCTTTTAAAATAAAACATTTAATAAGTTATTTCCAAATAATCTGATATTTTCCTTTGCACTGTCTTTTTTAGCAACCAATAGTTCTATGTCGTCTACTTTTTATTTTTTTCACCTTTAGAAAGTGCGTCTAAATAACTGCACATACCATTTGTGACTTCTTTGCATTTCATTTCATTTTCGTCACCGAAATCTGTACCAAATATACTTTTTGAACTTTGAACCAACTCCAAATTGTCTTTGTCTGCCGTAATTGCAGCTGTATTCTCATTATCATCATCTACTGCATCTAATTTTTCCGATGATACAGAAAGACAATCCAACAATACAGACACTTACTCAAACCTTTTCTTAAGTGTCTGGTGTTTTCCGTATTTTGTTCATTCCCAGAAAAGAAATCTTTTCGTGTTAAGCAGCAATTTTTACTTCGTGTTAAGAAAAAAAATACATGAATACATAGTAGTTTATCGGTACCGTTGTATTATTTCGCGTTAACCGGTATTTCGTCTTCAGCGTTTTCGCGTTAAACGTATATTCCACTGTATTAAGTAAAGATCCATGCAGGTAAAAAAGTAACAAAAACCATTCAAAAAAAGATTCTGAAATACATAAAAGGTCATTATAATTTCACCACACAAGATTAATCGGAGTTTTGATGAATTGTTTCATTCATGCCATAACAGAAGAAGAAAATCTTCATAATTCATCGCAAATAATCAGTTAAACATACCAAATGTATTTCCTTAGCCTTTACCCTACAGACTTTCCTACCAAGTCTCTTTATTAATGTGCATTTAACTCATTCGTGTGGAAACAAACGATGCGATTGGATCTTCATATGTATCATTCTCATTCAAGTACAGCAACGCAGGACGATCATTAGCATAATTTGAAAGAATAATCAATTTCTTCGCCTAAGTTTTAATCTTTTAAATATGCAAATTAGCATGTCGGAAAATATCTTTCTATCTACAATTTAACGAGGGACTTACTTCAAATGAAATTTGCATTTCGAACAAAAGAGTACGTGATTTCATTTTTTGATGTTTTTACACTGCCTCACAAAGAACACTTTTAAGTAAATTTCGTTTTGTTGGGTTTGAATTAGGTTTCTGTGACGATCTGTGTGGATATTATGCTGATTAATTAATGGGGAAATGTTAGTTGAAAAGTCCTTTGTAGAAGTAGAAATTAATCAAATTATGTTATAAATGGAAAATGTTCTTCAGAAAGTGAAACGATAATCATTAGTTAAGTGAGGCAGTGCAGTTAGAAATTATGGGTGAATCAGGCATAAATATCATATAAAAAATGAGAAAATTGTACGAGAATTTTAAGAAGAATTAAAGAGAACAGACTATTATAGTAGCTGTTGATATTTTTTACAATTTCAACGATCAACTAGCGATAAAACTTATTAATTTTTTGTTAATCCAAACGAATTTTCCCTCTTAAATTATATCAAGAAACTATTGCAATGAAAGGCTTCAAGATAAGTAGCATGAATCCTTGAAAAAATTACATAGATTTATTATACAGTTTAATTATTATGTGAATAAAAAATATTGTCCACTAGTTTTAGTGAAATTTTTAAAGTGAAATAATAGAAGAGATCTATTTTATAATAAAACAATATTCCTATATAAAATTATTATCTTAATTTCTCTTTTTTACTCTACATCGTAATTACGAATACATCATTTTGAAACACGTCTCATTTCATCTGGAATTAAAAGATCGTAATCTATATTTTGACAGATTTATTTGTGATTTCTCCTTATAATGATTGGAACTTGAATTTTCGACTGATTTATTTGTGATGCATAGTAAAAGAATATCTGAAAAACTTATCCTCTAATCTAAATACTTTTTCTCTAAAACACACGAGATTTCAAAAATTAAAAACCGTAAAATCCGGCGTATAACGTGCACTTTTAAGAGATCTCAGGGGTGTTCAATTTCTCTAGAGGGCTGAAAATATAAACAATTTTCAAGCAAGTATAATTCTTTTAAATTTAAATTAAATAATTCGAATCGTTTACACATTATTTACAAAAGAATGGGGCTTCAGAAGAGGGTGAAATGTTTGAAATATAATCATAATTTTAAAAATTATAAGCATACGAAAATAAGAAACATTTCTATAAGAAATGTTAACTAAGTTTTACGTTGCGCGTGCTATTTTCAAAAACAGTAGCTTTAATTATTAGCTATAAGTTAAATGTATCTTTATTACATTGTAGTATTTTTATATAAAAAGAATAATAAATTACATTTTTTTAAAAAAAAATATTACATTTTCAAATTTTTAAAAAAATTTCAATATTTTTCAAATAATTTGAAATACAAAAGACATATTATTCTTAAATGAGGTAGGGTTTAAAGAATATGATATATTTTATGATTCTATAAAGTTTTATACATAAGAGGCTACTATTTTCAAAAGTAGCGTGCGCAACGCAAAAACTACTTAATATTTATCACATAATTATTTCTTATTTTCATTCGCTTATAATATTTAAAATTATGAGTATATTTCAAACATTTTATACCTTTTTAAAGCCACGATTGTTTGTAAATAATGTGTAAGAGATTCGAATTATTTAATTTAAATTTAAAATAATTATACCTGTTTGAAAATTGTTTATATTTTCACCCCCCTCGAGAAAAAATTAACACCCCGAGATCTCTGAACTGAAAAAATAAGATCAAAATTAACCGGTGCGCGTTATACGCCGGGTATAAAAATTAGAGATTTAAATATGAAAAGAAAAGGAGCACACACACAGAAAAAAAAATTAGACTCGATTGGACTGGCCTGCCTACAGCTTAGACTTAAATCCCATAGAAAACCTCTGAGATGAGTTGGTAGCACAATTAAGGGGTGCGGAAACCGTCCAAAATCGGTGAAAGAACTTGCATGTTTTCTCCAATTCGACTGATACAATTGTCCATTATCCAAACACTTATGGAAAGCATGCCCTGAAGGGTGGAAGCTTTATCTACTATCGAACATGAATACATTTTGTTTATCTCTTTTATCACAGGTGTCCAATTACTTATTAATAGATAGTATAAAAATACAAAAAATCTTTGCTAAAGATGTAGTAAATTGACAAACATGTGCTGCATGGGAAACTTCTAAAACTGAATTGCAAGATTGGAAAAGCTGTAAATTTGCTCTTTGATCGAATGCTCGAAAATAAAATAGTACTATTTTGTTATCTTTCGTTTACAGTTGTACGAAATAAACTTTCAATTGCGTTTGGTTTCCCAAACTTACAGAAATACTTCCTTTCTTAAACACTCGTAGATTTCTCCGAAGAGAGGGTTTCTCAAAGAAATAGTTATATACTGTACTAATCCTGATAAAAGGAGCCTAGGTTGAATTTAAAAATAGTTTATTTTCTTTGGAATTCAGAGTATTATTTATCTTTTGTTTCCATTTGAGAAAGAAAAACGACAATGACTGTTTCAGATGACTTTCTAAATTGCTACTTAAGTCGGAAGGACATTTGATTATAAAATATAAGAGAAAGTAAAAAAATTTTACTTTTTCACATTACTTTTCTTTCTTTCTCTTTTTTTATTGCATTACTTTCACTTTGTCCCTCCTTAAAGATATTCACCTTTTTCATGATAAAATAAATGAAATGAAGCAGTTAAAAATTTAATGAGTATTTTGAAAAAGGTTTACAGTATATTTTGAGGAATGTTCATGAAGTTTCTTATTAATTCTGTTAAATTTGTAGTAGGAAAGACCCTCATTATAGTTGTAAAGTAGTTTTTATAAGTGCCACTGAATATTGACAGAATTAATGATACAGAAATACGGATTGAGCTTCGATTGTGTATTTTTATGTGTATTTATGGCTAAAAAAAGAATTAAAAATTTATAAAGAAAATGCTTTAGTTTTTGATTAAAATATTATTTTGAAACCACAAAGAATAAACTGTTCCATGATCATCCATAATATTTTACTTCTGATATACAGGGTGGCTCAAATAAAAGTGGACCGGGTGAGTGAATACGATTGGAAGTGAACATAACGCGCACACCATGTGATGGAAACTGGTTCGGATCGTAGTGGAAGCTGTGACAGTTTGAGTTGATCAGTAGAGATCGAATTGGGGTAACATTAAATGAAGAGGAAAGGACCTTCAGAGTTGCTGCCAACAAGATGGAGCAACTTCCCAAACATTCCGCCGAATCATGGATCACATTTACCTAATCTTCACTCCTGACAGAGTTGGTAGCAGAAGTCAATCTGATATCGGACTAGATGATATCGGCTACCCGGTCAGCAGAGTTGTCAGTGCGTGATTGCTTATTTTGGGAAACTCTCAAGTCTAAGGTGTGTCGTAAGAACCCTCGTAGTCTTCAAGAACTGCCGCAAAAAAATTCTGATGAGATTGCAGCGACCCCAGCAGTCCGCCTTCCAAAACTTGCTGACCAGGGCTCAAAGGCGCCAAGAGACGGATAGCAATCCTTTTCAAGATCTGTTGTAAGTAGGTTATCTAAGTATCTTGAATTAACTTATACAGAAATACGTACAAGTCTAAGGTCAACTTTGAATTCGAGGAAGAACACTGGATTACATTTATCACGTGACTGTCATAAAATTATCCCAGTGATTTTTTAAACAAGCGTTTAAGAATTTCAATTAATTTTAATTTATTTCGTTTTATTAATTTTTTTAGCAATTTCACTGTTGTTGATTTTTCTGCGATTAAAAAAACATTAATATTTAATGTGCATCTATTTCACATGTTCTCCTTAATGACAGTTGAAGATAGAAATAATTTGCTATTCTCTACTCATGAATTTCAGATATTTTTTCGATGTAAAGCCTTGAATTCTAAGTATGTCTTTGCTTCACAAATAAAAAAATCACATTATTTCTCAATGTCCAAATGATGCAAAAGATATTTTAAAAAATAAGACGAGGATGAGTTTTTACAATTTCTGAAGACGCACATAAATAAAAATTTGTTTCGACGTGTTTTGCAGAGAACTCTTCGAGCAAACGATCGTAAAAGGAAATGTTATTTCCAAAATGCATGGAATTTCTCGCGGAAAATACGAACACTAAAATCGTCTGATACGCTTCACTCAGTTCCATTTACTGTTACATTTTACTGGGCATAAAATATCCGGATAAAAAAAAGAAGAAATACACATTTCCATATTTTAATCTTTTAAGTGTTTTTTTAAAGACAAGAATAAAAAATATATAAAATAAGCCATGGAGATTTCACTTCACATTTTAATATTTTTAACTCAGCTTTCGAGCTGCTACTGCTGCACTTTAGTATGCACATGTTTGGAACATTCATTTCTATGTTATAAATTATTCATGTATAGTAAATATGTGAATCAGTTTATTTTAATAAACTTGTTACCTGATATGTCACAAAATTAGCCTACTAAGTAGCAAATTCATAAGCTTCATAACTCTAATTACTCTTTTTATGTTACACTCAACTAAGATAAAAAGTCAAATTAATACAGTCGGATCTCTATATAACGAAGTCGCTAAATTCCCTAAAAAGTTCGCTGTATAGAAAATGCGTTAAATGAAGAGATTCATCCTTTAATATACTTTAAAAACTACATAAACAAATTTTAAATTCATAAACACTATATATTATTTTAAAAAGTAATTATTCACACTTTTGGTTTTTTTTTAAAATTGATATCTGTTCATTATTTATATATCTCATCCAACAAAAGGATATCTGTAAGGGAAAAAATATCATTGTCCAGGAATACATTATATTTCAACTTTAAAAAATAATTTGACATTAAACCCAATGAATTTTTAACGACATTTCTTATTTTAAGCATACGAGTAATTTTAAATGCATATTATTTTATAACCAGTGATTTTAAGCATACACTACCACATGTGCCCTTAAATGTAATTACTGATTAAATCGTTTAGTTTTAATTGAGCTTTTTGTTTGGAAAATAATGGCCATATATTTAATTTCTCTAGGTAGGTTAGACACCTGATAAAACTAGTTCAAGGTCATCAATTACCATAAAATGTGATAAAAGAAAGAATAATTTGAAAAATGTCTTGAAATATGTTAAAAATAGGAAGAACAAAAATCGAATCACAAGAGAAAAAGTTCGTTAAATTTATTTGCTAAACTCCTCATGCTCCACATTGCATAACATGAAGCTTACTGACTTAAGTGGTAGCATCATTATAAATTTTATAAAAAAATTAAAAATACATTTTTAAGAGACAAATATAAAATAAAATGAAGGGAGAAAAGACACTAATACAAAAAAGGGGAGGTATACATATAAAAATTTAAAAATCTATATAGTAAACAAATTTTCTTAAGACATTAAGGCTTTTAGTACAAGTGACCAGCAAAGACAAAACAGGTGGCCAGAAAATACCTAAGCGTTTAAAAACTCATTTTTAAAATTTTCTCTTAACAAAAGTATAGGTTACAATACAACAAGAAATGTTCAATGGTTAAGCATCCAGATCACAAGAACAAATATCAGTATCAATTAAATTAAACCTAGATAAACAGATCTTAAAATTTCCGTGTTCTTGTTAGAATCTGGGATAACTTAACAGCAGAAACAAATTTTTTACCTTTTAGCCGTTGATAAATGGCCGGGAAAAACTTTTTAGTCCGCTATTTCGCTATTTGGAGATTATTTTTTGAATAAAATAGTAAAATATAATAATGTTCTTGGTTCCCGGAAAAAGTTCACAAAATAGAGAAATTAGTAATACAGAGGTTTCTTACATGGAGGTTCGACTGTATATATTCAAACTTCAGATGAATTTTTATATATTTCCACAATAACATTGTTTACATGCGTGAGAGAAAGAAAGAGGTTCATTTAGTCTGCTCTAAAGTTCCACATTTTTCACTCAGAAAATGCACCAAAAAAGGACACTAAATGCCAGAATATAGATGAGAAAAATCAATTCAAAGACATGTTTATTAATGTCAATTGAAATAAAGAGCGGTATTTTAATTTAAAAATTGAAGATAATCAAATAGGAGGTGTCAATTTACAAAATTTTAGTATGACTGTTTGTTATAATATTTGTTCAAGCATCACACACTCAATGAATTAAATTGTTTACGATATTCATTTAAGTGACAAAAACACAAGAAAATAAACTTCATTTCATTTTCATTTGAAAGAATACAGTTTTTGTTTTTCATAACATTTCTTTTCAAACTTTAAATAAGATCCTCTCCAAACAAATTCAAGACAAAACCTAGAATTATAAAAAAATGATAAAATAGCTCAAATAAAGGGTGTTTTTTTTAGCAATAAAACAACGATGTATTATTCGATTGACATGGATTTTTTTTTATTCGAAAGATAATCTTGTGGCATTACATTTTAAATATGATTTCTGGCATATAACTGCCACGGCTGGCTCGGAATTTTCGATGACTTTTTCCAACATTTGTGGCCGTATATCGGCAATAACACGGCGAATGTTGTCTTCCAAATGGTCAAGTGTTTGTGGCTTATCCACATGGACCAATGACTTTACATAGCCCCACAGAAAATAGTCTAGCGGTGTTAAATCACAAGATCTTGGAGGCAAATTCACGGGTCCAAAACGTGAAATTAGGCGGTCACCAAACGTGTCTTTCAATAAATCGATTGTGGCATGAGCTGTGTGACATGTTGCGCCGTCTTGTTGGAACCACAGCTCCTGGACATCATGATTGTTCAATTCAGGAATGAAAAAGTTAGTAATCATGGCTCTATAACGATCCCCATTGACTGTAACGTTGTGGCCTTCATCGTTTTTGAAGATGGATTCCACCAGCCCATAAAGCGCACCAAACAGTCAGTTTTTCTGGATGTAATGGTGTTTCGACATACACTTGTGGATTAGCTTCACTCCAAATGCGGCAGTTTTGTTTGTTGACGTAGCCATTCAACCAGAAGTGCGCTTCATCGCTAAACAAAATTCGCTTATGAAAATCGGGAACAACGGCAATCTGGTTTTGGGCCCATTCGACGAATCTACGCCTTGCTTGATGATCGTTTTGATGAATTGCCAAACCAAACTGAGAATAAATCACTTGACAGCTGTTAAATCGGTCGCCATCTTGGAAAGTAATGCAAACTTAAACTTCTATACCTGAAAAAAAACACTCTTTAGTTAGTATTGCAGACAATTTAAAATACAGAAATCAGTAATAAAATTAATAAATAAAATTCGAAAGCCGTTTGAAGGATATATGGGGAATATTTAGAGTGTTAAAGTTTTAACTAAATAATACATCCAAACCCCTATTGAATGCTTTTTACCTCAAACAATGGCAGACTCGCAGGCAATAACTAGGAGTTTGTAGTTGACCATTCATTAGTTTTCTGACCGTTTACATTTAAGATAGCTATGTTTGAAAATTAAATGGATTTTGAAAGTCATCGCAAAAAATGTTTCTTTCGTTGAAATATTTCTTAATTTAGTGTTAGATCACAAATAATAACGTACTAAAAGTCTTTTTACTTTCATGGGGTTTTTCATTGTTATTCATTATTACAATATATTTCATACCAAGTAATGACAAATAAGTACTAAATCAAAATAGAGAAAGAGATTATCAAAATTAAACCGCTAACAATAAACCCGAAATCTCATTCAATCAACAACTTGTGTTCTCTTCAGTGATGGGTGCAAAAACAGTAATCAAATATTTGGTCAGTTCCCGAAAAAAAAGATAGATGATAATCCATTAAAACTCAGAGACTATAACAAAACAATATCAAGAACTAAAAATTATCAAAAAATAAAAAAGACCGATGAAAAAGAGCGTACAAGTTATATTTTAAAAATATGATTCAACCTTTTAACTGTCATACCTGACATTGTCTCACGCATGACACTAGAGCTTGAAAATGTCGCTCCCGAGTATTAAACGAGGTTGGGTTTTTTTTTGAGTTCATCTTATTGTTTTATACCAGAATACACATATCGGGAGAAGCGTATTTTTGGTTTATCTCAGTTTCTTGACTAATGGTGACAATTTATGTACCCATATCATCAAAACAACTTGACACTTAAAGGGGTAATATTCTATCTAAGAATTTTGTTTGTAATTTAATGTACCTACAGTAGAACGTCGTTCATCCGAATCAATTGGGACCGGGCACCGTTCGAATACGCGATTGTTCGGATAACCGAAAACTGAATGCGACCCATGTAGTATAGGAAACCGGACACTAAACGAATATTAATAATCATCACATGCGGGAAACGTGCTTGAAGAAAAAGAAAAATAGGTGCAAAATGTCGCAATTTTACCTTTAATGTGGAAACCTTTAATTTTACCTTTAATGTCCACTTATTTTTCGCTGCTAGGTCTCTGATTCTCTTGAGCAGCAGTAGTTGAGTAGGACAGCCCTCTGATTGTTGTTTGTACCAATCCATAGCAGAATTGTGGGCAGAATTCGTATCGCCAGACAATGATTCGCCTTCATTCTGCACTTCCTGTATCCCGTGGTGGGATTTAAAGTTCTTAAATAAACTAGTGCTTCGCTTTGAGAAATCAGCCGAACCGCCTAATTTCTCGTTAAGTTCCAGAGAATTTTTGCACAACAGAGGGCCCGTTATCGGGTCCCCTTTGCTCCTTCTTTGTGAAAACCTCACCTCAAGAAGAGTGCAGGATCAAGAACAACATTGTTTGCTTCCCTCATGGTTTTCCTTTTCTTCGAGCCATCTTCTGAGTCACGTTTTGAAACAAACTGTCCTAGTATTCCACGCAGGTGTTAAACAAATAACACAACTTAAATTCCCCAAATATTACTGACCTTGGGTTATCCCGTCACTTTTGGCCCCACACGAAACAACTATCGAGCATTGCACTGTTCAAAAACGTATTCATATCCAGTACATGTAGTTGACAAAAGAAACTGCTCCGGATAATAAACGTTCGGATAAACGACGTTCTACTGTATTCAGATATATCTTATTCATTTGGAATAAGTTCAATAAATATTCTCTAGTCGGAGAATTCTGATGGCATGTGTTTTAATTTCTTTTAAATAGTCAGTTCACACGGAAAACTAAATTACACTAAAATTATAGATGCAGATATATTTTTCTAATATTTATTAGGCTATTTTTTCGACTTTGAACTGTACCAAATAAAAGGTTAAATACCTCAAAATTGTTACAAAATGTTAGTTTCCTTCTTGCGTTAATCAATTTGAGAATTTTCAAAAAAAAATCATTAATCATCAAGATCGATGGATACCAAGCATATAACTTATCTTCCAATCATTCAAAAAACAATGAAAAAGCCAAAAGACATTTTGAAATGACTTTTGCGTTAAAACACATTCACCTTATGCGTTTTAAGCCATTTGGTGAACATTCTCTGTGTGGTTACGGATTTTAAAAAAAATGTAATGAATTGCTATGCATTCCCAGTGATTTTAATTAAAAGAAAGAAACCTTACATCATGTCTGAAGCTTAGATATAACGTGAGACTTCTAATATATTCCAAGAGATTTAACATATAATAAATAAATTGCAAAGATAAGGTAAAATTAATGGTCTCTGCTTATTAAACATCCAATTTTTGTTTTATTACATATTCTTTCATTATTTTTCAAAGGTCTATTTGCCATGGTGGCTATGCACTGCAAGATTGAGGGTTCGACTAAACCCTAAGTCGGTGGATTTTCATGGCGCAAAAATCGGCAGCTCCCGGGGAGGTGTACAAAGGTAAAAATACCAACACTCAGTCCCATTGAAAAAAAAAAAAAAAATTATTACATTTCAACTATCCAGATCGGTAATATTTATGGAAACAATTTTGTTTTCCTAATTATAACCTAAATACAGTTCTTAACAATCCACATCAATTGTGACAGCTTTGTAAAATTAAATCAAAACTTACTGACCTCTTCCCTACATTTCCCGAGCTGAGCTATGACAGGTGAAATGTATCATCTTGGCTCATCCCGAGTGTAGCTCGGGTACTGTGAAAATTTACACTGTTCAATTAGTCTTTCCCAAATTATTTCATATGTTCTTTTTATAGTTTCGACTAACCGAAAAGTACCACTCGGTGGAATTTTCTGCAAAACGAGGGCATCCTTCTGCTGAGCATCCCCCTTCACGCTTGTCTGAAACACACTTTGTTGACTACATTCTCCCAACAGAGAAGAAATCTAATCCAACACGACAGTGTATTACTTGCTGCTCAAAGAAAGACATTAAAGGGGAAAAGAGAAACAAGATTCTATTATCCAGATTGCGATGATGAGTTATGCGCAGTATCGTGTTTTCGAATGTATCATACACGATCAAACTTTGATTAATAATTTCATAATCATTTAAATACATTCGAACCTCTATATAACGAACCTCTATATCGCGAATTTTTCAATATAGCGAGCTTTTTCTTGGAACCTTGAACACATTTCACGATTTCCTTCGTAAAATAATCTCTCTATAGCGAAATGCATTTTCTATATAACTAGCTTTGTCTTTTGTGATTCAATTTTTTTCTCCCTATTTTTCAAGTATTTCTGAACATTTCAAGTTATCCTCTCTTTAACACATTTTATTAGATCCTAACTCGCCTAGAGAGCAAAAGAGTTCAGGACGTTTCATCCAAGAAGTGCAACCTGTACCCCCGTTGTCCAGTTCACTGGAAACATCTTCAATATCCCCTTTCACACTCAGTGCAGTTGTCCCATGTTTCCATGTTCTAGTTATAAAATAATGAATGTTTAACACTACTTGTGTGCTTTAAATTAGAAAATGTCCTTAAAATTCATTAATTTTAGTATAAAATTATTTTCTTAATAATGAACATACTGTGACACATTCGACATTGTGCTTTTTGTTTTGTTTTCCTTGCAGTTTTTCTTTTCTTTCTTTCTTTTTTCATGGGTAAGATTTATAAAATAAACATATATTTATTTAAAAAGGTGTGAATGATTACCTTTTTTTAATATATAGTGTTTATTAACTTAAAATTTGTTTTATGTCGTTTTTATAAGGTATATTAAAAGATGAACCTATATATATATATATATATATATATATATATATATATATATATATATATATATATATATACATATATAACGAATTTTTCATAAAACGAACTTTTTCAAAGAATTAGCGACTTTGTTATTTAGAGGCCCGACTGTAAATACAAAAGATGTAAACATAAAGTTTGTAATTCGAGATAAAAGTTAGGCATTCTAACCTTTATGCTTTTAATTAGTGTGAATTGATTCCAAAGTCTTATGATTTCGGCCGTACAGAAAACCAACTTTACAGGTAAATTACTCATTTATTTAAATAGACTTGTTTACATTAATTTTTAGGATATTTATTTGTGAATGGTGTTACTAAGTTTAAAAAGATGAATATAGTGAAAAAATATGCAGAAAAATTGGCATTACATCATCTATAATCCAGAAATAAAATGAGTCTGAAAAGGGTTAACAATTAAATGCTAAAAATCTATGTAGAAATTCTAATTAATTTCTTCTTTATAAAGATGTTATTTTAATTTGTATTAAATCCAAGCCAATTACTCCTTAAATTTTATTTTAATTCCCATCAACTTCATAAGCAACATCCTTTAACTCCTTTCGAGGCATTAAGCAATCGAATATAACACCCACATTGTATTCATTTTAATTTAAATATACATTTAATGTCGAGTGTCATTTTCTCAGACGCAAGCCACATCTTTTTAAAGTATTTCACAGAACTTTTACTTTTCTTCCTTTACCAATAACAAAATGTGTGTGTTGCGAATTTTTTTTCTCTTTCCTATTGCAGAAAATTGAAAAAAGAGCTTTTAAAGAAGAAAGAAAGTTTTCTATTAAAAAATTCATTACATTGAAGCAATTAACATTCCTATTCTTCTGCTGCATTCTCTACTTCTTTCTTGGCCCGATTAATTCCTTCGGACATCAAGCTCAGAAAAAGATTTCTTTCTTGTGAAGGAAACAAACGGAGTAAATGAAGTAGAAGCCGTACACAAAGCTATTGTTAAACAACTAAAGGAGTGCCTTTGGACAACATACTTCACTGAATGGCTGTGAATGGGAAAAAGAATTTTGTTTATAACTATCGAGAAAGAGTAATATCATTAAATTAAAATTTTAAAAGCAAAACAATAGTGAAATAGTTTGTTTTTTAAAGATATCAATTCTTAAAAAATAATAAAATTAGCGAGGTTTTTCTTCGTGCTTTTATTAAAATGTTTGTTAGTAGATAATAAATGTGTTTTTCAAAAGAGGATAGTGCAGTGAAATACGTTTAACGTGAAAACGCTTAAGACGAAGTATCGGTGAACACGAAATACAACATTCTCGACTAATTACTATGTATATTTTCATGCATTATTTTTTCTCTTGACACAAAAATTGCTCAACACGAAAAGATTTCCCTTCTGGGAGAAGGAAGATATTGAAACTGAACAAACACTTACTGAAATGTTTGAGAAAGTTTTTGTATTTTGTATTATTTGTGACATAGCGATAAATTTGTTGACAATTTGATGTTAAAAAGACAGTATGAGGAAAAATATCAGATTATTTTCCAAAAACTCAATAAATGTTTTGATTTTCGAAATTTTTTTAAAATTTTGTATTAAATTTCATCAAGTTCTAGGGAATGTTTGTTTCATTGATTTTTATTAAATGCATGCATATATACACATCTCTGTAAGTAAAATGCACTCTAATAAACTGAATTTAGTTGAATATATGTTTTTTTGCAATATCTTTTAACACGAAAAAATATTTCAGTTCCCTCAGTTTCGTGTGTCAAACGATTTTCACTATATGCAATATTATTTTTAATTACACATGAAAAATTATTTCACATTCTTTCTTCTAAGATACTAGGAGAATTAAAGGTACAAATTTATTCCTTACAATTAATTATTTATTAGGTTGGTGCATGTGTGAAACGTTGGGCTTTCTTTATATGTGAAGTTTTGTCTTCCTGTTTCCGTTATGCTTTGTTTTTGCAGAACCTTTTTACAGTCACATTGCCAAATGTTTTTTTTTTTTGAGTCACATTTTTACAAAAAGAATTTTCGCAGAAGTTTTCCATTTTGTTATATGTTCTGAATTTTGAAAGAATATGAATACAACCGATATTCTCAAGTAAATTTTTCGTATCAGTATAGAGTTGGTAATAATGCTGCAAAAGCTACATAAACCATGCATTTGGAGACACAATACAGTTAATGGTCGAAAAGTGCAGGGTTATTGTGAACAAAATTTTGGTTTGGTGATATTTCCCCACAAAATGCGAACCGCGTGAAAGACCTAAAACATCTGTGAAAAAATTATGTCTTAAAAGAATTGATGAAAACGAATTCAACTGTATCTATTATAATGCCAGTCCATTGATAAAATGAAGGAAAAATTGAAAGTTATACCCACATATAAATTGTTAAGAGCCATGGTCCAACACTTTTCCATTACAACACTGGGTCGCATGCATCGCACAAAACAATTGCAAAAATAAACGAATTAAAACATGAAATTTTGCAGCAATCAGGTTATTCAACGGATCTTTTTCTCAAACCGATTTTCATTTTTTAAACATTTAGAACAATTCCTTAGAACATTTTATCAGTCTAACAGTATGAAAATCAAGGCAGCATGAAAAATTCCACATCACAGTTTATTGATTCTAAAGATAAGAATTTCTTTAAGAAAGGTATATGTACAATAACTTTCCGTTGAGAAAGATGCATTGAAGAAAGAAAATCATATTTTTATTAAATAAATAACTTTTGAAAAAAGTTTTACAATCTTATTTCTTCACTTAAAAATCCAATCTTTCAATATACAGTCGAACCTCCATGTAGCGAACCTCTACATTGCGAATTTTTCTATATAGCGAACTTATTTTTGAAATCAAGAACACTTCACGATTTTCTTCGTAAAATAACCTCCCAATAGCGAAGTGCATTTTCTATATAACGAACTTTTTTTTGTGTGTGATTTAATTTTTTCCCTCTATTTTTGAAGTATTTCTGGACAGTTCAAGTTGTCCTCTCTTTTAACACATTTTATGGAGCTCATAAATCTTGAAATGGTTTTATTAGGTGCCTAACTCGCTGAGCGAAATAGAATTCAGGGCTCTTCATCCAAGAAGTGCAACCTTTAATCCCCATTCTTCCAGTTCGTTGAAAACATCTTCTATATCCCCTTGAACCCTCAGCGGAGTTGTCTCGTGTCCCCTTGTCCTTGAATAGTGTTCATTTGTAATGTTGATCAGTCGTACTGGTAACATTGTTTCTTGGGGCTCGAAAACGTCAAAATATAAGTGCTTGAGCATCAAAGAAAAAATTTAATTCTTCAGGAAGTGGATAAAGGCGTCAAGGTACTTTCTTTGTAGTTTTTCAATTCCCACTTTTAGGTCACACTTTCTATATATATATATTTATTTATTTATCTTAGTGAAATTTTCAATCGTTAATAAAATACATTTTTTAAAGCGCTCAATTGAGCTGAACTTTTTTATATGTGATTATTTTGGATAACAATACAATAATTTAATAATAATTAATAAAAATTAATTGATTAAAACTAGTATTCAAATAATTACAAATACAACCACGATGGCATCATTTTTGGTGAATTAGTGACTCTTTTGGTGACTTGTGTCAAAACTTGAAAAGGGTTTTTTTTCTCACGTTTTAAAGCATTCAGTTGAACTAAAATTTTATAGACACGATTGTTTTGGATGACAATACGATACTTTAATAATTCATAAAAATTAATTACCAATTAATGTTGTGATTCTGTCCTATGTATATACATATTTATACTAATTGTAACTATTTAATAAAAAGTAGTTAAAATAAAATTTGTCTTTGTTGATTTAAGTAGGAGTTGACTTAAAAAAGCTATTTTTATGTTACTTGTTATTTATTTCTTTTATTTTTTATTTTTTTATAAGTAAGATATATAAAATAAATATGTAGTAATTTACCAAAAGGTGTGAATAATTACTTTTTTAATATATAGTGTTTATGAGTTTAAAATATTTGTTTATGTTGTTTATAAAGAAAAGGAAAAAATGAACCTCTGTATAACGAATTTTCCATATAACGAACTTTTTTTCGGAATTTAGCGGCTTCGTTATATAGAGGTCCGACTGTACGTATTATATTACAATATATGCAATATACTTATTATACCATCTCTGTTATCGATTTAAGTAATATTTATGAAAATAAGTCTGTCTTCCCCTAATTATTATACATTTATGATTTTTTTACAGTCCACGTACCCTGTCATAGCCCTACCAAACAAAATCAAAATTTACTAACAACTAAATGCTTCAAAATCTAGAAGAAATATTAACTTTTATTTCTTATTAACAGATTTCGTTTTAATTGTATTTAAGTCGACCCAATTAGTCTTTTAATTTCATTCAAATTTCCATCAATTTCATAGGCAGAGCTTCCTTAAAATTTTTTCTGAAGCATTTAACAATCAAATAAGAAACCCTTTGTACTCAGTTTAATTAAAATATACATTTAACGTCGAATGCCATTCCTCATACTCTAATCTTTTCTTTTTATATATTTTTTACCGAACTTTTTCTTTTCTTCTTTTACCAATAACAAGATGTAGCGATTTTTTTCTCTCTCTTTCCTATCACTGGGGATTGAATAAAAAAATAGATTTTAAAGAAGGAGAAAGAAAGAGTTTTCTATTAAAAATTTCATTACATTGAAGCAATTAACATTCCTTTTCTTCTGCTGCATTCCCCACTTCTTTCTTGGCCCGATTAATTCCTTCGGACATCCAGCTCAGAAAAATATTTCTTTCTTGTAAAGGAGACAAACGGAGCAAATGAAGTAGAAACCGTACACACAAAGCTATCGTTAAACAACTAAAGGAGTGCTTTTGGACAACATACTTCACTGAATGGCTGTGAACGGCAAAAAGGATTTTGTTTATAACAAACGAGAATGAATATCATTATATATATATATATATATATATATATATTATATATATATATATATATATATATATATATATATATATATATGACAGGCCCCAGGCCTGCTGGTAAAATGAGGAGATCATCATCTTCACAATATTCCTTTATTACGCTTTCATCATATATAATCTAACATGGCGGACCTTTTGCCGCGCAACCGGGTGTTACCAAAAACAACATCGCAGCGAGGAGACACCAGCCAAGTCCTTCCTAGTATGCGTTCGCCTTCGTCAGCGCTCGTTGCTCCTTTTAACAGGCTTGTTTACTCATAAATCCTTACACGATGGTAAAGAGTTCGCTCTATTTTCATTTATTACTTCCTTAATTTTGAACCTAAACTTTTCAAACCTGACATATATATATATATATATATATATATATATATATATATATATATATATATATATATATTGTATCTATATATATATATATTGTATATATATATATTGTATATATATATTGTATATATATATATTGTATATATATATATTGTATATATATATATATTGTATATATATATATATTGTATATATATATATATTATATATATATATATATATATTATACTGATTTTATAAATTATCATCAAGCATGTGGTAACTGGTAATTTAAATATTGTTAAAGATAATACTCATAGAGAAATAATGTCCAAAAGTTCTAGTTTTAGAGTAATGATCTCTAAAAATAAGACAATGCTATCAAAAATCAAATTTCTAAAGGTATTAGTAACTTCACTACAAAATTAGCTATTAAATACAGTCTTCCTATGGTAGCTTTTAATGAATTTAAATGCAAAGTGTTTAATGAATTACTGAACATTAACTATAAAACCGATAATGATATAACATACTATAATATTAAGCACCAAATTGCAGGTCTACAAAAGAATTTTGTCATCGTTTATGTTGATAAAGTACCGGGTAATTATGCAATTATTTGTAAGTGGCTTTATAATAATATGCTAAACAAACATTTTCATAATAATTCTGCTTTTAAAAAATCTAATTCAAGCAAAAGAGAAATTTTTAATCGGATCTCTGCTTTTAATAAAAAAATAGATTTACGTATTCTGGATATTAAATTCCCACATATTTTTCTTATTCCTAAATTTCATAAAAATCCTGTTAAATTAAGAATTATTACGAATGGTTTTAAAACTTATGTTACACATCCGGGCAAGAAGCTACAAAATATTATTCAATCTATTTTAGACAAAATTGATAATTCTATTATAATTAAGAATAGTATGGTCATTATTAAGTATATGCATCGCAAAAAAAATTATTTCTATTTTTACCTATGATTTTGAAGATTTATTTAACTCCACTGATATAGAAGACATGTTTAAAATTCTTAAAATAGCATATAGCAAATATTTTTTGAATAAGATAATAAAATATGATAAATATATTTCTATTATTGAATTAGTATTATAAGAAACTTATATTTTCCATAATAACGCTCATTATCAGCAAATTAAAAGATTGCCACAAGGTGGACCATCTAGCAACTGCTTAGCAAATATTTACTTGAATTTTTATGAAAATTAAAGTATTAGTTATGATTCCTGTTACTTTTTTAGGTACATAGATGACTTAATTATTTTTAGTAATATAGTTGACTATGTTCTGAGCTTTAATTATTATCCCCACTATTTAAAATTATTAAAAACTAATTATAATAATTAGTCAGCTAATTTTTTGGACTTTCAATTAAACGTTAAGAATAATTTGCTTTCAAGTAATATTTTTGATAAAAAATAGACTCATTTGATTTTAAAATTATAAAAATGCCTTTTTGGGGTAGTAACTTACACCTATCAATATTTAGAAATATTATCTTGAAATTTATAAAAAAACCAATGATTTAGTTACTGATAAAATTTTAATACATAATAATTTTGTGAAATTTTGCAATAATTGCTTAGAATACAATTATCCTAGTAAATTTATTTTTAAATATATTTCTATTTCTAATTAAATCTAGTTTTATTTTAGTTCGATATTTTAATTAATATTTCTTCTCTCTCTCCATTTAGTTTATTTTTAAAAAATATTTTAAAATATTTTATGCGTTTAATATAATTGCAATATAACTTTCTAGCATATAATCATCCAAGTAAATTTACTTTAATATATTTCAATTTGATACTATCTATTCTGAACTTTGTTCTTTATTTTATTTAAAACTTCTTATGTTATGTTTACTCAATTATTTATCTTTGTGGTTAGCTTAATTGCAAAATAACTATCCAGATGGCGCCACGGTTTTTTCCTTCCTGCTCTGGCGTTTCAATCTTTTACGCCATTTCTAGTAGGATCTCATTGCAGTAGGATGTATTATTGACCTCAGGATTTTTGTTTTACAAGTAAGTTTTTCCTAATATTTTGTATTTTAAATTTTTTTTATTATTCCTCTCCTTGATAGATTCATTATTGTTCCCTTTTCTCAATTTCTTTTTACGACTTTATTAGGTTCTACAACCACGTGTTGTATTAGGCTTAACTTGTTTACGTGGGTTTTTTTTGTATTATGTCGAAAATTTCTGCTGTACGGGGAAGGTTGGATCCACAAAGCACTGCTTAACCCTAATTTGCTGGCCTAATTCAGCAACAGCTTTAGAAATCATAATAGGTCTCCAGTTTATTCCAATGACTTTTTTGTATCTACATTTGTTGTGTCTGCTGTATTCCAATTTCTTACTAATTATTCTTCACTTTTATTTTATTATACTATATATATATACTATATATATATATATATATATATATATATATATATATATATATATATAAATTTTAAAAATAAAGAAATTGTAATAGTATTTGTATACCAAAGATATCATTTTTATTAAATATTAGGTCGATGAGTATTAAGAAGTGATTTTTTAATTAATACTGAAGAGAAGGTGGTTACCATACGCCATTCAACTGTTCATACTCATTGCTCAAATTGTTAAACAGCAATTAATATGTATTATGTAGTTCTATTTATTTTTTTATTTTTTCGCTAAATTCATTTTTGGTGCTCCTCTTTAGTTCAATTCATCGTTCAACACTTCATTGATAAAGTTCTCAGATTTTGATAAACCTACGGCTCTTATAGCTTCCTGGAAAGTTGAGTATTTAGTTCTGTTGATTGTTAATAAGGCTTCGTATGAGACAAAACCTTTCTTCTCACGCAACGATACCACTCCTGGCAATCATTGCGATACTTTACTGTGAGAGCTTGCAATAATGTACTTTTGTAACTGTGTTGGTCACATTATATGATTGGCGATATGGTTACTAATTCAACGCGGACGATGCATGCAAGATCGGGTCTGCCAACTCGGCGAGTTATTTTGATTATTGGCATTGCTGCGATAGTACGTAATAAATTTATTAAAGTATCACGAAAAACTTCTTTTATATATATAGAGAGAGAGAGTGATATAAAATTTTATACTATTTTTCAAACGTGGTTTATTTAATAAAAATATGTTTGAAGACATCTTTTCCAAGAAGACTTTCTTACGTAGATGCTTCGTCTAAATAAATTCTAATATTTAATGTTAATAAACTCTGATATTGAATTTTTGAAACTGTCTTTATTTTTATACTGTTTAGCCTTGAAAAACTGCTCTAAATGTTTTTTACAAAATTAAAGAGTTAATTGCCGAAAGATGCGATAAATAAGCAGAGCGCTGCAAAATTTCGAATATTAATACATTTGATTTCGCAATGGGCCAAATTCATGACAATCACATGATAAATACTATCACGTGAATTCAAAACTGACATTAAGTTTGTACTTGTTGTTTTACTTTGAGGTATCCGACTACGTTCGGAACCGTGATTTTAAAAAAGCGCATAATTGGATACTTTTCATGATATTTAGAGTCACTTAGATTAGAATACATGTATTTAATTGTTTTAAGGACATTTTGACAAAAGAAATTATTTAAGTGATTCTGATAACTACGTTCGAAACCTGATTTTGAAAAGGTAAAAATTGTACATATCTCTTTTATATTTAGTGTCAGTTGAATTACAGTATACGTATAAAATATTTTAAAAAATATTTTACCGAAAAACAAATATTTAAATGTAATTTTTCGGCAAAAAATAAAGAAAGAATAAATTATTTTCAAAACATTCGCTTGGATGAAAAATAATGACATTCTGCCAATGTATAGCTAAGACTTCTTTATAGAATTGCACTAGAATTTAGGAAATACCGTAAAATCTGGAACACAAAAAATTTCAAAATTTAAGGGTTTGCAATATACGTCGGGTTTAAAAACGCTGGTGGATTAATATAAGAAAAATTAAACTGCCACATAGATCGAAATAATGTTTATTTAAAAGAAATGACATACCTTGAGAACTTAAAATGTTGAAGTATACTATATTTATTCCAAAACCTGGGATAATACCTCGAATAAAAGTTTTCAGAATGTAAGAGTGTTACATACGTATATATTTGAGGGTTTTTTTTAACAAAAAAGAGGGTGCGCGTTATACGACGAATATACCAAAAAAGATAAAAAGTGGAGCTTGAAAGTATAGGTGCGCGTTATACGTCTGATTTTAAGGTATGTGATTTAGAGACAGAGAATATTTTTTTTATTCGCATTTTAAGGGGTGTTGGAAACCTCTCTCTCTCTCTATACTGACAATGTTAAATTGACTGTTTTCGATGTACCTTTTCTCAAAATCTGTTTTATGTACATGCTTGAAATTTTTCATACTATTAAAGTACACCCTCTCATTATACTAAAAATGAGCTTTTTTAGCTAATTTTGAATTTTTTAAGAAATTATGAAATATTTTATCAAACATTGCGAAATTTGACCCATTTTTTACTTAAAAAATTTGTAAAAATTAAATTTTGAGTGTTTTAAAAAAAGCTCATTTTAGTACATATTAGACATCATTATAAATAATTCGTAAAAATTTACATACCTGTGAGCAGTAGTTTCAGAAAAAGGTACATAGCACATTAAAATTTACATTTTGAGATAAATTGATTTTAATGTATACATTGAGACTTCTAATCGGCTGGGAAATAAAAAAATAAAAGGCTCAATTTAAAATAAAAGATACATGTTTTGGTTCATATCAGTCGTTACACTATTAAGCAAAAACAAAGTAATTTGTTTACAATTTTCGCCATTAAAATGGGCGTGGCCCAAATTCAACGATTATTTAAAAATACGTTTTAAGGGCTTCTAAATACCCTAGAGGTTCAAGTAAGATATTTTTAGAAAGGTTAAAATCTATACAATTTGAAAATGTAAAAATCTCAAATTGTCAAAAAAAATAAGATTTTAGCTTTCCAACACCCCTTAATAAATCCGACTTGAGAAATTTTGACAAGAAGAAAAACATCCGTAATCATTTCAATTGATTGTAACTCTGAAAATAATGAAAATTGTACAAAAGTCTTAGTTCATGCTGTGTGTAGAGCTAAATCATGTATAAGTTATATATATGCAAGATGTTGTTATAAAAGCATTTTTCATAAGGGGAGAATGTTTTGAAAATAGGTAATTCTCTGCTAATTTTTTGCCAAAAAATAGTGTATAAATCATTTTTTTCTTATGTAATAATATTCTTTAATATATTTTATAAGTGCATTATTATTCAACTGACACTACAAATAAAAAATAATTATTTATATGCTCAATGCCCTTTTATTAAAATATAAGTGAGATTTTTTTTATTTTGTTCATATATTTTATAAAACCTTTAAATTATTTTTAGCTATTAAGTTAAAAGGGAATGTCACATTTTTTTTTTAAATAAAATGTTTTAAGTATTTTCCTTAAAAAAAAGTACCACTAACTTTAATTTTTGAGAAGAAAATTCATACACACATTAAAAAAAAAGACATCTTTTATCTAGTATTATGCTTTTAAACAGGAAAGTCTTAAACATTCTATTTTCCAGTTAAATCTCAAATCTTTATTTCTGTCTTAATTTTGGCGAAATTATTTCAAAAGTAAAAGAAAAATTATTTGGCAAAATCCTTTCTAATTGAGTCTTTGCTTCATTCTAATTTTATTTTTGTTCCTATTCTTATTCAAGATAATCCTTAAAATGTCATTAGAATAATCGAAAGGGAAAGTGAAGAATAACTCTGGATTTCATGAGAAAATATATAAGAACAAAATAAGCATGATTATAAGAAAAGAAAACTCAAGAGAGCAGTGAATAAATAGAAGCCTTTTCAATCCCAGAATTAATCTACGTAATATTTTCTCAATAAACAAAAAAAATAATAATCTTAGAGAAATTATAATGACCAAACGATTTTAAAAATAACAATGACAACTCGATCGCTTTTGGCGATTTTAACGGAATAAATAGAATAATTATAGGTATAAAAATAATTATTAGGATAATAAAGGTATTATTTTCATTTAAAAATTAAAATAAAATGTAAAAGTTGAAATGGATGATCTCCACTCTTTATTCGTTATTAGATTCCGTTTTTTAAATGTTACACTGACAATGTAATTTTTCATAATAAAGCAAAAATAAATAATTTCTAACTGTAATGCGTTACACTAATATTTAAAACCAAGGCCATTTAGGCTGAAATATTTCGTGACTGGGTCTAATAAAATTTCTTAAACGAAGAACTTATGTAAATTAAAAGTAAACTAAAGATAAAAAAATAGCTTTAAATAAAGAATTAATCATTTAAAAAACAAAATAAAAATAAATGATCTTACAGTAGAATTTAAGGAACTTGAACGGATCTTTGAAGAGTTATTTTAGAATATGAATGTATATGCATATATTTTGATATAATATGTCAACGCACCTTTTAAATTTCTCTGATTTAAAACATATTCTAACTTCATTTTAATATAATAAAGTGAAGTAAAGTAGCTAAGGTATTATCGTGTTATTTACAATTACAATTACAATGTGTGTGTTTTTTGCACGAATGGAGCGTAATATGAAAAAAAGTATAATAAGTATTAAAATATCGAATTCGTACAAATTTTATTTGTTTCCAGTTTAAGATTAAAGTAAGGTAGAAACTTTCATTTAGAAAAAATTTTAAGACTAAAATCTTAATTATTACACTCGTCAAATACGAAGTTAAGTATCTGTACGAATATGTAATTTCGTACCTGGCAAAGACGAATTAGCATTTCGTATTTGGCAACGGTTAGTACTGGGATCTCGAACCTGGTAACATATCTCTTTATAACCCGAATAATTTTTAACTTCAAATATTAAATGCTTCTGGTTATTAATACTATATAGACCCCAATGACACACACACATTGGGAAAAATAATAAAAAAAATACCCGCCCCTCTCCTGGATTACGGAAGGGACTGCACGATCGTGCGGGTTGGGCGTTATATGTGACACAGGTCACCTATGAAAATTTACGAGTTATACATTTTTTGCTCTAAGTTGATAAAAGAAACAATCTTAATCCAACTAAAAATGTTACAAATAAGGAAATTATTGATGCATAATTAACTCTTTTATTAATTCATTATTTATTTACAGTAAAAATCTTTTGTTTTGTTTTTGACAAGCATAAATAACCATTGCATTTTTCACAACATAGTTTAAAACTGCTTTCTAGTTTTCAAATCTGCACATCCGAGGCCTTGAAATGTCATCGATACATCAAAAATGGCTATACATGTCAAGCCTTTTATCCAGGAATGCCCAGGATAAAAGCCATGACATGCATAGCGGGTGGATTATAACGCTTCTATCTTTTTTCGAATGGAATTACAACACTGTTATTTTCATCATCAGTTAAAACACTTTTGTTAGTGGGTAGAAAGGCTGATAACGCTTCAACTATCTCTAACTTAAATTTTAAGCGATTCATTTTGATCGTTAGAGGAATTTTATTTGATATTGCATCTTCTTTGCACAGAAACCAAGAATTTGCAAAAGCTAAATCAATGTAATGAATGCGTTCAAGAGACTTTTATGGTAAAGAATGATCCAAAATTGTCTTTCCATTTCAAATATTTCCATGTGTTTCTTCATAGCTCTCAACTGAACTTGATTATCTTTCAGTATACTTGATTCATAAGTTTTGTTCGCAGCATTGTCATCATCCGAGCAATCACTAAGTTATGATATAAGTTCAATCTGATTTATTTATCAATTCTTCTCCTTTTAGACACCAGAAAAAGTTTTTGGTTAAAGATTAGCATAGTATTCCATGAAAAATAATAAAATGTATCAGAAAATTTTATTATTTAAATATATATATATATTTAAACCATACTATATATATATATATACTAACTTCCACTGGAAAACCCAGATTTTGTTTTTTTGGGGAGGAGGGGTAGAGATATGAATGCAGATATCTGTGAAGAGGATAAAAATGCCATGCTGCTCAACAAACGTATAAAAAAGAAAATGAATTGCAAAAAAGAGAGTGAGCGAGAAAGACAAAGGACTCATCCATTGCGACCCCCAAGAAAATTTGGTATTAATTATATAACTAAATATTTCATTTTGATGTAGGTTTTCGTCAAAATTATTGAAAAAGAAAAAGAAAATTCGCATGGTAAGTACTTGCCTTTACGGCTGCAGTAACTCAAGTAACGCCCAACCCGAACGATCGTGCGGGTAACGAAATCCCGAATCCTACAGGCAACATTAATAGATTATCATTAATATTTTTTCTATTTTACAATTATTTAAACAATAATACCAAAATTTGTATCCAAGCAATTAGAAATATATTGATAATTACCTTTTTACGACAGATAAAAAGAAGACGTGTTTTCGTTGTATTTGAAAACAAAGCTAGATTTACCACTTAAAAGTAAAACGTGAACCCCAATCATCGTCTGTTGATAAAAAGAAACACTTTACACTTTCTGCAAACCGGCTCAACCGTTAGATTTGCGATTTTCGTACATACGACTATTCCAGAAGCAAAAACGTATAAGAATATCTAACCCGCACGGGTTGGGTCTTAAAGGGTTATAGAACTGGGATCTTGCACTCACAAGAGACAAAAAAAAGCTTTATAAATTTGTCTTTATTTAAACACATTTAAAAGTTTCGAATGGTTTAAACAAGATTTCTAGATCAATTGCAATTTATTTAAAGTTATTTTGAAATTATTTGGTAATAGTTTTGACAATAGAGAGAGAAATAATTTTTTTCTCACTTGAAATGAACTTTGAAGTACTAGAGAGATTTGTTACATTGACACTATGTTTGAAATTTTTTAGCGATATTTTGAAAAATGTATGTTTGTGCGTCTATTATTTAAAATTAATTTTTAATCTCCTAATTTCTTAGAAATCAGATAATTAAATTTATGTAACCTATAAAAAGAGTTGCGATATTTAAAATTTATATTTCGTTTATCGACAAAGTTCTAGCAATCAAATTTACCCGTTTCCGTTATTTATACTGATAGTGTCCCTTTGGAAATATGCGAAAAAGTTTTTTCTTGTTTTTTAAGGCCTTTGAAATCACAAAATGGATAACCCAGAGGTAAAATTTGGTCATAAAAAGAAAAGAAGAATACAGGAGAAATGGGAATATTTCTCTTTAGTGGCTTCAAAAGTATAAAGATACTGCTATTTTTTTCAAAGATGTGTCTTCAACTGAGAACTTTACGACTGGTCGTTATTTGATACAACGACAAAAAAAATCGACTATTTCTTGTTTTTCAGCCAGTGTCATTGACATAAGATGTAAGAAATATGTGTGCGTGTGTATACACACACATATATATATAATAATAATAAATTTCATCTTATATATATATATATATATATATATATATATAAATATTTATAAATATATATATATATATAAATAAATATATATATATATATATATATATATATATATATATATATATATATATATATATAAGATGAAATTTAGAAAACAAAAGTTTTACAAAAAATCGATATATTTTTTTAAGTTGATAAAATGCGCACACATACTCGCACAAAAAAATGTTTTTGCATATATACTGCTGTTTGTAATAATGATACCTTTTCGTCTGAATATTAGTATATATATATATATATATATATATATATATATATATATATATATATATATATATATATATATAAGATTAAGTTTAGTAAAAAAAAGTTTTAAAAAATCGATATATTTTTAAGTTGATAAAATGCGCACACATACTCGCAGAAAAAAATGTTTTTGCATATATACTGCTGTTTGTAATAATGATACCTTTTTCTCCTTTTCGTCTGAATATTAGTATATATATATACATATATATATATATATATATAAGATTAAGTTTAGTAAACAAAAGTTTTACAAAAAATTGATATATATTTTTAAGTTGATAAAATGCGCACACATACTCGCGCAAAAAAGTGTTTTTGCATATATACTGCTGTTTGTAATAATGATACATTTTTCTCCTTTTCGTCTGAATATTAATATATATATATATATATAATATATATATAAGATTAAGTTTAGTAAACAAAAGTTTTACAAAAAATCGATATATTTTTTTAAGTTGATAAAACACGCTCACACATACACACACAAAAAAATGTTTTTGTATATATAATGCTGTTTGTAATCCTTTTTGTCTCAATATTAGTATATATATATATACTAACTATTAGTATATATAATAATTAGTATATATATATTCATGTATATATATATATACTAAATTAGTATATATATATATATATGTATATATATATATATATATATATATATATATATATATATATATATATATAGTTAAATATGTATATTTAAATATAGAAAATTAATCATCAACAGTTAATCACAATAATCAATTAAAAAATTAAAATATAAGAATCTTATAATACTAAATTCTATTTCAAAATATTAATGGCGAATATAGAAGATAAAATTCCGTCGTTTTTAAACAAAATTAAAAATTATAAAATAAAAATTTTATAAAAATTTATAAAATATCCAAATGCAACCTCGGACTTAGGACCGATAAGTGGGGTTAAACTAGTTTGATGGCGCCAACCTTCCCCAATTGTAACTTCGTTAGTTAATCAGAAAATATCCAAATCTCAAAAATTTAAAAATTAAAAATTAAAAAGTTAAAATTCAACCATTAAACTTGAAAAATTAAACTATTCGCCATCGCATTCTGAAAGATATTATAACATTAAAATATTAAAATTCTAAAACAAATTAGTGCATGATTTAAGTGAACCATCGCACACCAAAGATGATGCACCCATCTTTAAAGTAGTTGTATAGATAGAAAAAATAGTTGTATAGCTAAAATATATCTGAAATCCGAAATTTCAAATTTAAAAATATCCAAAATCAAAGTTCAAATCAAAAAATATCTAAAACTCCAAAGTTCAAACTAATAAATATTTAAAATCCGAAAGTTCAAACCAAAAAATATCCAAAATCCAAAAGTTCAAATTAAAAAATCCAAAAGTTCAAATTAAAAAATCCGAAAGTTCAAATTAAAAAAATATCTAAAAACCAAAAGTTCAAATTAAAAATCCAGTACATTCACAAATGAATAGTGTAAATCATTAAAAACTAACCAAAGAGCATCCTATCAATAATTCAATCCATAATTATTGAATGACTTCTCACATTTAATACAACCACCACCACTCCTATATATATATATAAGATGAAATTTTGATGATGATCTTTTTCTCCTTTTCGTCTCATTATTAGTATATATGTTACCGGCAAAGTATGAAATGCCGGCATTATATAGAATGCCTAGGCATTGTATAGAATCCCGGACGTTTTTAGGCAAAGTATGAAATAAGAGAATTATTTCATACTTTGCCTAGGCATTGTATAGAATGTCTAGGCATTCTATAAAATGACTAAAGCTGTTTAGGCAAAGTATGAAATAAGGTCATGATAAGGTTACTGTATTAATGATGTACATTTCTAAAAAATACAAATGCTATTCTGACAAAATAATAAGAGTGCCATTGTGACGAATCTTTACGGCCCCTTTCCACTAATATTCTTAGGCGTCTTTGGGGATTGTTAATTCGCGTATATTTCCAATCACCTCTAAAAGAAGGAAATTGGATATGTAAAGTAGATAAGGTATTTAAGGAGAGCGTTGTAAGTTATCGAAGAAGAAGTCGATTGAGCCATCAGAAGTAGTGACGAGATTTTCAGGATTCAATTGGATTAAGATATAGGAGTATTGCTGTTATCATTCAGCGAAGAAGCCTTAGGAGGATTAATTTACCTGAAGAGATCATAAGTACAACCAGGTGATATATTCTAGCTTCGTACCGTTTACCATAAGCGTTAGTTTAATAAAATTAGTTCAAGTTTAATGAAAGCTAATAATTCAAGTTGCGTGTATTTCTCAGACCTCCTATTCCGGTAAACCCTTTTGATATCGAGTGTAGTTATTGATTAATTTCATATTTCGTAATTTAATTTAATATTAAAGTTAAATCACTTTTTTACGTAGACACATAGTTTACTATCTGTCATTAGAATTTTGTTATTTGAACTAAGTGAATGAATATAATTTATTATTATACAAATAGCGTCTGGTCATTCCTTGCCTCAAATTAATGTTACTGTCCACGGTGGAACCCAGGGGGGGTTCTCACACCATTAAAAATTTATTCAAAATACGTAAAGGAAAAAGAAAGTTTTACCAAAACAAAATTTATGTCTTTCATTTATTAAGCCAAACAAAATATTCAAATAAAAAAATAAGAACTTAAAATTAATTTACTTATTGCAACATGGTAGGCTTGAATGGCATTTTGAATTACATTTCATTACATTTTTCACGCAAAGACCATTCTTATTTTGCTACTTTGTTTTACACATACATTTGACGAATCCTTCGCTGCTTCCACCGAAATGAGCAATTGCAAATGACAAGTGGTGAATTTCATGGTGAGGAATATCTTTAATTCTAAGCAAGTTTATAGGGCATAAAGTAATTTGTGATTTCTCAAATAATTCTTTTAAAATTCCTTTAGAAGTTCCAAGTCAATAGAAACCATTTTCCCACTCGTTACAAGTGCCAATATATTGGCATTCAGAAAAAAATCATTAATTTCACAACAATGGCTTTTTTTTAAAATAATTCTTTTTTTTTGGATGTACAGTTAAATATCATAACGAGTAACGGTTTTGTATTTGGTTGAAAGTTTTTTCAGAATTCTATCATATCCTCCGTGTGCAATAGCCAAATGAGCTTTAGGAATTTCTTAAATAACTCAGAATCCGTGATGTAATACGGTATAGAAGTACTTCCCCACCTTTATATCCCCTTGGACCGGTCATCAATTGATAATTTTACCGCGGCCCGCTGATGGTGGTATGTTGTTTATATTTTTAATTGTTTTGATTTAATAATTTAATTGTATTTAAACATGGCTTCAGAATGAAATTTAGGTATTCCAAAAAATGAATATAAAGTGATTTTAGATGAAATATAAAGTTACTTCCACGGAAAATCAAACAAACACTAGAGAAATGCACTGCAGTAAATAAAATGGAAATAATTTAATATTACTTGAGTGGCTCGATACCATTTGATACACGGACCCGTGGTTCGGAACCATTCTGTATAGTACTGACGCCTTCTTTAACAGGTTACATAAGTTTACATTTCTTTTCACCAAAGATCACATCATAGCTATTCAGCAACCAATAAGCCCTAGATTCCTTTTTAGTAGTCCTTTTGGCGTTTTGTATATCAGTTATTAACTTCTTGTACGTAGTTTCAATTAAATAAATACTTTCTTTTTGCAGCCTTAACTCGAGTTTTGGGAAACTCGTTGTCGAAGAGTTTTTTCATGCCTATAAACCGGAGTCGGCAATCTTTTAGCTGTGGGCGTGTCAAAAATCAATCTACCAATTATGATTCAGCGTGCCACACAGTAGGATAATTTTGAAACAATTCTTTTGCCGCTAGATAATGTATGCAGAGTTAGAGAATAAAGTTCAATTATATGGATTTGCAGCTTTATCTCACATTCATTTTGCATCTATTAAAAATATTTCCTAACATAAAAATAAGCAGCATAAAATATAACTATTTCTTCAACAAAAAAATTAAAAATAAATCAAAATTACACTCGAAATTGTACCTATATTATGTTTTTTAAACAAATTTATTAAAATAAGAAATAGACAAAGTAAAATATAAGTATTTCCCATGATTACAGTTAAGTAAAATTTTTAATATGAACCCTGTGCAACTTCGCTCTACTTTCATATCGCAAAAAAATGTGGTGTAATTTGTGACTTTTACTTTGACATGATTCTGAGCATTCAGTTGTTAAACACTTTCTTCGTGGACTTGAAATATTTTTTGTAAGAGGAAAATTATTTTATTTAGATATGTAGAACTAAAAGTGGGGAAAAGCAGAAGAATACATATGCGATTTTCTCTCTTCAAACAATTAAATATCTCCAGCTATGGCATTCAATAATTTACAAAAAAGCTGAACGTTTACATTTTGAGTTATCTTTCAAATTTTTTCATAATTCCTTAATTGTCCAAATTCTGGAGATGTTTGTCAAACAAGATTTATTAAAATTGACAAATTTGTTGAGTTGTGCTGAGTGCCACTGATAATTGTACCATGTACCATAGGTTGCCTATCCCTGCTATAGACCAGGACTCCTTCTCCAACACTATAACTTGCTTCTTCATTTTCATGCAGCAAGGAAAAAAACAATTTTTTGCTGAACAAGTTTAAGTAAAATTGAGTATTTTGAAACTCCCGAACAAGAACCACAATCTACAACTGACAAATTCTGAGACTGAGGTATGCGTTAAAAGTCTCGTGACTTGTCATGCAATATTCGAAACGAATCGGAAATGTATTTCATACTTTGCTTGTTTCTTATTAGGCATTCTATAGAATGCCTAGGCAATGTGTGAAATAAGAATCATTTCATACATTACCGGCTAGTTTTAGGCATTCTATACAATGCCCGATTTTATACTTTCCCGGTAACATAGTATATATATATATATATATATATATATATATATATATATATATATACTAATTATTAGTATATATATAGAGAGAGATACATATATATACTAAATTTCATCTCTTATATATATATATATATATACCAAATTTCATCTCCTATGTATATATATATATATATAAACCAAATATCATCTCTTATATATATATATATATATATATATATATATATATATATATATATATATATATATATATATATATATATATATATATAAGATGAAGTTTAGTAAACAAAAGTTTTACAAACAATCGATATATTTTTTAAGTTTATAAAACGCGCACATACACGCACAAAAAATGTTTTTGTATATATAATATTGTTTGTAATAATGATGTCTTTTTCTCCTTTTTGTCTCAATATTAGTATATATATATATATATATATATATATATATATATATACATATATATATACTAATTATTAGTATCTATATATATATACTAATTATTTGTATATATATATACAAATAATTGGTATATATATATATATATATATATATATATATATATATATATATATATATATATATACTAATATTGAGACAAAAACTAGAAAAAGACATCATTATTACAAACAATATTATGTATACAAAAACATTTTTTGTGCGTGTATCTGTGCGCGTTTTATAAACTTAAAAAATATATTGATTGTTTGTAAAACTTTCGTTTACTAAATTTCATCTTATATATATATATGAGATGATATTTAGTTTATATATGTATGTATATATATATATAAGAGATGATATTTAGTTTATATATGTATGTATATATATATATAAGAGATGATATTTAGTTTATATATGTATGTATATATATATATAAGAGATGATATTTAGTTTATATATATATATATATATATATATATATATATAGGAAATGATATTTAGTATATGTATATATATATACTAATAATTAGTATATATA